>VXBJ01005062.1:1024831-1086625 GCA_013400055.1 Nycticryphes semicollaris
TGACAGTGAAGGTGTTGTACACAAGAGTTATAACTGAAAAAATACACTGAAGTGGAGATGCACTAGAACAGGTTGCCCAGAGAAACTGTGGATGCCCCATCCCTGGAATTGTTTAAGGTCAGGGTGTACGGGACTTTGAGCAAACTGGTCTGTTGGGAGGTGTCCCTGCCCAGGGCAGGGGGGTTGGAACTGGATGATCTTTAAGGTCCCTTCCAACTCTAACCATTCTATGATCCTATGTTACTGGGACTAGATTCATGCAGAATATTGGGTCAATTGCTCAGACTAGTCATTTTTAATTTTTGTAATTTTCAAATCCTGTGGCTGTCATTATCAATAATTTCTATAAATACCGTGGCATCAAAAGCCATTTTGGAAGATGGATACAAAGGGGAAGCACTGCAGAGAAAAACTGAGGGCTACAAGACTTTTTTCCCAAGATTCCTGTAGTAAAAGGAAACCAATGGTAAGGAAAGAAATACAACAAAAGGAGGTGCTAGCAATTTCTACGTGTCACATTTCAGAATGGATTATATCTGCTTTAACTAATAAGAGTCTGTAGAAAGGAATGAGAGAATTATGAATTGGATGTTCTTGTTAAGGTCTAGTTCAGTTTAATTAAAACACGAACTCTCAAGCAATATATATGTGCATGTGTCTGTGCACACGTAGCCTGGTTTATATATCAACAGGCGTACAAACCAATATATAAAATACAGACACCCTTGTTCATTATGCCTAAACTTTTGCTTTAAACACAAAGCTTTATACATTATTTTAAACACATTTTTAACACATGTTAATAATATTCATGCTGTTGCTTTGAAAAATCTGGGAGATGTGGTTAATGAAGAGAAACTGCAGCATAAATTGCATGTAAAATATGCAATCCACAACAACATATTTTTTCTCAAGCTACAGTTTTTTACATTAAACTGTTTTTAGCCTGTTTAAATTTATTCCCTATTGTTTATAAAGAACATCATCAGCCACTACTGCTTGAAACAACTACAAGTAGTAAACCAGGCAATCGTCTTACTTTAATAAGATTCTTTGGTTAAAAATAGATTTTAAGTCTATCTTACATTAAAGGATGTAAATCCTAATGAAATTGCACAAAATGTTTCTCATTTTCAAGGTTTTTTTTCTATATAACCAAAGGCTTCTTTTTTTCTGAAGTTTCATCAAAGAAAATAACAGTAGGGTTTTTTGTATTTTTTTTTCCTCCTGTCACTGGACAGTCCCTTGTGCATTGTCTGACATGGGGTTCACTAAACAAGCCTCATCTGAAGGTCCATTTCAGACACCTGCACTAACACTGAGCAATATATTAGCTTATTGATGTGTCCATGAGATTTTTCACAATATCTCACCAAAATACCCTTTGCTGCAATTTCAGATTCTTGGTGTTGCCTGTCCACAATTGTCAGGGATAACAATTCATTTCCCTTGCTTGATATTGTACATATTTTTATGTGGAATTTTTCCTCAATCTCTTCTGCAGAATGATCCAACCTAATTCCTTTTTTTTTTTTTTCCCCCTCGTAATTTCCTTTCCGATCTGGTTTTCTAGATATTTTATATTCCTCCTCCTTTCTTCTAGACTGTCTCCAGTTGGTCCACATCCTTCTTGAGCTGGGTATTTCATGAGTGCATGTAATTCTACAGTTGAGTCAAGTACTACCAAGGCCAAGAAGCTCAGCAGCTTATTTCACATTTGTATACATTTGCCTGTGCCCTAAGGCGTTATGTACTTTTTTCATAGAACAGTAACATTTAGTTTTCTGATCTATTTAACTGCATTGGGTTATGCAAAACTCCTACCTTAACAGAATGTCCCCTATTCTGTATTTAACAGCCTAGTTATTATTAACCAACCATAAATTTGCTTTTTTCCTTCTTTAATTAAGCGTGGGTTTTTTAGGTCATTTCTCCAATTTGATAAGGTCTTTTGAATTCCAATCCTATTCCCTAACAGGGATGGAATTCCAGTAGGAATTCCATTTCTGCTTAATGTTAGATGTGCATGTTGAGGAGTTTTCAACTTCAACTTTTACTTTTGGTGTCCAGAAAACTATTTCCCCCTTCTTGCAATCAAGAGATGAGTTAGTACTCTGTAACCAAATCAGGCTTTTACATCTTAAGAAATCATTCCACTGCAAATAAAAAATAAAAATAAAAAAAATGTTTTGCTTTATTATTGTTTTTATTAGCAAAATTGCTGACAATCCCAATTTCTGTCAGAATCCTATTGTGGTAAAACCCATAAAAACATACACAAAGACAGGGTCCCCGATTCAAATAATCTGGTGACAAAATAGACACAACTATTGAATATGACAAGGAACAAGTGGTGACTTACAATCATAGATCATCCGGTCAATCATATTAGCTGTGTATGTAGCTTGGCAGGTCTCAACCATTTTAAAATATGCGTCAATAAATGAATACGTGTTCACCTCTGAAGCCATTCTTCAGAAAGTTTATTTCTTCCTGCTGCCGTGGAAGTCACAGATATTGAAAAATGGGAGAAGAGAGACCTCGACTAAACATGACCAAAATGCAGATGAGCGTAAGAGTGGCAGGAAGGATGGACAGGATCTCAGGGGTGGCACTTCTGAAGAAGCAATGGATACTGCAGAGGGAGAGGTGCACTGCTGTGAAGATAAAGCCAGAAGAAAAGGTGTAAGGATGGCAGAAAGGCATGGCCTGCACACAGGATTTATGTTGGTCTTACAGAAAAGGAGAAAGAGACAGTCCCATGGATGATTTCATTGAAATTTTTACTGAACAGAGTTTGAAGCCTGAAAGTCCAATTTACTAGAGATAGATCGTATTATCACGGAATTGTCAGAGTTGGAATGGACCTTTAGAGATCATCCAGTCCAACTGCCCTGCTACAGCAGGATTGTCCAGAGCACATCACTCAGGACTGCATCCAGGTGGGACTTGAAGGTCTCCAGAGAAGGAGATTCCACACCTGCCCTGGGCAGCCTCTGCCAGGGCTCTGCCACCCTCTCCCCAAAGAAGTTTTTCCTCATACTCGAGCGGAACTTCCTGTGTTCCAGCTTGTGCCTGTTGCCTCTCGTCCTGTCACTGGGAACCACTGAAAAGAGTCCAGCTCCATCCCCCTTCAACCCACCCTTCAGATACTTATAAGCATTAATAAGGTTTCCCCTCAGCCTTCTCTTCTCCAAGCTAAAGTGTCCCAGCTCTCTCAGCCTTTCCTCATCAGGGTGGTGCTCCAATCCCTTAATCATCTTTGTTACCCTACACCAAACTCTCTCCAGTAGTTCCCCGTCTCTCTTGAACTGGGGAGCCCAGAACTGGATGCAGTATTCCAGTTGTGGTCTCACCAGCACAGAGTAGAGGGGGAGAATGACCTCCCTCAACTTACACTTCTGTGTCTGTTTTAGGTTTTCTTTTTTTTTTTGGGGTGGGGGGAAGAGCTTTTGAAATTTGTTTCCATGTCTCTATTAGCACAAGCTTTTCTTTTTCCAAATCCATGTGAAATGCACGCTTGACCCGAACACCTCAGAGCTGGTACAAGAGTAGAGGCCAAATGAATAATTTTGGAGTTGAGCTGAGGTATGTGAGAGATGGGGGAGTGAAATTTGAGTCTGCTTTTTTCTGTTGCTTCTTTCAGTGAGCCCCTGTTTGAACTGTTATGAGCGTGCTGCCAACTATGCTTTCCTTTCCTTTCAGGTGTGACCTTCTCCGTATTAACACTACTCAGATGTAGGAGTTAACAAGCTATGCAATGTTATGTAGCTGCAGATTTTTGGTTTTGCAAATTAAATCAGGGCTGGTGTGTTCCCTTCTCCTGTTGTATTTGCTATTCCACTTTCTCATTTGTTTGGTGTCTTTTTAATTTCTTGGGACATATCTGAAGCCTGCCTGGTGTTAGTGGTGATGGATACAAAAGACAGAGGGAATTTATCTACGGTATTGTCGGCTTTCACTGAAGCTCCTTAGGAGGAGAGACAAGAGGCATATTTGAAATTGAGGCGTGGTCTGCACTAAGCAGACTATAAAATCAGTTTGAATTTGGGTTAGGAAGAATATTGGCACTGTTGAAATAAGTCTGGCCACCCCTGGATTAGAGAAAATTAATGGAGCCTTTATAAGTTTGTAAGAATTACGGTTCAGCTCCATGTTCAGCAAGGCAATTTGTTGTCCTTCACAGATAATGCTGATTTTAAGAGCTGCAGTCAGACCTTAGGCCCTACGCTTTATTCACCAGGATCAAATTTGAGTTATTTTGGGGTTTTGAGCTATTTTTGAGTTACAGTATGACATATTTAGCTTTCAAACTATTGCTGTGTGAAGGAAAGAAGATAAGTCTTATTTTTTCATCTAAATTAAAGGAAGGGTACAAGTGCTGAAAGCCACAGTTAGAGGTCACACATAGGTGGAAAAAATTGTCCAAAGTGTCCCAGCTGTAGGCTTTCACTCGGTAAAGTACCTTTCCAGTTGTGAATGTGTGTATGTTTAATGGGCTTCCCACTGAATATCTTCTCACCTCACATGATTAAGACAGGTCTGTACAGTAGAGGACCTCCCTGAAGAGACTAGTTTGGTGTCCCATGTATTCTTTCCTGGCAGCTGTAGAGAAAGGCCGTATTATTTGACTCATATTCTGGTCTGTGTGATGGAGTTTTCAAGCTTGAATCTCTCGAGCTGTGGCATCAGCCACAGCCCAATGGGGTGAGAGACTTGTGTTTTCTCCACTCTTGGTGGCCAGTTTGAGCTGAGTAAGGACTGTGGCACTGCAGCAAAAAACAAAGGGACTGAAAGAAGAGTCCTATTAATGCTGGCTTCTCTAATGCAAAACCAGATTTCATTTTTAGACTTCTATTTTCTACTTTAATTATATAAATCTGAACATACTTTCGAGATTATGAAATAAGAGCTGAGAAGCCAGTTATTTTTCATCATTTATTTTTAAAGCAAATTTATCTTTGAATTGTCATCTGTTAAAATTCCTGGGAAGCAGACCACAAATGAGTACAATATGAACATGATTTTCCATGCCAGCCCAATTCAAATAAGAGATGTAAAGAATTTTTTTTTCAGGCTTCCTTTGAACACTTCAATTGAACACAAAGTGTGACCAGTTCCACCTCAGTAATCCATGGGTTGTTCTCCAAGTTTACAGCTTCTATGTGCACACATGAATATGTACACACAAAAATAATATTAAGCTTAGCCATGTATTGGCAACATATACTCATTAAATCTTCAATTTAACGGATTCTGAAACCTTGAAATACTCTGCAATGAGGAACAGCTATGGGAACACAGGAAAGAACTAAAAAATGCTTTCTTGGAAATAACACTGATGAGGCTCCTAAATGTTTCCTTTCTTTTATGGTAATGATTTACCAGTTCATGTCCTGATAACAAAACTTGATCTCTTGTTTCATATTTTCTATTTCTAAGGGACCTATTGTTATATGTATTAAAATAACAGAAGGATGAGAGCTCTACTTTATGTGAAATTTTAGAACTACACCTTAACTTGTCTTCTTGCCCACTGGGTAAGCAAACTCTCCATTTATTACAGTTTTTTCGAACTTTATTTATCACTTATCACCTTTTGATACAATATTTCCATTTCCCTTTATAGCTGCTCTCCCCAATAATGATCAGAGATTGGTTGGTTTTCTAAATATATTGGCAACGGTCCTCGTGTCTGGTTTATGCTTTCTGGTAGTTTCTGTGTATTTGCCACTATATTTATGGGATGCTCTTCCCTATTAAAGCCCTCCAAGCTCTTTTTTTTGATTTGCTGTCTCACAAGGAGAGGTGTCTCTCATGTTGCTCGAGTCCTGTCACGTGTCACAACATTTCAAGTCCTGGTTGTCATGCGTTGGAAAGCTCTGTCTTCTGAAGGTGCTTGTTTGGTCTCCCTGGTACTGAAAAGTTCAGAAATCCCATCCTTATTTAACTAGAAACTTCATCCTTATTTAACTAGAAACTTAACAGATATTTTAAAAAGGGATATGTTTGTCTTCACATGATGTTCGCTTTCTATGCCAACATGCTTCGGAGCAGCAGCCACTGGCAGCTGTTTAGCTCAAGGTTTATCATGACCGGGCTTTGATTACCTATACAGCCACAAGGCGCCTTAGGTCTATAAATCTTTAATAATATTGAAGTCAAATATCTGTCTTTCAATAATACTTTTTGCATTAATAAGGCAAAACTAGGAGAGTTTGTCTTGGCCAAGGATCCCCAGCTGTAAGCTCAGTATCCTGGAGTTTTGCTAGCCCCAGCCAAATAATTTTCCTACCTAAGGATCTACTTCAACCTAAATCTGTGCAATCATGCCATCTTTCTAATGAACTACATCTTCTCCGAGGATACTGGCCTTCTTTTCAGGCTAGTAAAAGTGGTTTTTTCTCTCTGTGTGGACTGAATGATTACAACTGTAAAGTAAATCCTAGTTCTTCCTTTGTAGCTTATATATTCAGCAACTAAACTATGCCAAAAATGATTACTTTTTGGGGGTGTGTGAAGGATTCTGACCGTGATATAAAGAGGAAGGAATAGAAGAAAAATGAACATTTATCACTTTGCAATTTACATACCAAGCTTAGCTCAGCTATGATTTAAAACAGCACATAAAGCCCCTAAACTGATCTTTGAACAGCAAAGTTGAGTTTAACTGCAGCAACACAATAAGCATTGGTGGAATATATTAGAACAAAAGAACTTAACATGCATTCTTGATCTCTCCTTGAAATTTATTAACTCCCTGGTATTAAGAAATATAATTTGATGTCACTGACTGTTGCGGTGTATTTTTGCATGAACTCTGATGGGCTGAGTCATCCATATCTATCTCCAAAGGGTTACGGTGACAACTTAGCACTTTGATTAAAGGTTGCAGTGTTTATTTAGTCGCTTTTACTATGCTTGGGAGTCTCTCCTGCTAAATATATTTACTTGAAGCCATAACCCACACTTGCAGGTCCCTCCTGCTAACCGACCTTCTGGGACAAAACTGAGTTCCTGAAAGCCTAAGCCTAATATACCGCAGTGCAATTATGAATCGAAGAGGGAAAGGAAATTGGAAGGAGCAACTGAAGATATTTTACTCTTATGAATTAGTACACAAATACAGATTTATAGTCTGCATATGTGTTTTGTTTTTACTGATGGCTGTAACTAAGGACACCTGTAAGTCAGGGGAAAAGGGAAAGAATGAAAAATAAAGGGAGGAAAAATGTAATAATATGCAGCATTTCGGAGCTGATTTGGAGTTTGCTATGTGAGACTTAAAAACTTGTTTTTCTTTTCCTGGAAAACCTGTATCATTTAGCTGGTGTGCCTTAGTGTAAAGTATGAAATATAATGATTTTTTAAAAGATTCTTTCAGCGTTTCCAACGGAAATGTTGAGCTAAGTGTAGAATTTGTGGGATCAGTTAGCTTATAAATAATGATCCTTTATGCTGGCATTGGGAAATCCATGTTCCCACAGCTAGTTCAATAAAGCAATTAATATCAATGAATGCTGAAGAAAGCAAATCTCTGTTCACTTTTGTCCGGATTAGTTAACATAAGAAAAATCCCATCCCTCTCCTGGAGTATTTAACCTTCTCCTAGGAAGAAATGCTAATGAAAGGTAAATAAAGTATGCTGCTTGACATGTGTTTGCCATTCCTCCCCGTTCCTTGTGTCACACACTTTCCCTCTTACGAGACAATTAAGACTTTTCTCTGGAAATCTTCACTGAGGTTATTTTGTTTCATGCATCCCTCTGTGCCAAACCTGTCTTGTCATTAGCCCTCAGCGTTCCCTGCTGGTGTTTCTAGCCTAGTTCCTGCTCAGCTGAATTTCATTAGGGAGGGACTTCACCTCCAAAACTCACAGATAATGTGTCTTAAGCACACACGGTGCTGAAGTCTGCCGTGTAGAAAACTCCTGATTTACTTGGCATCGCGACCGACCCGAGGGCAAGTGTTTCTGGTCTGACAGGGCATATTTCTGTAGCCCACGTAAAGTTGTCTACTCAAGGAAAAGGAAGGTCTGTCGAGGGAATGGGTGTGGTTCCACTGACCTCATCCGACAGCCATGAATTTGCACGTTCATTCAGGCTTTGTAGATCGAAATTGTTGATAAAAAGGAGTCATAAAACAGCCCTGAACTTTCCCTGCGTTTGGCCGCATTATCTGAGATTTCACACACAAGCAGTAAAAAAGCTTAAAAGATTTTTATCTCGTGGCAGCCAAAAAAAGTGTGGTAATAAGGTACAGGTTGAGCAGCATTGTTGGCATAAGAAATCCCCTGCTTACGCTGGATTTATAACACACCCAGTTTAGTAAGAATTGGCGCTGCTGAGCATTTTCTGACAGTGTTGGGATAATATATTGCAAAAGGCAGAGCGGCCAAGTCTCACACCTGAGAAGTAAGACACACTTCATTCTGCCGATGGAGAAACCTAAATCAAACTTTAACGTAACTACAATGCAATTACTCCTCTCTTAGGAGCTCCAACTGTACACAGTTGAGGTATAAAACTTGTGATTTTGGTATACTGTAAGAGTTTATTAACCCCTTAAGTATTTGTATGTACTCTGCATTTGGAGGGATAGCCTTTTAATGTTTTACTAGGCGCATTTCAAAGGAAAGTAATAGTTTCTGGTGTGTGATGCCATGGGTGTGAGGCCAAAGCAGGTTTCAATGGAAGTTTAATTTTCTTAAAAATAAATAAAACAATATGTGGAGCATTTTCTATCGCCAGTGTGTGCTGTGAGACCTCCCCTGTGCTTCAGTAAGAAACGTTGTTTGATGAGAGAGTAGACTTTCACTGTTTGAGAGATTCTGTGGGAGTCTGATGCTGCTCTTTTACATCCCATGAACCTCCATATCTTGCCACAATTACTTCTTCTTGCAGTGAGATTATTAAAAAATCATATTCTTGTAATGTTCTTGTGCTAAAGCTGTATGAATGGAAGAGAAAGAAATGCACAAGAAAATGTTATGCACTTTTTGTGTGTGTACAGCATGAGCGCATGCACACTTGTACTTTTGCATGCTTTTTCTTTTCTTCATATATATTCTTGGTTTTCTAAAAGATCAGATTTCACAGTCCTTCTCTCTAGTTCTTACCATGATTTTACTTAGCTCATTTTCATTCCATGTTCTGTATTGTGTTACTTTTCTCACGTGTTCTGGTTTTTACTTCCAGCGTCTTAGGAGCAGAAAGAGAAAAAACAGAGGCATTGAGTTCAAGCCTCATATTCGATTTATCATTATAGCTGTGGGAAGTTTAATCTGAAAAAGCAAATTTAAAAGTAGATAAGAAACAGAACAGACATTATATGGTTACAGTGAGAGTTAAACTGAAAACCTGATAATTTTTGTTGATGTTTTTGAGTGTTATTGACATGAAGACTACTGATATAACTTCTCAGGAATTTTCTTTCTTTGTTTGTTTGGTTTTCACAGAATTGGGTTTTGTTTCTGTTTTGGTTTGGTTTATAATATTAATATTGCAGGATAGGGAGTGCTAGATAAAAAATATTTTGTTTCCGCTTTGGTCAAACCTAATAAAAAAATTCAGCCTGTCATCACAAATAGAAATATTTCATTTCATATGAGCTTGACAGTCATATATGCTGGCTTATGTTGATACTTTTACAGACTTGTAGCTGAAGTTCCTCAGCCTTTCCCTTCCTGGTAAATGCTAAAGTATGATGTTGGGTTATAACTTTTTATGATGATCAGCCCAGCGGAGTGATTTTAAGGCGTAATAGAGATTCTGTTATTTTAGGGCAACTTAGTGGTTGCCGTCTGACAGGTTGGTCTACAGGAAAAGCCTGGGTCATGAAACTGCCATCAGATTTTCAGCTTCATGCTCTTGACAGCTCCAGGGAGAGCTAACACGTGGCCTCGTCTTCCCTGCATTACACCGGATTAAATACACTGCTTTCTGATACAGACCAGGAAGAACGGCATGCCTTCTTTGGCATGTCCAGATGAGGAACGTCAACCATTTTGAAAAGGTAACTCTACATACTGTCTAAGCACTGTGCAAAGATAAAATTTAGAAACTGGCTTATTATTTGCATCCTTTGAGCCACAACCAAAGAGAGTGATGAATTAGGGTGCACAAAAATGCCCCATGTGTTGGATAGGTCTTGAGATCCTCCTTTTGTTGTTTTGTAGTAACCTCCTTAATAGTTTTTAGGGCAGTGAATCATATGAATGTAGCACATATTTTGCCAGTTCTCTATTTGGGCCATGGTTCTAAAATGATGGGGCTTTTTACATAGCCAGGAAGCACTGCATTTCCAACACTGCTGAAAATCAGGGAACAGGTTTGGCTTAAGCGCAGACAGAAACAATACAGCATGTACCATTTCTCCTTGCCCTGTAAAAGCACTGTTGAAAACTGTAGCTACTGGCTGATGTAATGATTTTGCTCTCAAACAGAAAATAAATAAACTTTTCAAGTTGCCTCGTACTGTACAAAAATATAATGCTGCTGTAAATGCATTTTTAAAATGTTTATTTATGCTGATTTCAGGTAAAAATGTGCTGGTAGGAGTAATCTAACCTCATTCAGATAATACAGGTAGCTGCAAACTTTGGCTGTCCTCTAATTCCCAAACACTTATCCCCACATACACTTCCTGTTCCCTGACTCTTGTCAGCTGGAAAAGTCATTATCTGAACGGAGAGCTTTGCATCTGTCAGCTGGGAAAGTGATTACTTAAATTGATAGCAATAGCAGTTGTTTTAGTTTAAAATGGCTAGCAATGTGGGGTTTTAAAAAAAATTTTGGGAGAAAGTTGTCATTATTTAGTCAGTTTATGTTAGTATTGTTGTGAACATCAAAGACTGAAGCAATATCAACAGCTCAGCTCCCTGCTGAGACTTGGATAGGCCAACGTCACAAATAAACTGTCCCTGATAAAATACATGGGAATGACTTTTGGAGTGAATGTTCTTTAAATTTTAATGATTACACTGAAACAAAGAAAGTGTTTATTTACATCCTTTTCTTTAAGCCATATCTTCTCCATCATTTTTCATCCTGACGTACAAATACCATTTTGGGGACCTGCTCCTTGTCCTCTAGGTACCTCACAGTCAAAGCCGACAAGAATTGGGGGCACCCTAAGTATGTCAGGCGGATTGCAAAATGGTATTTTGTCACAAGAAAAGTGTAGCCAGTCTCCCCCTCTCCCCCCACCCCAAATCCTCTTTTTCAGAATATGTGAATTGCCTTTAATTGCTATGAAGGGCATAATAAATATCTTTTTTTCTTCTGAAAAGTTGTTGCTCAATGTCTCAAACTTTTCTTTAAAAAATGTAGGCCAGCTCCAAAGTGCTCAAAACTGTGACTTCTTAAAATCCATATTTAGTTCCCAAATAAGTAGCCTAATTTTCCGTAACACTGTGCAATCAGTAAGTCTCATTGACCTCACTACGAGTGTCTGCCTTCTCAGCATTTCCAAAAAAGAAAGCAATTTGTTTAGAAGTCAAATATACTCAGAGACTCTTCACTTGTTAATATTTTCAAAAGAATGTACTTTTTAAAAAGTACTGAACTTTCTCTGTTCATGTGTTCTTTGAGGGACATAGCCACGATGAATAATTGTTGTGTGTTTATCTTCAGATACTTTTATATCATTTTATTCTAAAAGGATATTAATCTTTTATTAGATTTGAATAACATGAGAAGATTGAGATGTCTTTGGCTGTTTAGGAAATAAAAGAACAGTTGCCTCCACTGTCCTGTTGTGGATTTGGCTTGGAAAATACTTTATGTGGAAAGTTCCATCTGTGTATTTCAAATGGTTTCAGAGTTTAAATGATGCTTGGATTGGGGTAACCTGGGTTTGGACTCAGATGTTGTCTGCCCTAAAACTTCTCATCCTTTGAGTTTTGACATTTTGACTCTTATCTCACACATTTTTATAACCTGAAATAAGTTGTTGTCAGTTTGTTATTGAACAAACCATTTATTATTCTTAGACCTGCTATACAAATACAGTTAATAACCCTGTTATTTATCCTGTGAAATATCTCATTCTGTTATGACTATTTTATTAAACATGAAGCATCTCAATAAATCTTTTGATATATGTAATTTCTAACAATAATTAACTGTGCAAAGTTCAGAACGTATTCTTGTAATACTTTTTCCAGACAGTAGACCTGAATTTTAAGTCTTCCTCATAATCTTATGGCAACAGAGTTTTCTGGTGTTTAAATTTGTATGCTGTGGTCTTTTTGTTTCACTAATACTGGTCAAACTTCACATATAATTTTTTTTTTCTTTTTTTTTTTCCCCACCCTCTTTTTATATTTCTTGTTAAATGACTGCTTAAGGTATTGTCTTTCCATTAGGACCCTAGTGGGTTTTCATTAAAACAGTACAGAAAAGCTTAGCAAAATTGAGCACAGTTCCCACGGCTTTGGGAATGTCTTGTGCATTTGCCTTGAACCCTGAAGGCAGGGGAGATGAACCTGCAAAGGCAGGCCTGCATGGAGGAAAAGAACCAGGGAAACTGCATTGTAATATGTGGCCCTGAGGCTGAGAAACATCTTAAAAAGCTAAAAGAGGTCCCCCTCCACCTGCTTGGTGTTCTGCAACCTCCCAGAGTGTCTTTCTGGAGGCCCCAGTGTTCAGGGATGAAATGTTGTGGAATGCCTGGCATCACAGAATATCAGGGATTGGAAGGGACCTTGCAAGATCATTGTTCTGGTTCTAGGACAATGGGACAGGGTTAATTGTCCCCTGGCTCTAGCAGGGGCACAGGTATTCCTTCCCATGTGAGCCATGCCCAGGGGGTAGCTGGGAGCTGGCCGGGAAGGGACGGGGGGACAAGAAGTCAGGTGCTGCAGAGTGCGGTCTGGGACAGTCCAGGGTGCAGTCGGTATCATAATGGTGTTTTTTATACTTCTTTATCCGTGCTTGTGTTACTGCTTTGTTGTTCTGTTAAACTGCCTTTGTCCCAACCCATGAGTTTTGCCTTTTTCTTCCGATTTTGCCCGTCCAGACGTGGATGGGCTCAAGTGAGAGCAGCTGCCACCTGGTTCTTTGTTGCCATCTGAGGCTAAAGCACGACAATCATCTAGTCTAATCCCCCTGCTGGAGCAGGAACACCTAGATCTGGTCACACAGGAACACATCCAGGTGGGTTTTGAATGTCTCCAGAGAAGGAGACTCCACAACCTCCCTGGGCAGCCCATTCCAGTGTTCTGTTACCCTCACCGTGAAGAAGTTTTTCTCGTATTTAAGTGGAACCTCCTATATTCCAGCTTGTACCCATTGCCCCTTGTCTTATCATTGGGTGTCACTGAGAAGAGCCTGGCTCCTTCCTCCTGACGCTCACTCTTTACGTATTTATAAACATTAATGAGGTCATTCCTCAGCTGCTCCTCACATAAATCCCGGTGCTCACACATCAAGAGGTGATGATGTTCCCTTTATAGTACTTGGCTGAGAGGTTCCCACATCCTTCCAGAGGGGAATGGGGTCTGTGGTGCCCAGTGCAATCATGGCCATGGGGAATGGTGGCATTGTGGGCCCAGAAAAAATCACTGCTAGGGTGTTTAAATGGTGGTGTGTTAAACATGGTGGTGCAAGACTGGAAGGCTACCTCATCTGATGTCTTCTGAGGCTCATTTTATATTCCCAGTGTCTTCTTGAATCACATTTCATATGTGCCTCCAAGGTTTCCAATGTTTCACTAAATGTTTCACTCTGATTTTTTTTTTTTAATTATTGCAAGTATTTTTATGGCAATAGAAATGGACAATTCTGATACACGGCTCTACATTTTTCTAATGAGTCCTCTTTTCTATAGCCTTATGCCTTCCCCGTGTTTTACACCCATCCAAAGCATTTACAGAACGGTACCACACCAGGACACTTATGTTTGTGTCTGCTTTGTGCGACTGAAAATGACTGCATCGAGTGTGAGAGCTGGAAGACCTGACCAGCAGTTAGAACATGGAAAGTGAGAACCAACAGCATCTGCAGCATCGTGAAGTACCTGCTATTTTATTCAGAAACCAGTTTGATAGACCCTGTCTATGCGCATACTGCCTGTAAAATAACCTCCTTAGATGTTAGTATTGTTTAAACTCGTCGTTCTGCGTCATGCAAGGATCAACTTTCATTGGGGCAAGGAGACAGGGGAACTGAGTAGCCCACAATCATTGGATGTGACAGGTGTGCCCCATCCTGTCATCTATTTAAACCCTCCAGTGGCAGGAAATGGGAGTGCCTGGAGCCAGGCTTTTAAAGCCCATTTTCATCAAGGGTATGACAGAGAAGAGAAGTCAGAGTACTTCCTTACAGGGTGTTCCTAGTGCATCAGGAGGCATTTCAATGTCTCCATGTCAGGAAAAGGTTATATTGCCTACTACAAGTGGAATATTATCATTTAAATGTTTCTACCAAATTTAAAATTGCCCTGAAATGGAAACATTTTCAGGTGAAAAAGTGGATAGTTACTGCAGGTGAGATATAAATTCTTTGTATTCTCTTTAAATGGTTTATGATTTTTTTGCTTCCATTTGGTGGGGGTTGGGTTTTATTGTGAGATGTCAGATGATAACAGTGAGCATAAATATAGTATCCTGGGTTTCTTCCTGTCTTATCTGAGTGTTGATCAAGTTCTACCATATAATGAAAATCCTTCCTTTGCTGGGCTCTTTACTTTCCTTGAGCAGTTAATGTAAAATTATTGATAAGCTACTTTTCATATATCATAGGGGAAATTCTTTAATTTCAATTCCATCTCCCACAGCAAGTGTGTATCCCATTTTAAGTGCTCTAAACTCTCATGTGACCACAGGTTATGTGATATTCCAAGTTCAAATGAATCCCAATGTTATGTTTCAATAACACAAACACTTAATTTGGTGAAGCATTACTTCTCCCACTTCTGACTCTTTAGAGCACCTATGGTTGAACATCAAAAATAAAACAATAACATCTTCAGTGGGTGGAATTTATTCTCCTCTGGTAAGTGATAGCAATTGCAGGATTTCACCTGGTTCCCATGAATAATTTTGATATCCAGTAAGACTGCAGAACTTAAAGTACTGAAAATTCTTTGCAAAGTGTAATTATCAGACCTTCTAGAATTACAGAGGTCCCCATGTACAGAACCTGAAATTCAAGTTGAACAAGTAGGAGGCAGAGCTTTCAAAAGGAAATATAAAGAAATTATGCTTTATTTAGAAAGCAGTTATTGCCATCTAAATAAAGGAATTTGTCAGTATAGATCCTCAGCTACAGAGAGAAAATGAATCTGAAAATGATTGGATTCATGTGGGGCAAACAGCCTTGAAATAACTGTTATCTGGGGTGCTTGGGGTGCTTGTGTGCTCCAAAAGAGACATCCTGCTAACAGGTATGTTTAGTAATGAAAAACAGATTTGCACAACTACTGAGACAGAGATGGTGCCCTCCAAAACTCTTTATTGTCTTCTCCCAACCTGAGCAATGGAAGCTGTGACTGTGGGCATTCACAGAAGTAAGGAGAAATTTTATCTTAGAATGGAAAAGTTGATGTTTTTTTTTCTGTATTGTAACTAAAAATACGTTCACATGATTTTTGTGTACAAAATTGCTATTTTTAACTGCTCTTCTACCATTTTCTACATACAGTCCATCTGAAATCATCCAACCCTTTTGGAAATTAACAAACCAACAATGATAGCAATCTGAGCTGTGGATTAATTAAAAGGGTGGCAGTATGGGGCTGCTTCATGATAAAGGACGGAAAGCACACAGGGTTCCCTACCTAAACAGTTTTAAGTAGTGATAAAGTGCAAACTGGATGAAGAGTGTTTCTTTTTCATATACGTTTTGGTTTCAACACTGAATAGGTTATCTGCATGAGGTAAAAATATACTTAATGTCTCTTCACTCCAATCTGTGACCCTCTAAGTGTCATTAAGTATGAAGAGACGTGCTCAGGGAAGGGAGGGCCATGCGTTTCAGTGGACATGGTATGGAAGGGTTGTCAAATGCTGTGCAGCAATCACAGCAGCTCATACATTTTATTAATAAGAACAAAATTCAGTTGCCCAAATGGAAATCACTCCTGACCAGAGAAGAAAACTAACAGAGATGCTTCTTTATATCAGTTAAAATACAAATTGCCCTGTGATCATTCTGGGTTTGCAGAAGATAACTTCTGTTTCATGTGGCATCACTGTTCTTAGCATCTCTCACCCTGGTATGTAGTCCTGGACTCAGGCCAGATTAAACAGCCGAGTAGCTCTGCCTTTAGATCCAAAAGCACAGGAGAGTAGAAAAATAATTCTCCAATGTCAAACTCTATTTTCTTATTTTTGCAGTAGCTAACATTTTGTGATATATATACACAAACCCATAATCATATAATGAAGCAGTTTGTTTTATGAGGCTACAAGGACATATGTGGGAAAGAAATATGATGCATTCTAAAAATTTGTGGCAATGAAGATTATTCATACTTTATGTGACGTTTGAAGTTAATATTTTGTAATCTTACTACAGTTGTGCTGTTTAAAATGAGCATCGGTATTACATGACCATGGATCATAAACATCAATTTACTCCCAAAATTTGTGATTTTTCTCACCTCTGGTTATACCAAAGGAAGACTGTGGGACTCCTGGCTTTTGGGGAGGTATTTTGAAAACATTCTTGCTTTGTTGCTTTGTGGTGTAATTGAGTGAGGTCCACAGAGATTACAGGACTCCATAAACCCACAAATGCAGATGATGTTTGTCCTGGGATTGGATTTCAGAGATCATTAATTTATGTTTTCTCATTAGATCCAATATATTATTTATATTATTCTTATATATTAAAATAATTTCAGTATTTTAGAGTCTTATTCTGAAATTTGATTTGGTAAGAAAGTTATTTCTTAAAAATATCTATGAATTTATTGCTGAAAGTTTTAATTCAGCAAAAGAAAAACCTTATCAGTTGATTTGAGTTCACTGAACTTTTAATGATAAAATTGTGAGGTTTTTTCAATTTGATTTGGCTGACCTAAAAATTCATGAAATCTCAATATCTATTTATGCTTCTTCTAGTTTTGAAAGCTAATGTTGGTGGTTGCCGCTTTGTGGGTTGGGAATAGACAGAAGTCTTACTTGGTTAGAAAAAATGTTAGTTTTCAAGCAAGTTTGTATTTCCTTTAGAGATGAAGCCAAAGCAGAGGCGAGTCTAAAGCAATACTTTCTGAGGGTAACTTGAAACTATTTGAGTGAGAAAGATGTTGTGTGAATTGTATTTTTTTCATACCAAAATAGGCTAAAAATTAAAGCCCTGCTGTCACTTTGGTGGCTAAGGATGATTTTTGTGGTAAGGGGATGACGGATATTACCTTATGGCTTTGTCACTGCTAGATTTGCTCTAGTTTGAATTTGTATGAATAATTACTTAAGTTTTTGTGTTAGATTCTAACTTTAAAGCTCTTTTAATTGTTGATATTAAAAAGGACTTGAATTTTTAAAATCACTTTTGTACTTTTCAGTTTAATATATTCCACCTAATGAAGTACTGTTGTTTACGTAGGTGAAAGCTTCTCTTGTTTCCATCTCAGTTAAGCAGAAATGCAAAGGATGTAAGTGACTTTCCACAGATAATACAAAAAGTTGATGTCAAAATTTGGGCGAGATGACTTTGGCCGTACTGTAGAATGCTCTGTGGGTGTAAACTCACAGGGCTTGTGATGATGAAACTAATATTAACTCATGATCATGAAATCCATATCGTCTATTGATAGAAACTTATGCAAAATTACTTGCAAAAGCTGAAGCTTACTAAGTGGTTTCATGGGATTGTCCAGCTCTAGAGGAGTTGTAACCCAATAACCAGAGAGGTCAGAACCCTTCCTTGTCCCTTGACAGGACAGGGGTAACAGCTTTAAATTGGAAGAGGGGAGATTTAGATTGAATACCAGAAAGAAATTCTTTCCTGGGAGGGTGGTGAGACACTGAAAGAGGTTGCTCAGGGAAGTTGTGGATGCTCCATCCCTGGGAGTGTTTAAGGCCAGGCTGGATGGAGCTTTGAGCAACCTGATCTGTTGGGAGGGGGAGGCAGTTTGGAACTTGATGATCTTTAAGGTCCCTTCCAACTCTAACCATTCTCTTATTCTATGAAAAAAGTTGAAATAGTAGTTGAATATAAATTGAATACAATTTTTTTTTCTCATTTAAAATTCTGTAACCACTTTGTGGTCTTCAGGGTTGTATATGAGATGTAGTCAAAGCAGTAACGAGATGGTAGAGCAACTGCTTCCAGTGTTGCTGACCATTATACCAACATCAGTCCTTGAAGCATGGGCCTGGAGACAGTGAAGTGGTCCTCAATACCCCTATACAAGACCCAACACAACTTAATTGATGTTGAAGTGATTAACAAAGCTAATGTTGAAGTGATTTCCCAACAAACTTTCCAAAAGCTTCACTTTCAGTCATTGTCACCACAAAGCAAGTATATATTTTTGTTCAAAATAGTTGTGAAAAAAAGCTGTAGCGTGTGAACTGTTGCACACACCTCAGCTTTTGTTTTTCCTTTGGAGCATCAGATATTGCTCACATGCAAGAAGGTTGCCATCCAAATGGACCAGTGGCCCACTATAAATTGCCACACGCTCGAATAACAGC
Source organism: Nycticryphes semicollaris (assembly GCA_013400055.1). Lineage (NCBI taxonomy): Eukaryota > Metazoa > Chordata > Aves > Charadriiformes > Rostratulidae > Nycticryphes > Nycticryphes semicollaris. The sequence continues at coordinate 1,043,478 of VXBJ01005062.1, forward strand.
TTTGAAGGTTATTTCCTACCTCATTTCCTAGAGTAAATTGAACCTTTACCCATGAGGTACACTTGAACATTCAGAAAGTATGAGTTTCCCGTAGCTGGAACACTGGCTACAGGAATAGAAGCCAGCTAAATTCTCGGTGACAAATAGAACACAGAAAAATGTTGTCTGGTGTCCTAAAATAGTATAGGCATATAGTAATACATGATATGTTGTGCCATACATTAGAGAACCTCAAAAAATCATGACATATAAAAAAACTGCGATGTTCTAGTTCTTCCTGTGAAGATCATCAATATACAGTAAGTCTCTTAAAGACCAGTGTTTAAATTATTAAGACTGCCAGTTTAATGAAAAAGTAACAGCTCAATTTAATAATTCATTACAACAATTCAAGGCGAAGCACACAAAATATTTTTAGCATGTGTCTCAAGAATAGTTATGCACAGAAATCCACAATATCAAAATATGTGGTGTTACACACAGTGCATTCTTATCTGTTAGGTCTGGTGGAGGGAATAAACATTTTTGCCTGATGAGAAAATCAAAGTTGTGTGCCATTTCAGTGAAGTCAAGTTGACACCTGCAGAGAAGCAAGTCATGACATTTCAGCTGACTGCTTTCCACCACCCCCTCCCACCCCATCCTCAGATGTGATTTGTTTCTTCATTTTATTTACCCTGACAGAGAAAAGAAACCTGAAAATGTTTAGATGAGGATTTGGCATCCTTACTCATAATTATTCTTCTTTTTTTCTTTTTCTTTTTTTTTCCTTTTTTTCTTCTGTTAAATAAGTAGTTCACACATTCTGGGCTAAGGCAGTTCTACAGAGGAGAAAAACACTTGAACATATTTATATTAAAACACTGTGACCTTACTTTCTCTATGCTCCCTTCATCCCCTGATTTCTCAAACATAGCTGCATTTATCAAGATAATAAGCTTCAGGTTTTGTAATAAGAGATCTATTTTTGTGTCATCCTGCCATAGTTCTGACTGACTGAGCTAGTAAGATCCTTAAAAAAATATGAATTTAGGATCAATAATATTTATAGCCCCATTTATAAAGCAGAAGTCAAAGGCATTTATAATGCTGAATTTATTAAGGGAACTTACACCAGGGATTTTGTTTACTACCCTCTAATCCTACCTCTACTTCTTAACATCTTGTTCTCCAACAAAAAACAAATATAAGTTGCAGGTGTTTACAAATTACATCTATTGTGACCCAGTGTTGTAGTATAGGGTACCCATCAGGGGTGTTTTTCCTGGCTCTGTCTTACTTGTTAACTGTGGGTACCATTAAAGAATATGGTAAAGTTATTGTAATGGAATTGAAATACATTTTATTACATCAATATAAGTTCCATTTGCAGCGCAAAATGACAGTGCTTAATAATTTTATATTACAGGCATAATTATGATATCAAATTAGTAATTTTCACATCGTACTTGTATTAGACACTCACATGCTATGATGCAGTATATTGCAATTCTCTGTGGTGCCTGCAAATGCACATTCCTTTTAATGGGGAAGAAGCAGAGATGCGATGAGGGGAGAAGCACCTCATAACTCCATCGAGGTATTCTATAAGGACACTTACCTTCCATTGGGGTATAGATATTACCTAGATTGTTTTATAACTAGATTCCACTGCACTGTTGGTAAAGCTAGAAAAATTATTGAGGTCTGAAAATTGTGACAGGTCTTCCTCTGTTACGATACTGCCAAAGTTTTCCCCAAACTAATGCCTTGCTATTCTGAGCAGTCTCTTAGTTGGACAGATTCCACTGGTACCAGTCAGGCTGCTCCTGATGGAGTAGGCTGTGGGAAGGATTACAAACTCCAGTTCAGAGTCTGAAAATGTGAGCAAGTGAAGCTGCAGAACACCCTTGTGAGGTGAAAAAGGAATCAATTTGTGTCCCACCGAAGTGCAATCCCTTCCAAGGTAGAGCACAGCAGACTTGGCAGTGCCCGAGCTGCTGTGGTTTTAAGGCAGGAACTAAAGACTCTTGCATCCAGGTGATATAACTGTGGAATCTTTTATCTTCTCCTTAGGATTTTTGCATGGAATTTATTTTCTGTTCAGGTGCTGACCACTTTTACAATGCAAATGTGCTCAAGGGTTTGGCTTTTATCTTCTAAAATAAATAACAGAATGCTATGAGTATTCACTAGCATTTTAATAAACCTCTAAGACTCTGCCTTAAATACCAGTTTTCTATACTAGAAAGCTCATCAATATCTAGACAGCCATGCAAACAGCTAGGAGGCCAGTCCATTAATGAAATGTTAATGACTGAATTAGACCTGTAATAACAGAAGTAGAATGTACTGCTGTGAGTCCATTAACATCAGCAGACCCTGCTGGGAAACAAGTAAACACAACATACAAAGGGAAAACTTGTGCTAATAAATGGGGTGGAGGGGGGTTGTGCAGTAAAGGTGCTCGGAAGCATGAGTTGTAAATCCCATTCACCGCTAGGCCGGTGTCATTTTTTCTTTTTGCACAGTTTATCCAAGCAACTTGGCTCGATATAGATTTCACAATGTGATAATAAAATATGCAACGACATTCATGCAAAGCCCATGCCCTGATAGTGAGGCAGAACCTGCTGCCAAATATCGCGACAAACACGTCTGTTGTGATACATTGCAAGAAGAAGCGATTCTTCACACTACAGCTGGTCCAGGTTGGGAGCAGGCAACAGTAGTTATCACCTGATAGATGGTTGACCCAAGTGAAATGGAATTTATGGTCCCTAACTAAGGCCGTCGTAGACATCACAGAAACTAGCACTGTTGGCACTAATTACGAGCGCTATTAAAGTTTTATACTGTGCCTTAAAAGTTGATTGTGCTTTGCAGAAGGTGTTAACCCTAACGAAGGGCGATGGGAACAGCAACATTGCCAACAGATTCATCCCTGATCTTGTAACCCACAGTGTGAGAGTTCTTGGCTTGGGATATAGAAATTAATGACTTGACTTCTTAGAGTGAGGGCTTCCTCCTCCCAAATATACAACTCACCTTTTTCAATAAAAGCAAGACAAAAATAGTTGCCTTGTCTTCCGGTCTTGGAAACCTCAGCAATTTCCTGTAAGGCAAAAACCCAAGCTATTTGCCACATCTTCCCACCGAGCAAAAGTTGTCTGTCAGGCTGAACTGTGGCAGCTTTTATAATGCAGTTGTCAATAAAAATTGCATAGAGCTTCAGTGTATTGGAAAGGAAAATATGTGTCTGCAGTGTGTGTCGTACAAAATACGAGTGAATAACCCAAGCTGCTACTACAATGTTCAGTCTTGTACTGAACTCTGTTTGATTCCTTTTTTTTAACCCACTCAGATCTGCACAGTCAGGACCAGCTTCCATACAGCTCAGGAGGGGGAAAAATCAAGGTTCTTTCCTCTGGACTTTTGTGGATCCTGCTGCTTATTTCCATCTTCTCTGACGCTACCGTAGTATCCAGTATTATTTGGTTCCATTCGCATGGTTTCTAGCAAGGATCTCCACTGCTCCCATTTCCTTGGTGACACTGTATAGGCCAATGAGAAGCTGACACCAAGGGATTATAGCTAGAAGGAAGGACCTGGATGATCCAGCAGCTGGAGCACCGCAATTTGTTCTTCATCTGTCTCTGGCTACAATCTTGTGTATCTCCTGGTTTATTTGATAGGATGAGGAGTTAACAGTTTTGAACTAAAAGAAGGTGGATTTAGACTAGATACTAGGAAGAAATTCCTTCCTCTGAGGGTGGTGAGGCACTGGAACAGGTTGCCCAGAGAAGTTGTGGCTGCCCCATCCCTGGGAATGTTCAAGGTCAGGCTGAATGGGGGTTTGAGCAACCTGTTCTGTTGGGAGGTGTCCCTGCCCAGGGCAGGTGGGGGTTGAAACTCGATGGTCTTTAAGGTCCCTTCCAACTCTAACCATTCTATGATATTCATCTCAAGGCTTTGGTCTTCTTTACGCAGCTGTGGGTACAGGGTAGGAGTATATGGCTGAAGCAGTGAAAGTGAACATGTCTGGATCTTATATGTATTTCTCCATTTTTGGCAAGATTTATAAATTTACATGGAGCTCAGTATCTTCTTTCTGATCCTGAATAATATCAAGGTATATCCTGTTGGTTCTTCTGAGGGGCTGCTTTCCTCCCACCTTCCCCTATACTGCATACAGGGGTTTCATTTGCATTTTGTTCTATAAGAACAGAAATACCTTCCCTGATTTTCCTAATGTCATTAAAAAGGATCCCCTACAGTGTTGCCAGCGAAAACTCATTTGCAATAAGGACAGCTGGTCCTGGGGGTAAGACACTTGAGTAAGATGTGGGATAGCCGCTCCCAGATCCCAAGGTTGTCACAGGCTCCACATGTCACCTTGAGCAAATCAACTGTGCTCTGTGTTTCAGGTCTGTATCCCTAAATTAAGGATAATAGCACCTCCCTATCTCATAGAGGTATTCAGAGGGTAAAACCATTAAATAAAACAGTGGGGGATGCATAATACCTCAAATTAAATATATATACACTATTATTTTCCTTCAAGTACCATCCTAATTTAAATTTTGGGCAACTATCTAACTGTCTGAGTCCGTAGTGGGCTTTTGGTTTTATGGCACTGTATTTATTTCTTAAAATACTCTAACGCTAAAGGACTGTCTAGTGGAAGCTAATTTAATTAGAAAGAACACAGCAAGCTGATTATGGGCATTGCAGTAATAAATACAATATCTGAACATTGACAGAAATGGTAGTATTAACTGTAAATCCTTTTTCCCCAGAAAAATAAGTATCTTTTTCAATGTGGCAAGTTCAGTAAGTTGCACTGTCTATAATTTGTTTGTTAGTAGAACAGTCTTTTTCTGTCTTGTGCCATTTCTACTTGTATCCTGAAGCTTTTGTCATCTTTCGTACCGCATTTTCACCGGCAATCGGAATTTTAGGGAGTAAGTTTTGTACAGTATTCACATCTGTGAACTTGAGACCAGACCTAAAAATCAAACCATGCAATTAAATGGTCCATGAAGAGAAGGTCAAAGGCGAGTAGTAACATCTGACAAGAGAGTGTCTGTTAGATCAGAGCTGATGGACTAATCCTCACTGCATTATTACCTGAGCCCTTGAGCAGACGGTTTCCATTCTGTGTACCTCGAGCATGAAAGAGAAAAACTTGGTGAACAGATTTTTATGTTCGATGACTGCAAATTAAAAGAGGAAAATAGTAACGTGACGTAAGTTTTTCAGTAGTAAGCTCACTAGAAAGCAAGTTGATGTAAGTTGTTCAACATATTGAATTAATTGTAGCATCAGTTATCCAAAGGCCAGAGGTTTCAATTTATATTGTGCAACTCTAAGATGATGTGGAAAAAAAATGCCTTTTCCTCTGTTTGGGGCAAACTTGGTACAGATACAATGAGTATCCAGTGACAGGACCTTGACTGATTGTAAGATCTGTTTTTTTATAATATAAGTAGAGTCAGCAACACAAAATAGTCTGATCTTTACTGACATCTTTGAGAAGTGATGCTTTAGGTATTTCCTGAAAAGCCCAGATTGTCTAAAGTCTTTCTTGAAGCTCTGTGTCACATATAAGGAAAGCTTTGATGGAGTGGTGATGCATCAGAAGACAAAGCTTTGGTAGTAGATGACTATTCCAAGATCCTAGAATACAGACTTTGAAAATTATTACTAATACAAGACATTCCATATGATGTTTTGCCTGTATGAGCAGGCTGTGCAAAGAGGGAAAATTTTAAAATAGACCAAAGTAATAATATTGTACTGTCTTGTTCTCTTTTTGTTGTTGCTAAATTGTTGTCCTAGGAAATCAATAACAATTTTATTTCATAGCATGTATTATTTCAACTTGCAGCAACCACATGTGTATTTACAGTGCATATAAAAGCCTGTGATCATTGTCCTCAGCTGGGTCACACCAGTTTCAAGTAAGATGCAATCCAGTGGGAAGCGAAATGGCAGCATGGATGTAAGCTAACGTTACATAGGAAGGAGGGGACATGAGAGCAGCAGAAGTTTTGAAAACAGGGAGAGGTGTTTGAGCAGCAATATCTGGAAGAAGCTCGAATGTGATGTGGGAAATCCAGAAGGAGATTCAGCAAAAAGAAGGAAGAGGTGGGGAGTCTTCCTTGACAGCATGCTTCATCCAGAGAGATGGAGGCATGAAGGTGATAGGATTAGGGCAGTCACAGCAATCAGAACTGCAGGTGAAAACCTCTTGAGCCAAAATTTTTTGCTTTGGGTAAGGACAAAAATGATCTTAGAGATGCAGGTGACAATTCAGGTTGGGCCTTAGTGCTTGCAGGGCTGCCTGGCTCTGTTGCAACATCTCACTCCTTTTCTCACCTCTAATGGGGTGGTTTAATTTCCTAAACCCACCTGCAGCTCAGGGAGGGCTGATACTGTTGAATGACTACAACTAAGTCTGTTTAGAAGAAAACCACATTAGGGTTTCCTTCTTCCCTGTGTGCAGAGAGCCCTGGGTAACTGGAAGCCTCCCCGTAAAACATTAAAATCCCTACAGCTGGATCCCACTGAGCAAAAATAGTTGCTTTTTGTCCACTTTTTACTAACTTCAGACGGTAGAAAGATATCAGCAGATACATTTATTTGTCCGATTTTGCTGCCTAGTGTCATACAGTGAGGTTTGGTGCAGTATTAACTATCACTTTAAATTCTTCTCACTTTGAGTCATTTCATCCTGTATATAATTTGAACAGGTTTTTGTGTAATTATTTCCCTCAATAATTACCATTATACAATTGCTATAGCTGCCAGTTTTGTTTTTCTCTCCTGCCAGAGAATAGCAGAAATGTATTACGCATTTGTGTAACTTATGATCTTTGATTCATGTTTAAAATGCATGGAATATTTTTCATTTTCTGTTTGAGGCAATACCTCATCTGGGATCGTATCTCACAGTGTAAGTTTACGCTGTGTAAATGGATGCCTTGTACTGCAACAGGGTATAATCTACAATGAAAAAGCGAAGGAAGTAAAAATATATCTAAATTTTTAAAGATTTAGAGGGCCAGTGAATAGTAACAGCCGCAGGTAGAGGCATAGCACATCTGGACAGTAATGCAGGAAGGTTTTGTGCATGGTCTCTTTTCCCTGTTTAAATAAATTTGATTTGACCATCGTTATAGCTCTTTGTTGTTGTCTTTTGACGAGGATTCTAGGAAATTGGTTTGCTGGCGTGCGTGCGTGGTTTACTGGCAGGGAGAGCAAACTGGAATTTGCAGTCACAAGCGTTCCTACTGGATATCCAATTCAAGAAGTTGTACTCTCCAATGGAGAGAAAATAAAATATTTTTAGGGTTGAGCTTTCGGTGTATGCTTGTTTTTTTTCCCCAGGGTAGGTGGGAATGGCTGCAGAAGGGTGGGAGAAAGGGGCAACAGAATTATAAAGGTTGGTGTGGAGAAAAGAAAAATTTGTGGTACCTAACCCAACCTGTATAAAAGTTGATGTTCAGCTGGGGGTGCAGAAGACAGGAAGGCAGCCCCTCCATGCCACAGAGAAATAATGAAATGACAACTCATTGTTCTAAATGAATCAATGATGCTTTTTAAAACTGATTTATTACTTTCTGCTGACAAGTATAATTAGAGAAAAAAAAAATTTTAATCTCAGGAGTCATGCTGAATTTTCCTTTGAGGGGACACTAAAATTGGGAATGTTAAAAGAAAAAAGAAAATATAAAAGCTCAGAATACTTGGAGTACATGGGAATGAACATGAGATCCTTTTTCTAAGAGTTTGGGATTAAAGTTTACATAACGGCACAAACATCTTACAGTTGCAGCTAGAACAAGGTACCTCGAAGAGAGTAGACAGGTCCTCTGTGCCCTTATTGTGTGTTATGCAGGTGGGAGCTTGGACACCTAACTCTTCTTTGTCTTTTAATATTTTGACTTTAAGTGAGCAAACAGGCTGAGCATACAGATGCATTTGATTACTGGTGATCATTATAACACGAGCAACACCGTGATTTATTAGAGTACTTGTTGACTGGGATTCCAAGAAAAGGTAATTGTGTCAGAATTATCCCCACAATTAATTTCACATGTGCAAAGTCTGTTAACTCCAACCATGGGCCATGGGATACAGGCAAATGTTCACACCAAGGGCTGAGTTTTGAGGGGGGAAGGATGGGTCTCTGGTGACGATGGCTGATTTCAGGGGAATGTGAATGCAGGATGGTGGGTTTTTCTCCAGCCCTGTATCAGACTTCCTCTACGACCTTACCTTATCCTTCAATTCCTCTGAAATGAAGATGTTCATCAGTGGAATTAAGTGCTGATGAAATGGAAATATCAGAGATCCTAAGGTGCTCAGACTACGGCAACAGCAGCCTTTGTAAGCAGTAAGATGTAAGTTTTAACACATTATTATTGTTGATCCTTAGTCATCCGTAGGTTTTTATGCTGCTTGCATTGTTGTCTGACAGTCGAACAGGGATAGGATGTCAGACTATTGTAAGAAATTTGTAAGTATTTGGAGAACTACTGCTTGTCCTATCCCATGAAATGCTAACAAGCACGATGTGCCAGAAAACCAGTAGTATGCATCCTCAGCAAACACGATATATGTGTTATGACTCGTTATACAGTGCATTTTGAGCAAAATTAATCCTTACTCAGTCATTAAACAATGAGAAATATTGAGTTGTTTTTCTTAAGGATTAGGAAAATTCTTTTGGAAAGAGACAAACATTTGTCCCTGCTGGAATCTCCTTCAGCTGTAATGCATCATTGTGCCTGACCAGCCCTAGAAACCTTGGAAAGACAAAATATGTACAAGCTGGTTGTTAAGCATATGTGATATGTTTTGCCTTGTCACCTGGCAACGAAAAGGTTTTTCTAAACAAATTTCACACATTGCCAAAATTCCAACTTTTTGAAACACGTAAGCTGCTTATTTATTTATTTATTTATTTTTCCTTTGTCAAACACAGCCCAAGGTATGCTTTTCTCAGGAGAGCAAACATTATTGTTTCTACTGGTGGAGGAAATAACTTTTATAAATTTAATTCACTTAGCCTTACATACCACATGTAGCAGCATTGAGACTTGTAAGGAAATATAGCAAATATGCTGTCTTCAGAAGTAATTCATGGTAATTCATAGTCTGTCCTACATGTATTTTAAAGCTGACAAACCAATAAACCAGCCCAAATAAATCCTTGATTGACCTAAATTCAGCTAATGAGAATAAAATTAAAGGGAAGATCTGCTCAGGCTAAAGTTTTAAAATAATAAGTAATTTCTGGGTTCTATATGTTGTTTAGGAGGAATCTGTTTATAACATCTGGCAAAAGAGAAGTGAAAGTTAGTATTTTTTTGAGTTGCAAAGTATTTAGCATGGAAGTGATCAAATCATTGGCTGTCGTGTCTCTAAGTGTTTAGGTCGGGGGGAGAGGGGGAAAAACCCCTGAGATGTCATTCCTTAAGCTTGAATTGAAAGTTTTAAGGAGAATACTGCAGTGGAAAAGCTACATTGCTACACTCCGGCAAACTTTAATAACCTCATCCATCCGGTTACCTCCTTAATCTGCCAGTTATGGTTTCTACACGTCTGCTGCTATCTGATTACCTATATATTTATCTTTTACCGTTGGTCCCTTCCTCCCCTGTGTGTGGTGGTGTCAGGGCTGATCCGAGCCAGCACTGATGGGATCACAGCTCATTACCACACGGAAGGTGATTGGGACTTGGGCACACAATGGGGTGTGACACCACCGAGCGAGGGGAGGCAACTCGTTATAAATGACAACGCTCCGGTAATGACTTACGGAGTTTGGGAGTCAGCAATGATGAGTAGACCTCTTAGTGTTATCCTTGATAGGAGGTAAAAAAAAAAGAAGATGAAACCCAAGAAATAAAGACGGATGGTTTTGGTGTGATTCACACATGATTTTACTGGCTCTGGGCTACCAGGGCTGACATAAATGCATGATAAAAACACTGGGTTGCCACTGGATGTGCACACCACATCATGGCCATGAGCACCAGAAAGCCACGTATTGACACTGTGCTGCAATGTAAAACGTTTAGATTTTTAATTACCATAATGGTGAACTAAAAAGTTCTTTTGTTTCTTGTGCCGTGGAGAGAGCAAAAAGGGGCTTTCAAATGATAAAACAACGGTAGCCTCCTTGCTGAATGATGCAGCACTTTGTAATAATGCAGTACATTTTGAAAAGATCTGTATTTTTTCAAAGACAAACATCAAATAGAAGGAAAAAGGTTATGTCACCTTCACCCTCACAGTACTGTCATTTATATGCTATCAGCTCATTAAATTCACATTAAGATACTCCATGGGACTTTAGGAGCTATTAGTGCACCTAAAATGGCATAACAAAATCTCAGTTCACTTTAAGAGAGATGGCATTGCGACATTTTGTATTTCATCACTGAATTATTATAGTCTCAGATGCATTCTGCTGTGATGGTAATGGAAGGAGGAATACTAGAGAGGAAAGCTGTCCATTTGTTTATCCCCAGGGAGAGAAAAAAGAAAGTTTGATAAAAAACTAGAGTGAAAGTAAAGCATTAACAATTTAACCCCTGTAGCAATGCTAGAGAACACACAGGATTTTTATATGCCGCTTTTCAGAATGTTTAAAAAAAACCCCCAAAAACGAACGAAAGATGATTTTGTATATAGAGAGTTGCTGTGGGCAGTGGAAGGTGCAGGAAATGTACTGCATGAATACAGGCCATCTCAGTCTTTTATAGGTGAAGTCTCTCATGGCAGCCATAAAATACCTTCCTTCATATAACTTCTCATGAAAAAAAAAAAGTTATTGTGATTAAATTTGATGTTCTTGTTATCTTGTTTTTTTCCCCTTGGTTTTCATCACTGGCAAATAAATGTTCTGCTACAGGTAAATCTGCAACCATGTATTTATAAATCCCACGTAGAGTAATTGCTCAGGCACTTTGCTCTAGAAAGAATAAGGAAAACTAAGTCTATACTGAGTTATCAATGAAGAAATAATATACATATACATGAATACTAAATAAACAGTATAATGCTTAATGAAAAAAAGGATATCTGAATTAGTAAATCATATATTTATATTTTGGCTCTGGAAAGACAGCTTGGTCTGAGGGAGATTTTTCTACACAGTGCATGTATGTAACTGCAACTATACATAAAATATATATTGGAGGATACAGAAGGAACTAAATTCAGTTTTTAATTTGAGGCAAAGTTAAGCTAATTTCTTATAAACATGCATGAAAGATGTAAAAAGAAAAGAAAACATTAGAAATGAGTTGAAGCAGATTCAGTCACTTTATGTAATATAGTTTTCTCAATATCTATTTAGAATTATTTAGAAAACATCGTAATTCCTTAGAAGTGCTTCCTTCCCTCTCCAATTGACACAAAAATGCCATGACTCGAGAGTTTAGCCTCACACGCAACAAAAAGTCATCAGAACAACAAGAAGAACAACATAAAAAAACCCCCAAGACAATTTGAGGGCCTGAAACATCCTACAGCCTTCGAACGTGCCCACAGACAGGGTGTGAAACTCATTCCTGCACAACAGAGCCTGGGCAAGCACAACTTTGGATTTTAAAACACCTCTTCACTGCAATTACCTGATATTGTGGGTCTTTGGTGGAGCAGTGGTGAACTTCTTCAGTGGAGAGGGAGCTCAAAGACTCACTGCAAAACCAAGCCACAGGTTTTGAAAGTAGAGGGGAGGGAAGGAGCAGCCCGGGGAATAATTGCTTAATAAATGCAGACCGAGCACCTGCTAAATTTAATGCAGCATTTTACTTCATTCGGCGCTTCAGAGCGTAATCTCTTTAGCACAGGGATTCTGCTGCTTATTAGATAGTTCACCTGTTGAAAAGCACGGTAGATGCCAGTTTTATCATCAGTAAACCGCTCTTGAATGGCTAAAACATGTCTGTACAGTGGATACAGTTTTCTAACAGACAGAAAGAAGTCGTGTTGCTCTTAGAAAAACTTGGGTTTTGCATGGTGTTGGGTTGCCCTTTGCTGATGGTGTGGGATGCTGATGTGAGAGCTGGGTATCTTGGGAAGCAGTCCAGCTTATTCCCATTAGTAACTGCTGGAAAGCAGAGAGGATGTAATAAGGATTTTTTTTTCCAGTCTGGGGCAGGGTTTTGACAGAACTAATGAAGGTTTACAGCACTAGTGTTACTGCTAAAGAGCACTAAATTTTACCTTATCTTCAGGCAATGTTACAATTGAGGCCATGAGAAGTGGTTGCACATAAAGAGGTGAAACAATATTTAGGATGATGTGAGACAAAAATTAACAGTATTTGTGCAATTGGACTGGAGGAGATATGGATGCCGGGGACACCCTGAGGGAAGATGTCATAACCAAAGAATGCTATATGGTCAGAGATTTATTGATTTGGTGAAGGTGGCTGTGATTCTATGTATTTTAAGTGCTCTGTTCAAACCTGAAGATGCAAATAAGTTGAGTTAGCTGTGGCTTGTATATTTATTTCCAAAGGAAACCACCCACTATTTGAATAACCAGGTTTGTACTTGCCATCTTAACAGGGACATGGCGATGTCTTTTGGAGATCTAAGTAATTTAGTGTTCATAAGAACTCCATCCATGCTTTTATCCAAGTGAAATCTCCATTGTCAGAAACAGGGATTCAAGCTTTGATATTGGGGCTGATTTAACCCAAACACTGCAAGAGCACACAACAACTGAGCAGTTGCATCAAACTCACAAATTTCAGGCTCTAAATCATGCCAATGTCTGTGACCACCGTATTGTGTGTTTATAGGCATTCACCAGGGGAACCCACAAAGTCTTGACCACCTATGTAGAAATATAATCTCATAGACCATTATACCATTTATCTAATTTTTTTATTCAGCTAGATTTTGATTATTTACTTATTTAGATTTTATTTAGATATAAGGAGCTGTTATTGCCCTCTCAATGGCAACAGTGTAGGAGCCAGTCATGTCATCAATGGATGAATTAAAGCTTGTTGTCATCTGTTAGATGGAGTAGGGTGGCAGATTTCTTCTGATCCATGCAGCTTTTACTCCAGACTATATTTTCATCCTAAAAGTGCGTATCTTGGCAGGAGATATCCTATGGCAAAAGAGCGCCAGCACAGCAGATTCAGAGCAGAAAAGCCTCCAGTGATGTTGGGAAGATAGACTGGGAGGAATCTTTGTCGTGTTTTTTTCCCATCTGCAGCCCAGCACAGCAGTCAGGTTACTGAGAATCACATTTGGTCCAGAATTTATCAGATTTGACTAGCATTGTCTCTTTCAAAGCGAATGTCAAGGGCAGATGGAGCCTACTCCAAGCTGGGTGCTGGGGCTGAGGACACAGTGCGGGGTACTTACTTTCTACCCCATCATCTTTCAAAAAACAAACTTGAGCCAGTTTATCTGCTGTGTGTTACATTCTGCATCTGCAAGATAGAAATAAAGTAAGTGTTGACACCATCACCATCCACCAGAGAGGCTGATTTTACATAGAAAGCACTATTTAGTATGTTTTCCAAAAGATCCACTGACTCTGATATTTAATAGCATTCTGGGGTATCTAATTTACAATCTCTTCATCTATTAATGTTATTTGTTTACTGTAAGTCTATTGTAAAGTAGCTTTTATTTATTATCTCTCCTGGCCACCCAGGCCCTGTGAGTGTCTTGCACCATGTCTTACTGATCCTTAATGTTTGTTTTATAAGGTGAAACAGGGTCTATCCTCTATCCTTGTATAGACACCTAAACCAGAAATCTCCTTAAGCTAGTAAAGAGCTTAATTTAGTTTTTTGTCACACCTCATGACATATAGCAGATAATCATTGTTGCCACTAATGGCTTGTCTACAGTGCTAATCCTTTCACAGGTATTAACTGAAACGGCTCGAAGTAAATATTGCTTCACTTATAGACTCATCCAGGGCTCAGTTTCTTGCTGTTTTGCAGCGTGTCAAGAAAATAACCCTGGGACGCTGGCTCTGTGAATTGCTATTACAGCTGCACTAGACCTGCTCGGCTCCATGATATGCCCAGGAGGGCTTGGTGGTACCTACTGCCCTCTCAAAAAATTCATCAGCCAAAAGTTAAACCGGGACCTGTCCAGGCTGGGTTGCAGAATCCACACCAGTATCCCACTCCCAGAAGCTTTTCGCTTCCTCACTACCAGATGGAGGGAGCTGGGAGTAGCATAAATCGCAAGCTGAATGAATTTATGCTCTTTTAAAGAAACTGGTGGGCTACAACGCAAGTGCAATTATTCAGTATATATATATGCAATATACACAGCAATATTATTCTAAGTACCCGTGATGCTGGTTTTGGCACCGACACTCTGCTGCAGTGTGTAGGAGAGATCCTGACCTGCCTTCCTCTTGTGGCTGCATACAAGGTACTATATCAATAAGAAAATTCTTTGCGTTATCTTAGTCAATTAAAGAGTGTATTTTGAAATAATGAGGTGAAGCCCAGAGCTATAAAGTGTGGTACATAGGGATGGAATACTTCTACTAGCCTGAATGATGAGCAGCAACTCTAGAATTTAGTATAATATGTAAGTAGTAATATATAGTGAAATGTAGAGTAAAATTAAAAAAAGATGAAAAAAAATTTAAAAAAAACCCCTAACTAATAGGGAACCTCAAGCATGCTTGTTAAATCAGAGAAGGAAAAAAATGATGTGTTTTGTTTGTTTTTTTTTCTGGAGGAAAAATAAATATAAAAGGTCACAACATGTTTCTAACTTATCTGGACATGGCTAGAGGGAAATGTTTTTCTCCCATGGTCTCTAGGCTTCAGTTCAAAGCAGTAATTGTAAGCGATCAGTCAGTGCCCTGGTTCAGTCTTGTGTGCTTGTCTGAGCAAGAAGATCCTGGGTACTAGGATTCCTAGAGGAATCACTGCCATCAGTGGTGAGATGTAACACTGGGTCATAGCCAAATCCTTGACTGGATCCACCACCACCGAGGCGCAGGAAAAGGAAAAGGTTCTCTGAAACATTTTCCCAGTATTTCTGTATTAGCCAAATGTGGCTTCTTAGATGGCAGATTAATATCTCTAACCATATCTTGATTTCTAGCATAAGGCATTTAGCATAATGGCGCTGACTATTGCTAGGGGTTCGCCAACGTGATTGAGATACTGTGGCTTGACAAATTGACAGACATCAGCTGAGCCCCAGAAACCAATTTGGTGCACCCTCGTAGCCTGTGGCAACTGGAAGGTAAAATACATTATCTTCAACTTGAAAAAAAAAAAAAAAAAGAAGTCTTAATTTGTTTTACCCTTTTTCAAGATGACCCAAAACCAGAGAAATTAGGCAGAGCACTTCAGCAGATACTTAGTGATTCTTCAATCCGTGGTAACTCTTGTGACTCAGTTCTGGATCTATAAATCTGTCTGAACCCTGCAGAGGTTGCCTTGAGGTCCTAAATAGCCAAAGTCAAAACTGGTGTGGGATTCCGCAGGCTGCCATCTGTGGGACTGACGTGCCAGGGATAGGGGCATCAGGAGGAGTGGTGGAAGGAAATGAATGTAAATAAACCAGATGAAGTTAATGCCAACAGGAATGCCACCACACGTTAGTGCCAGCTCTGTAATAGAATATCTCCAAAGAACTAGGATATTTGTCAAATTTTATGCAGGTTCACATTAAGTTCTTGCTTCTTCTTTTTATTTTTTTTTTTCCACATTTTCTAAAGCATGGGTTCTTCTATCAGAGGAATTCTGGTGTAGGCAGAAATTAGGGATGATGTTTGTTAAAATTTGAAGTGACTGAATTTCTGTGTGGATTTCTGCTACGCTTGCTTGCTTTCAAGAGAAGGTGGCATGTGATGTGACACGCATGTTACGGTGCACTCAGACACACTGTTAATTTTGTGTAGGACAGATAAAGTAGACTTCGGGGATGACTTTAGCTTTGTGTGTGTGTGTGTCTCACTTGGTTATGAAGTGTCATACACAAACCAGCCTCATTCAGGCAGCCTTCAGGAAATCCTCATTCCAGCACTGAAATTGCCGAATATACAACACTTTGATACTGCTTATGGTGAACGTTGCTTTGGGAAGGCAATGTAAAATCATTACTTAGAAGAAATATGGTGATGCTTATGTGCATGTTGGGGGGAAAGAATGTTAATTTGGAGGATGAAGATGTCCTTTTTAAAAGTAAGCATGTAAAAACGTACCCTTCCTCTTATGTTCTTTTCTATGGAACTGTCCTTCATGCCTCCTCTTGAAGACACCTTGTAGTACAAGGCCATCATATGGTTTTTTCTAATGACCACTGGCAGCTCATTTGCCCTACAGTCACACAGTGGTTTAAAGTCTTGAGGCCTAAAATTTTCCTTTCTAACCTAAATTCTTGGTTGGGCATCTGGGGTGAATGTAATGTGATGGTTGGTGATCTCAAGGAGATTAGATATAAAGTTTACTTCTGTCCTTAAACTCTGAAACTATAAACAGGGACTGCGTGGGCATAAATTGCAAGAGTGACCACTTGGACCACAATCTGATGTAAAAATAAGTTACAGAGGGCAGAAAAGAAAAAAGTCCAAGTTCAGAAGTGGTTAAAGTACAGTCAAACCCAAGGCTGTGAAGAAATGTAACAGAATACACACAAGGTAGAATAATGATCCATATGCTGAAGTACAGAAGGAGAAATGTTTCAATGAGTAGAACATTGAGCACAAAAGGAGCTTTCAGAGTCAGTGTGAAAAAGCTCTTAATTTTTCATCCTTACGTGTAGCAGCAGTAAATAAGAATGAAGGGGATTACAAACTAAAAAAATAAAACAGATAAATTGAAAACAAATCAAAGCGAAAAAGAAAAAAGGAGAAAAGTTTGAGAAAACTGTTATAAATTCATTTAAATTAAGAGTGGACCAGAATAGCTGTGTATCTAAGTGCTTTTTCAGGTCTTGGTGGTTGCACTCTTTGCTTCATAAAAGTTCAAAACAGATATATTTATCTTTGATAAAACCAGCCCTGGTCCATGCTTACTTATCTAAACATTTAGTAACCATAAAAAGTGAAAACCTGCTGTCTTTAGTCTATTCTGATTGCCAATAGGAAGTTGCATGTAGTCATAGCGATAAGAGTGCCCCTTATCCTATGATGTTTTTGAGATGTTGTTTTCTGAGTTTGGGGGGTTGTAGGTGGAGTGTATGGAAAAGGTGGCTTTGGAGGTGTTTATTAAACCCTGCGTGTGCATTCAACAGGCAAACACTATATTTGTTGAATTTTTAACTGTACGTATGCATTTTTATTTTATTTCTTTTTAAATAATGGGTCATTTCAGTACCTGGCATGGATGTGTATATTCTGCTATTAGCTCCAATCTGGTCTAAGAATGAATGAGTGATGCAGACAAGATAAAGCGATAATCCAAGCTTCTCCTCTTATAAACTTCTTTATGATTAGCTAATGTACAAGCCTGATAACCGATTAAATGGGAGATGTGGACAGTAGTACTTACTGCCTAAAGTGTTGGCTTGGTTCTGAGGTGACCAGCTATACCTAAAACCCCTCTAGGTGGAAATTATTTCAGGTTAATCAGATCACCTTGGCTGTATCTGATTTTACCCACAAAGTAGGGATAATTAGTGGTGCTTTTCTCCTGTATAAAGTCTTGTGATTTGTTGGTGAGCTAGATATCCTTGTTTTGTAGGAAATCAGTCAGCTCTCTAACTCTAGTTTGTAGCAGAGGAAAACATTTAACAGAAAAAAAAAATCAGTGATGTGCACTAGTAATTACTCTATAAATACTTTTCTTGCTGTTGTTTTGACTCATTTGAATATGCAGGAACACTTCACTGTTTTCTTAGCACTGCCTGGTATTCCTGCATTACTTATATTGCAGACTTCCCTTCCTCTCATTAAATCCAGATCCATATCAGACAAAACCTGATGTCTGGTCTTACCAGACAAGAAATTTGGCTCTCGCAAGTAACAAGACAAACCTTTCCTGAGCCCATCCCTTGCTATCGGAACTGCCCCAAGAGTCTCAGCGACTCCTCATCCAGACTGCAAGGTCTGAAACGAATCTGCCAGTGCACTGACCTTGACTTTGCCCTTATCCCAAGTATATGTATCGCTAGATATCAACAATCTAAACAAAACTAAAACCCTAAGCAACCGAAATATAAACAATCAAAACAACAAACGCATTTGTTGTATTAGCTGACAGCACCCATAATGTCACTGGACAAATATGTAAATACTGACCTAAATCCCTTTTGCTAGAGACTTTTGGATTCATTTTAAATGTTGGAATAGACAGCAGCTTCCCGCGGTCTGACCAGAAACCTCGGTGCCCACGCAGCCCCGAGTGCAGACCTGGGTCATAGTCACTCCTCCTTGGAGCTGAGCCTTAGTGGGATACTATGGGATTCAGGGAAATGTGATGGAAAAGAGGATTTCATTCTTGTGAATTTGGCACCATTCATTAGCACTTGATTAATTGAAACCAAACCTTTTACATTTTTGGCCGAGTTGAAAAAAAATAGACATCTGAATATGCAGAAAACTGGAGTACTGACCCAATCCATCAATTAGTTGGATATTAATTGCATTTTTTCCCACTGACTTCAGGAGCTGTGGATCAAACGAAATGCGGGAGGCTGTGTGGAATCAGTTCTCTACTGCTGAACCCAATGACTTTCATAGGTGTTTCCTGAAGCAGGAAAAAAGCATCATTAATGTTCCTTTCCATTTCAATGGCTAATGGAAACAAGATAATAATGCTTTGGTGGTGCTGTGGTCACGTTTGCCAAAATAAGGTCTTCCAGTCAAGTTTTTGTACCGCCATGGACACTGATATAAATTAATTCTCACTCAGCCTTCTGGCTAAGCAGGAGGTGTTCAGTTTTCACAGCGTTGCTTCTTCCCCTCAAAGAGCAGGAAGGGCTGGAGACCGAGGTCAAGATGAAACCAAAAGGCTAGCAGAGTTTCAAATGTGCATTTTTAAATAGCCACACAACCAGTTTTGCAGGACAGGTAAAAGCAACTGCAATGGAGTTTAGTTGGTACACATGCTTGCACACGCAGAAGTGTCAATAAGTGTCTAGGTCAGCATGTAAAGTCCTGACCTGAAAACTTTTGGCAACGTTCTGTAAATCACACGTGTCCAGTTCATCAAAAGTATTAGGTATTCAAGGATACTTATCTCTTCCTTGCAATAACTTTTATAAGACAGACTTAAAATAGTTTTAAAAGTTCCTCACGCCTCTGATAAGGATTGGTAAGGATTAGACAATTGCTAGGGTTAATAACTCTAAGAATAGCTCTTTCTGAGTTCATAGCTCTAACTTCCAGATCTCCTCTTCCTCCCTCAGATGGTGTTCACCTTGAGATAGGGAGCATTCCGATACTACTGGAGAGATGTGATCTGGTTTATACTCAATATTAAGTATTTGTAGCATTTCCAGATGCAGAAGTGAGGCAGCCTGCTGCCTTCTAGGACATATGATGTAATTTACTATCTATAAAATGCCAATAATGCCATTTACCTGCCTCAGTGAAATTGTATGAGGATCAGGCTAAAGCTAGAATTGTGTTTAAGATAATCTTTTTGATAACACACTATTCAGCAGCTTTTTGGGAAAGCTTTTTCTGTTGCTGCACTTTCTGTTGAGGGATGTATAAGGAGACAATTTATTATGTTTTTAAGGAAACTGAAAACCAGATTTTCTTATTCTGGTTGTCTCATTACTGATTTGTTCTTGCCCTAATTCCAGCAGTGCTTCATGAAGTCAGAGATCCAACATCCCTGAGTGCCTCTGACTGTCAAACACCAGTATAAATACTACCCTGGCGACTGGAGCTGGAATCAGGAGATACCTGAAGTGCGAGGTGTTTGGGGCATCAGGTAGAATTTATTTTAATATTATGCTGTGATAATGTCTACATGGAATTATTCCAAATGATTTCATTATTTTAATCTAGGGGGTTGTAAACATGATTGGAAATGAAGTGTTACAGTTACCTCTAATTAACAAAATTCTCATTTTACTCTGTGGTAGTCATGCTATGATAAACTCTGATTTTCTGTGATACAGGGACACCTTCAACACAAGGCAACCCCTGGCCTTTTAGCACAAGGGAAGGGCACTTTCCTGTTTTAACTCCCATTGCACCAGAACTATAGAAATAGGAAAGGCAAATTATCCAGGAAGAGGGTATTACGCACATTCAAGTTAGGAACTTTGCTGTCAGTTCCATGAAATTGCCATAATTCTCCTCTTATATTTTGTGGCACCACATTAAGGAAAACCAGGGTCACTTAAATACCAGTTCTCACCAACTGAAATGACAGGTACTTACTAGATACAAGCTACTACTCAACAGAAAAACTGCGAAAACAAATATTAGAACACTGCCAATATTCGGCTTCTCATGTAATTGTCAAAATGTAGTAAGTGACCGCTTTTCTATGATACTAAAAATAACATTTTTAATAGAAGGTCTGTTATCTGCCATTGTATAATTTCTTCTAAAATACCAAGCAGCCAAGGAAATTTTTCATTTGTAATGTAATTTAATTCTGGATTTTATTTTTGATGATAGTTCGGGTTAACTTTGATGTTTTCAAAATGAATTTCAAAGCCCATTTATTCAGCTAATTTTGAAGGCAAAAACACACTGAAACTTTTATCCCAGTCGGTAAGCAGCTATCCCCTAGTTTTATTCAAGTTTTCACATAAAAATGCCAGTCGGGAATAAAACTGACAAATATATTCAATCAAAGATGGAATATTTTTTCCTCTTAAGTTGCAAATGGCTTCATTAAAATAAAAGCACCACCTTAGGGATTGCATAAAGCAGAATATTGGTACCTAAATGGTATTTATGACTCGGCTAAATGTAAAGTGAATTAAAATTTAAAGGATTATAGTCAGGTAGGCCACAGACATTCGTAGAGGAATGTCCATTAAGGAGATGAAAGAACCTGCAATCCCCAGCGACAGGAACATGTCGGGTTAGCGGTCAGGCATACCTACACCCTTAGTGGCACTGTAAAGGAAAAACCTCATGGCTGAACCCTGAGGTACTCGTGTGGTGTTTATTTCAGGTGAAGAAAACAAAATCCTCAGGCACACATGTAGAGATGTGCAAATTTTTATGTACATATATGTGTATGTACATATACGTATATTATATAGAGATATATAACATCACCACACTGGCAGGAAACTGGCAACACAGATAATAATGTAAAAAATAACTTAAAAGATGTAATTTTACCAGTAGTTTGCAGGATCCACTGCAAATTCTGCTGGTTTTCATTTTATAATATATTGACACACAGCTACAGTATAGATACACGCATTGCTGAATTTTTACCCTTAAGAACAATGAAACAATTTGCTCAGTTAATATATTGAACTGAAATGTAGCCTCAGTAATTGCCATTTTACATCACAATCGGCAAGTGATTGACAGGAGTTCTTGGAAGATTTCTTTTCTTCCCATCATCTTGGTTTCTTCATGGAATAGCCATTGTTCAAGTTACTACACAGTGGGGAGCTGGTCAGGAAGTAGTTTCTCATCACTCAAAATGTTTGTGACCAAACAATAAAATATTCTTCGAGGATGCGTGTTTTTAATTTACAAATGGATTTCTATGAAAACCAAGACTTTCAGTTGCAGTTTTTAAAGAGTAATTGAAAAAATATTCAACCATCTTTAATCGAATGTCTTTGTGTGACACCTATCTAGGCTCTTTTCTGGCGATATTCCTGTGGTGCTTCACTCCAGGCATTGGCCTTGTTTACCTGAAAAACCACTTACATCCTAGATGCAGTCGAAATAATAATACCCCGATGTTTATTCACCCAGCACCAGCCCCCTGAATACAGTACACCCAGGGTCTTTGACAGTTATTTGTGTTGAGAAATAGATATCGTGCAATTCACTGCCTTTTTAAAATTAAAAAGACGTGGCAAATATGCATGGTAGTCATTTACATAACTTTATTTCCCTTTGCTTCCACCCAGCTACTCCCTATTGTAATGTGTTCCTGGCCCTCTGCTTTCCCTTCTCTGCTCCGAGTTGCCGGAGCTCACACACACTTGCCAACGTGCAATTTACACAACCGTTTGTGCCACCTCTGCTCGTGGGCCTGTGTGTTTAACTTAGCATATTATAATACTGCCAAGCTCTAAATCCAAAGGAATGTGAGATGGGATATATCTATTTATTAGAATATTAGCATTTCTAACATGACATTTTACACAATGCTTTGAACCGCATGGTGCACATGCCTTTATTTAAATAGTACCTCTGAGTCTTAACATCGTCTTTCCAATTTGGACAGATTAGCTAAGTGGTTAAGCGGTATCCTTTTATTATCCACTGCTTTGTGCCGTATTCGTATCTTTGATAAAATAGGTGACTGGTGGGATGCTTTTGCAAAGTGTACGTCTTTTTAACTGTGCATTGGTATTTACCTTTTCTTATGTTTCGTTTCCCACTGCACACTCTTAGAAAATTTTAGAAAATCTTTTAGAAAAAAGAAGATTATTAGTAATAAAAAAGTGGGCGTTTGTAGATCAAGTTACTAGATATTTAAAAATTCTTTTAAGGTAAAATTTCTTCACTTACTTCCTACATTTAAACATTCAAATATCTTATAAAAACTAATGTTTGAGGGTTTGAAAGGATCTAATAGGGCTTTGCAGGCTGAAAGTCTACTTTAGCGGTATTCTTCTACCTGTTAGTTCTCATGCTCATACACTGTCTGCGTTTAAGAAGGAAACCAAATCCTTAAAACCATCCTGGGGATCTTCAAGGCTGGTTTATCAACTGTATTGCCCCAAGCCTGAGCAGAGGCAAGGCAGGAATGGAGTGACTCCTGCTGCAGTCACATTCCTGGAGGAGGGAGGTGGTCCAGGCAATTGGTGCTGGAGATGGGACTTGGCCAACCCCACCACCAACCCGATTGCTTCTGCCTGAAGTTTGTTTCTGAAACCCTTTGGGTTTTTTTCTGTAGGACTCAGATGAGTAGCGTTTGTGAGTCAGAAAAGCTGGAAGACAGCTTAAAACCTCTTTGGTGGTTTCTCATGTCAGCTTCGTATATTAGCATCTAAAATCAGGGAAAAACTGCCTTTGTGACGTTAGTAATTGTATTATAAGCGCTTCTGCTTCTTAGAGCAGGACGTTTTGGGAGGGATGAACAACAGGTAAACAAGTTCTGGTGGGCAAAGGTAGATGGAGGTGCATCACCAGACAGCGGATCTTTTTTCAGGGCACAGAACACCAGTGTCAGGGGAAAAAAACAAAGTGAACCCAAGCAGTTTATGAAGATAAGTTCTGAAACACCGTACTTTTTTTGACTGTTTTCAGTTTGGTTTGTAGGCCGATAACCATAAAACTGTGCTGCAGAGAATTGAATATAACACCCCATGTAAAAATAGAGTATATGACAAATATGTCTTTAATCTGTGGCACAAAAATAAAATTAAACTATGGACGCTCTGAGCTGTGCTAATTGCATTTTGCAATTATGGGGCTCTGACTCATAAAAGTACCAGACTGACACCATCCGAAATCACACACAAAAAAAAAGCAAACAGAACATTTGGAATTAACTTTTGAAAAGGTTAAAACTTCCTAACGAAGGGAGATCACACATATCTGGAGAGGAGGTGGAGGGATGGTATTCAGAGTACTCTTGGAGCAGAGCCCTCTCAAAACTCAACTCAGAGGTGGAGCCAGGACATAGAGATGGAGCTTGTACATAGTATGATAACTGGTCAAGCAGAGGTAATCTTTGGTGTATGACGAGGATGTCAGAAATGCAGTTGGTGATACTGACAGACTATACAGAGATACCAATGAAAATCAGTAGTGTTAATTAAAAGGAGTGTGTTTTGAGAGTCCTGTTAGGAAAATAAGTGAACAATTCTGTCAGTCTGAGAGAACACTTTCTTAAGCTATACTTGACTAAAAAATTCTGTATCTTAGAAGAGTTTTTAGTATTATAAATACTTTTTTTAGAAAGATATAACTAATAGAAAAAAGACTTAAGTAAAATGCATGGCTGATGTACCTGAAATTATCTCCATTAAAGGAATTTTTGAATATGTGAAAGAGTCTTATTTGACATAAAATACCAGGATTCATCCACTGAATATGCTATGAAAGGGCAGGGACACGACAAACTTGACCAAAAGATGGAAGTCGTTCTCCTGCTGGCAGGAGTGCTCTGGACAGAGTGTTAAAAGGAGCTGGAAAAGCCCAGTCTTCCCACAGTACGTGTCCTTCAAAAGACTTTACTGTTACATAGGAGTTAAAAAATGGATCATGAAAGGATCTTTTCTCTGGGAAAGAGTAGGGGAAACTCAAACAAGAAAACCCCAGCAGATTTGGGGACCCAACAGAATATGTGTAAAGGAAACAATTTCCATTGCCTATAAGGGAAGAAACATGCAGGAAATGACTGATATAAAATATATTTCTGCTACTGGACGCCCCAGCAGGGATCTGGCAGATTACTATGTACTTGTATACATTTAGCTACCCCTTTAAGAGTTTCCACATGGAAATCCTTTGGGCTGTGACTCAGCACTTGAGGTAGGTGGCAAAGGAAAATAGAATACACTTTTAACTCCTGGAGGTATTATAAAATGTGACATTTGTAAAAGGTATTTGATGCCACTGGTAAATTTTGCAAGAAATTCTTCATCACAAGGAACCAGATTTGCTGGACCAGAAAGAGGAAAATATAAACAACCCTGGAGATTGTTGGGGGAGAAATTGCTAAAGGAGAAGGCTGCACACAGGAGCAACTAGTGAGACCACCACCTGTGTGCTCTCCAGCTAACGAAGAGAAGAAGGTCCCTTCCCTGTTTTCCTTCCCTACCAGAACAATCAGCCAAGAGCATTCCCAGGGAGGTGTCCAGAGAAAAATGTATCTCGGTTCAAGCTTCATTGCCTCATTTCCAGCTAGTGTCTTTGCTGGGGACACTGGACCCCTCTGTGCTATCAGACATATGTTTATTGTATGGGTACAGAGTGCTCACATCACCCCACAGTCTTCTCCAGGGGGTCAATGAGAAGGCTGAGGTCCTGAAGATTCAGGTGTGGGTCATTTTTGTGTCCCCCACATTGAACTCATTGCTGGATGAGTTGCACGGTGTTCCCCCACATGGAACTCATTACATCTCCATGCTGGATGTACGTAGTAAAAAGCTCTTCCTAGTATTATGGAGGGAGAGGGTTTCACTTAAGCCATTGTTATTTACAACCCACTTCCTTATACAACTAAGAATCAGGTTAGCAACACATAGGAAAAGCCATTGGCTTGTTTATTTGATCTAGAAGGGATTATTCTTGCTTTTAAGTAGTTCCACTAACAATGAAAAAACAGGGGAATAGGAAAATACTTTGAATGGTTGTTAAAGCTAAGGTAATTACAGCCCACTCAAGCTCTATAGACACCTGAAGGACATTTGCTGGTTGTAGACCTGACTGCTAATGGAATTAAAAAAGTGTTTAGTATAGTCTGGGGATCGAAATTAAATCCATCAGAGGTGTGGGCTGGCTCAGGCTGGGGGTGGGTGTGGGGTGATGCTTCTCACCTGGGGGAGTGATGAGTGATGAGCAGCACCTGGGGCTGGTACTGGGGTCACTGCTGGGCAGCCAGTCACTTCCTGCAGTGCAACCAGTCTAGGCACTGTTAAATGTATTGATACTGGGTAGCTGTAAAGCTTTACTGTGTGTGACGTGTCCCTTCATAGGACCTGAGTAAGGGGGTCCTGGAAAGCCACCCATTGTTACCTTCTGAGTGCCACTTGCAGCTGGATGGCCCATCAAGGTAAGCACAGTGCATTCTTTAACTGTCTGATGGTTTTTGTGTGTTGTGCAGAGTTCAGTGCATTGTTTGGCTTTGTTCTGGAGGATTTTGGATTCAATCTTTACTGTGTTAAGAATAAAGAGAGGTGTGAGGCTGTGGTGCAGCCCTGAGTCAGTTGGAGCTTAGTGGTGTGTTTGCCCACATATCTTCTTTGTTGAGGTGGATGGGGATGAAAAGGCTTTACGTTTGACAAAGCCAGGTTTTATTGGAGCAAAGCTGGAGGTGGGAGAAAACCCATAATAGCCATGGAAGGCAGAAATGCTTGCTTGCTTTGTCTTTGTGGGCTACTCCTTGCTTTTAGGATTGGTTTTGATAAAGTAAGTGGCTCTCAGAGTTGTAGCATGTTTGATGTGGTGTTGAAGAGGTTTTGGGGAAGTTGTTCTTCCATTGTGTTTCCTGTTACATCACATTTCCCCTCCCCTGGTACAGTTGGGTGGCTGTTCCCAAGTGCTTTTTGGGTGTTTCTCCATGAGGTGTCCGTTTAAAGGCTCATGTCTTAATTGTGAGCTTAAGTTTTTCAATGAAGAAAGTAAAGTATTAAAGGTATTTTGACTGAATTCAATGCAGACTGAGTTCCTGCAGCTGTGAAGGTAAATGTACAGCTAAAGGTGCAAAGAAAATATAGAAAGCTTTGGGTATGAAGCTGAAGATCCAGGAAAAGGGGTCTTTGTAGCAAAACGAGGTTTGGGTTGATTTCTCTGGGAAAAAAAATAAAGCCTGCTCTTCTCATTTTTCTGTGATAGGCTGCTTCTAAGTGGATGAGTATGTTAATGTACATCTAATCTGGTTTTGACAAATAAGACAGAAGTGATATGTAACGATGAATCAAATATCAGCATGAACTTGTCCAATTTCAAAAGGCTCTGGAATTTGTTTGACTGTATCAGCACTAGTTCCTACTAATTCTTTAATGGAAAAAGGCATTAAATTCAAGTAGCTATTGGGGAAAAAAAAATGCAAAACTCTAAGTTCTCCTTAGTTTTGCCATATAGAGGGAGCGTAGCAGTGAAAAGTGTGCTGTGTCTAGATGTCATCTTGTCAATTGTAGGGAGAAGAGCTGTGCTGTGACAGAGACGCTGTAGGAAGATGTACAGCTTGACAACAGGAGAGATGACACTTGCGTCAGGGAGTTACTGTTTTCTTGAATAAAACACAGTGCCTGATTGAGGCAGAAGCTAATGGTACAGTTCCACTGCCAGATTAAAAGGACTATCTCAAAAGAAATCCTCTGGTCCAAGTGCTGGCCTGTAATCGAGGGAATAAGTCCGAGTACTTGAAGCTCAGACTTAAACTCTGTGTATGTGTTACATTAAGTATTTCTGTTATAGAGCTTGCACTGGGGAAGGGGGCATGGGGCTGTGCTGCGGGAAATTATAAAGATTTTGGCAATATAAATATCTGGCAATAAGGCTGGCTTGGATGTTGTGGTGGTTTTGATCAATCGGAAAGATAGATAATGGCCCTTCCTTCCACCCCTCTGAGAAAAAGAGAGGAGAAGAAGGGATTAAAGAGATTTAGGAGTTTAGGAAAACTAAACAATTTTAATGAAAATATAAATAATAATAATATAANCCCAGTTGGTCAGTTCTGGTTCCCTTGTCCTGTCTGCTTCTCCCTACAGGTGTGACCCCTCTATGTTTTTTTCGCTTCCAACCTTCCAACGGGGCAAATAATGCAATTCCCTGCCCTTGGCTGTTCCAGCAATAAGGATAAGCAAGGGCCTCTCTGCACCATCTCTGGGTGTGATCAGGTCTGATCACGGGGAGTGTGAACAGTTTTCTGAATGATATGTTGTTGATTTCAGAGTTCAGAAAGTTAGAAGAGGCCCAGCTAAAAAAATAAAATTGTAAAAAAAAAATAGGTTCATTTTACTTCAAACCAGGACAGATGTGGATGAGTAAAATTTTAGCTTTTTCTATGGTAGTTCCCTGGTCAGCCGGTATGGACTGTGGTAAGAGATGCACCTGGGCTGCTAATGCAGGATAAATCAGTAACCTGGGGTAAACTTGCATCTAGTTGTCTTACTTTGCATGATACTCTGCTGGGCAAGCTCTGTGTCTCTTGCACTTACCACAAGGATGTTGAAGGCCTGCGGTAGAGCTGTTTTCTTGCACAGAGGCACACGCTTGGGGAGGGAAAGAGCTCCTATTCCCAGCTGAAGAATTGTTATGCTATGCTGAATTAAACAGAAAACTTCTGATTTGCAGCAGCTGTGGATGTGGAAATAATTAAAAGATGTGTTTTCCATACCTGGCTGAGACTTTTCTAGGTCTGTGCCAGTCAGTGGCATTCATTGAGACTTTCTCTGCTCTTTGTCCATGCTGTAGTCTTGAGTGACCTAACCTATTTATCAGCAGCAAGTTGTTAGTCGTTCCCATAAGTATCCTGAACAAAATGTACCAGCTAAACTGTACTCAGCGAGAGGGGGGGAAGAAAAAAAAAAAAACAAACAAAAAACCCCAAACCCTCACACAGCGAAAAAGGAAACAAAACAACAACAAAAAAACCCTCTCGAAAGCTGATTTGACTGTTACAGGAGACGATTATTATAGTTCTTCACTTGCAAATTTTCCATTTGTGTTAAGTTGCTTCCCACAGTCTCTCACTGTCACATTCATTCAAAAGCCAGAATGGCATTGATAGAGTTCAGCGCTTTGGCTCATTCGCCCCAGTTCTGCCTGGAGACTGGACGTACAGGATGTAACTGAAATCTTCAACCAAATTTCTTGCCCTCCTGCTCGTCCCTTTTTACTTGAAAGAGCTACTTAGACTTTCCTTGTCCTCCTTTTGTCTGAAGTCAAATATGTTTTGAAAACAAAACAAAACACTTGAAATGGCAATTTTGGAGCTTTCCCCTTGTGAAGCTCTTCTTCCTTCAAGCTTAAAAAAATAAATAAATAAAAAAACAGCTTAAAATTCCTGTTTTGAAGCTTCCTTCACCTCTTTATCTTTAAAGCAATGCAAAGTGAGGCTATATAATTTTTACGAATTAATTTGTTTTGTTTGCAGCTAGTTATGATCCTGCTCTGGAATATTCATGTTACATTTCAGAGAGCACTGTGCCATTTTCTAGATGTTATCATTTCGGCCTTTTTAGTTAAGAATTACCACTACTATTACAGCAACTACAAGGAAATGCACTCCCACTCATTGCTGTGATAAGATGCCTCACATCCTCCTCCTTGGGATGGTTTCCTTAGTGTTCCACTTCTCCGATGGAGACATATTTGCAGCAACGATAACAATTTTCAAAAAGAAACTAATAAAATGTGCACACACATTTATTTATTTATTTTTAAAGCATGTGATTTCCTCCCAAACAAAACTGTCACTGAAGCTAGTAACCACATTTAGTAGAAATGATCAGAGTGACAAATTTACAGCAAAATACACAGGGAAAACTGGAAATATTTTTCTTTTCATCAGTTAGATGAAAAGCAAAGGCAGGGGAGTGGGGGAGAAGCCATGTTTTTCTCTCCTTTTCTGTCTGACAGAATACTTCAAATTTTAAGATATGGGAGTATAACTTCTGAATAATGCTTCTGGTAAAGTATCAGCTAATTGTTTTTAATAGATAAAACACATTCTCGATGGTAATCAGATGTCGGTGGCCATTGGTTAGCACCATTAATGATGAGATATCTTGGGTTATAATGACAAGAAGGCGGGGACTGTTGGTTTTACAACGATTTGCCAGTTGGAATCCTTGAATGAAGGAGATAAAAGTATTTGTCCCACAGTGGTTGTGCTGACTTCATACAATAATTCAGTGGCTTAACCAGATCAATTTGAAATATATTAATAAAAGAAAGAAAAAAAAGTTATATTTGGCAGAGATCTAAACCCATATAAGAGTCTTGGTCAAGTCTAAGAATAATGAAATAAAAGGCTTCTACCTCCTTGTTTCTGGTCTTTCCTCGAAAATGAACTATTTATCCTGGATGAATAACTGGCCCCCAGACAATAAGTAAGGACTGATATTGTCTCCTTGGTATTGTGTCTTCTGGCCTTCAGGGTGGTTATAGGTAGTTTCTGCTGGAAAACTTCTCATGAGGGTTTTTTTTTTTTATGTTGGCTTTTGTTTCTTTTTCTTATCCATGCAGTTCCGTTCGTTTACCACAAATTATTTGACTTTGAAAATAAACAGTGAGATACTGCGTCCTTTTTCAGAAAAGTAGGTCTCTCTTTCAGCTGGTGACCTCCTCCAGTGTGTTGTGCGCATTGAGTGAAGTAAATCAGCGTGATGCGTGGTGTTCAAGAGCCTCTCAAAGGTGCATTGCCTCCTGCACATGACACCCAGTGGGTGCAGGTCTTATTATTCAGAGTTGATAGATACTTTTTGACTCTGCTTCTACTTGCCACGTGTTTGACAGAGGATTGTAACTCATTACACTATCTTCACTTTGTTTCTGTGGTGCTCTCTCCTCCTTTAGCCAACTGATGTGGAAGGCAAATACCTAGCTGATAGCACCTATCTAGTGGTAGTTACTATTCTCTATTTCATAATCAAATTTCACTTTAGGTCAAGAAAAAGAAAATCAATTGTTTAATAACTAGTAATAGAGTTTTTTAAGGCCAAGCACTTTATAGAATAATTAAACTATCATTTGACCATCACAGATTGCATGTTTTAGGTGAATATTCATGGTTTTTAAACAACAGGTTTAATGTTGAAAATGGGGTAAACTCATAGCTTATAGATTCAATATAAAACCCTAGACAGAGTTAATGAAACAGAGTCTCACAAACAAAGGTACATCTTGTATTGGAATGAGGTTATCGGCACCTGAATGGGAAAAGATTAGGGGTAAAGTATGTAGAGGCCTCAGTCTAAAGTGAGTTAATATTAAAATTACGTCTGGAAGTCATTTGAATCCCACAGTAGTTATTAAATAGAGGAAAAGCCACAGCATTTATGTTTTAAGGAGGATATTGGCCTATCGGTTGTTGGGTGAAGAGAACATAAAGGTGTTGAACAACTTTGGGAAAATATAACACACACATATACGTGATATTAGCCTGTTGTTAAATACCAGACCTTCCCTGGAGTTGCAGTACTTTATTTGTGTTCCAGGAAGGGCTTATCAAGAGAAAAGAATTGTTGTGTGTTGGGATTTTTTTTCTGGTCTAATGAATGTCCCAGTTGAAACTCCAGGTTGGAAGTGGATTTCTCATTTTTATATTTGGATTTTTATTGAAAAATTTCTTAGGTATTACAGTGGTGTGACAAGCTAAAAATCAGGCCCTGAACATACCATGCTAGAAAAATATTCTATGTACCGTATAACAGTAATAACATTTAAGCTCTGTTTTATGCGACAATATTAGTATTTTACACGTTGGAGGGAGCAAATGCTGAAGCTTCATGAGTGCATTTTGGTTTAAGCCTATATTTTTAACTGTATTTTCAGAGAATTAACTATAGCATCAAAAATTGTGTGCTCTTTCTGTGGATTTGTCTACCACGCTGTGTCATTGTGAGCTCTATGACAACAAATTTAAGTTTTTGATTGAACTGATCGTGTTTAATCACAGATACTGTACACTTTTACTCAGGTTTATGCAGATAAAGAAAATTACATAAGAGTAAGTGACAAAAATGAAAGAAAAGTAAGAGAAGATAGGTCAGTAGCATCATTTTGATGGTTCAGAGAAAGGAAAGGGACTTTTGTGTTCCTCTTTGGGAACAACTAAAGAAGTACCTATCTCAAAGGCTACACTAAAATGCCCCTTAAGGGTAATAAGTTGTGATCATAGTGTGCTCTGATCTTCCACTGATGCTGGGGTGTGGGATTATTTTTGACTCTGTTTCCCATCCTGAAAACCAGGGTACTGTTCCTCATCTGTGTTGCAAGGATGTTGTATTTACCAGGGAATGCATGCGGGATGATTTTTGAAAGATGCTCTAGAGTGCAAAGAATTATTGCATTGTTTTTATTCATGACTTGAGCTGGGTTTTAGTTAGTTGCATGCCTTTGTATGCTGCGTATTGGGTTTTTACAGCAACGCCTGTGTTCTCTGGGTACCTAAGCAGAGATTTTCATTTTAATGCTACATAATTCAAATGCTGGATTCATACCAAATTCACCTCCTCCGCACATTTTAACTGCATTATTAATAATAATATGGTTGATTGCTGATGCTATATATTTGTTTTCTAAAGAGCTCGTTGAGAAGCTGGGCGTGTTAATAAGGTATGGTGTGTTTCTCCTGTGTTCTCAGCAAGGCTCCTGCCTGTAGCACGCAACTGGCACTGCCCATATTCTCTTTTCACCGCTACCAGGCAGAGCGCGCAGGCATTTTCAATTCACTAGATCATTCACCAGTTACCTCCAACCCAACCTTGTCATTGCAATTCGTCACACTTACAGTGTATGCTTTTATGTGCTGTATCTTGCTGAAGTCTCATCACGCCAGGCCGGTGCCACAGGGTACTAGACAACAACAAAGACCTCAAGCTTAGTTTAAAAGGTAGCACTATAAAAGAGAAAAATAATGGTCGCAATCGCTGTTAGATACCCTGTTCCCACAGATTCTGCAGCCTTTTTTTATATTCAAACTAAAGCTAAGTTGTACCAACGACTATCTTCCCCACTGCCACCATATGCCCAGTATGTCTGGCACGCTCTCCAGCAAGGCAGGGAGGGAGAGGAGAAGCCCTGACACACTATATCTGGAGGGAATACACTGGGCACCGTTTCAATGTGAAAAACATTTCAGAAGACTCTCTCTAATCACCTTTTGGCTAACAGTTTGTGGGAATTGGGATGGTGTTATGAATGGACCTCTGGCTGTGTAGTGTTCCCGGCTTTGTCACAGACTTCTGGGGTGTCCTTGGACAAACCATCAAAGGTTGCTTTATCTCTTGTCGGAAGGAGTGAGGTTATGCTATTCCTTGAATTAAAAAAAAAAAAAAAAGTGAGGACAAAATAGGTCTCCTTTTCCTCTGCTCTTCATCTGGAAAACAAGAGTCATAATTTTCTCATAATTCTTTCCCATCTGTTTTTTGGGTACTTGAATTTGTGCCTTAGCATATTTTCATACAGTCCTGAACATAATGGTTTCTTAGTCTCAGCTGTGACTTTTGGGTCATAGAAACTTTACGGTAATTTCTGTCAAGAGAGGCTGTTGCGTTGTCAAGTGCCTTCTGTGAAGACTTACGGATAGGTTGTACACCGTTTCCTCTCCTGATGTTAGTCCCTTTTGTGAAATTGGGTAGATTTTTGTTTTCTGTCAGCATGGGTTACGCTTGATAATGATTTGGTTACGTATACACCCATGTGAGTTTTGGCACAAAAAGTACGCAAACCCAAACATGAAAAGTTGCAATTTCAGGCCAAGGAATAGCTGCCTTCAGGTTCCCTGTTAAATTTCTCCTTTCTTTCATATAGGTGTATGCTGAAGCTGCTTTCTACAAATTGCAATAAATTCCTGTTAAATTCCTCTTAAATTCCTTTCTCAGGAGAAAGAGCTAGGATTTAAATGCTGAACCTTATGAGTGGTGAAAGTTTCTTGGGAGCAAGAACTTTTAAGGCCTGGTTGTCCTCAGCAACAGCGTCTACAACCCCATCCCCAGGGATGTAATGGTACAGAAGACTTAGACAGCACTGGAGGAAGGACAAGAGAAGACAGTGGGTCTATTCTGTTTCTGTTGTTCTATAGAAATTAAAGCCAGTTGGGAATGGGTAGTGCTCAGTGAATTTATCTGTGTATTTACTCCAACTGTTACAGCTAGAGTGTTTGGGTTCAACCTGTAGAGCAGGAGGTTCTGGGGAGACCTTATTGTCTCTTCCAGTTCCTAAAGGGGAGCCTACAGGAAAGATGGGAACAGATGTTTTTAGCAGGACCTTTTGTGATATGATTAAGGGGGGTAATGGCTTTAAACTGAACAAGGGTGGATTTAGGGTAGATATAAGGAAGAAATTTTTTTACCATGAGGGTTCTGAAACACTAGCTCAGGTTGGCCAGAGAGGTGGGAGATGCTCCATCCCTGGAAACATCCAAGTTCTTTTCTGTGGCCCGTGAGAAGTGAGTGCTACGTTTGTTAACTTTTCTGTTGCAAGAGGGTTTGTTTTGGTTTTTTTCTCACTAAAATAATAAAAAAAAAAAGGCATAGGAGGTGTAGTCTGAGACACTTGGTGTTGGGTCTTTGTGCTCTGCCTTGAATGGCAGTGAGGGGCTCCTTTGCTTCATTTACTCCACCTGGCTGGCGTTTTGTGTGTGTTTCCCTTGTCTAACAGGCACAGAGTGTTTCTATAATAAGATTAGGTCTGGACTTTTCATTGCTGCCTCTCAAGTTTCTCTTAACGTGTTCTCAGATTGTAGGCATCTGCTCAAATATGCTCCCTGCAAACAGGCTCCGCTGCCCTCTCCCCTCCTCAAAAATGAAAGGATTGAAAAATGGCAATGCAGTTGAAGTTCTTGGGATTGGGGTCCCTAAGAGATGTAGGATCTCGTTCTGGATAATATTCCAAAGATGCATATTTCATTTTTTTTAATGATTTGGTCAACAACTGACAGGAAAAAAAAGGTTAAATAGTAATGAGAAACTACTGTAATTGCACTTTTGAGGGCTAGTGCTGTAAGTGATTACACGCATGATTGAAAACCATACGTTGGCTCCACAAATACAGCCCGACCTACCTGTATATTTTCAATAAGAAGTTATGTCTCCTGTTTCTGAGAGAAGAAGGAAAAAAAAAATACCCTGCTGTTTTAAGCTATATACAAATGATAAAAGCAAAGACATCAAAGTGTGCAGCCTTTCAACTCATGCTCAATTAGAATAAAAGTTTGGTTGCTGTTTTAAACATTTATGGCTAACTAACTGTGACAGCATCTCAGCTCTGCAAATGGGATGATTTTGGATTGACTTTTGATCTGACTGACAGTTCCTTATACATTTCAGTGTTGGTTTATGGCATACAAGTCTGCATTGGAATCCACATGTGAATAATTAGAAACTGTTTATGGTCTGTACATATACAGTCACACAAGAATAAAAGCTTTTTTTTTCCCGAACCGGAGTCACATTATTAATGAAAGTTAATTTATACAGATGCTTGAGATGCTATTTTTAAACTGTCTACAGCAAAGATTTTAAAAGTAATAATACAAAAAAAATGTATTAACATATATTTATTAATGCTAATGGTAGATAATTAAATTATAACAATGAGGATCTCGTCTAAAAAACCTCTACAGATTTTGGGCTGTTAGAGGAAAACAACAGGTTTAATGACACATTTCAGAGTACCTTTACAGTTGATGGGTATCTCGGTGAGAAATTTCATTCTGGCTTCAATTTTAGCCTTTCTGTATAAAACGTGACAGAAGAATGGACATTTATGCTAATCTCTTCATCTACCTTTATCATAAGGGCTCCTGACAACACAAGTGCTACTATAGCATTTGTGCCACCAAATACATCTGGGGGTTTTGAAGAGTCCGCAAAGAGAAGTGCTAAAATAAATACAAGTATAATAACATTTTCTTGATAAAATAATGCTTCCGTGTCATAGAAAACGAAACTGTCAGCACTCCTTTGTAGGCCTCTCTCAGGCTTAAGAAAGGGTCCTTGACAGTTTCAGCATTGCCTTTAAATATCTTATTGAAATGTAGATTAAGACTGTACATCTTATAATAGTTGGAAAGCCTTTTCATTTTAAGTCTTGTAGAAAAGCAAGTATTAAGTAAGTATTAACTTTAGCAGTTATATTTTAGCATTTTTCTCAGGTTGATCCCTCCTAGACCTAATATTTAAATTTATTTAAAGCGGCAGTAGATTACCTGACAGTATAGTAGTACAACATTGTGCATTTTTCTGAGTCTCTGTGAAGTACGATTAGCTGTATCTTTCATGAGTGCCATCTCTTCCGTATTTTACAAAGGTATTCTCTGTACACCATACTGCTATAATCAATGATGCCCCAATATTAATCATTGATATTTAGCACTTTCAAATGTTCATGCCGTAATTTTGATAGTAACTTAGTTGAAGCAAAAATGGCATTGAAATTTGTTCTATAATCAGGGCTGTTTCAAAATCTTCTGTAACTAGGAAATAGTCGTTGCCTGTTTCTTTTAACCTAATGATGTGAAATATTGTTTAGTGTAAGAAGCATTTATCAGTTAGGGTTCCATTGCCTTTTTTCTTTTTCCCCACTTGGTATGTAAACCATTTATCCACTTCACGTATAAAACTGATATTTTTAAATCATTTTCTGGGTCTCAGTTTCTGGGTGCTAATCTTGGACTTTTGGAGAGGAGTTTATTTTTTCAGAAAACTTTGTTGTTACCTTCAGGAAGTCTGTTTCTTGCAGGTGTTGGTGTCTTGCTGTGACATAGAAAAAAATGGGAAGTACCTATAATTATGAATTGTTTATTCATCTCGTATTTGTAGATATCAATCTCCACCAGAACCCTGATATAATGAAGAAGCTCACAAGAACCTTGACTTAAAGGTAGTGACCTAGATATGACAAGGTAGCCTTGTTATTAACACTATTTCTTACGTAACCCATATGATGAGCTTGATTTTTGCAAAGCTTAGCTATCGAAAGAATAACTTTCAGCTGCACAAATGTGATATAGAGCTAATTGAAAGCCAATAAGCACGCTGTTTGTACACTCTGACCTTTCAGAATGGGTCCCTGCTTTAAATAAGTGTAAGAAATACAGCACTTCGATGACACTTGGGCAGATTCATACTTGCTGAGTGCCTATAAATAAATATTTGGATATAGATAACAAAATATTAGCTTCAGCTCACAGAAGATGGGAACTAGACAGCAGAAAAAAATGATTCATGAATGAAAATTATATAGTCTGAGCAGCGCAGTAACATGATTCAGAAGAACATTAAAATACTACATGGGAAATTCTTGAAGCCTTACAGTAGCAGCTAAGACTCCCAAATAGACAACATATAAAACACAGGAATTGAGTGAAAGATACTTCGTGGCATTTTCATGGTCTTTGAGAATGTTATTTGTATGTTCCAGGAGATTATTTTTTCTTGTTTTTTTTGAATGCATGGTTGGACACTAATATTGAGGCCTACCCTTGTGTCTGCGTGTTTGGGCTCTGATTGTGTGATGGCCTATCAAGAGCAGAAGGAAGAAAAAAATATTGCTGGCATATTTAGCATCCGAGTTAGATATTCCTACCAGTCTTTACATCTTTGAAGGATTTTTTTCTTGGGACTTTGGTTGTGAGCTGTGCTGGTGTATAGGGGAATAATCAGGTGGCTTTACAGAGCAGTTCTGGAGAAGTTCAATAAAAACTAGACTTAATGTACAAAGTCAACTGAAAATTTTTGTGATTTTTATTTCTTCTTCTCTCCTATTTTTTTATTTTTTTTTTAACAAAACCACAGCACTTCATACAGCACATGTGAGGGGTAATGGGTAGAAGTTACTTCTGGAGAGATTCTGATTGGACACTAGAGGAAAACATGCTGAAAACAATCAGCCATTGAAATAGTTTCCCCAGGGAAGTGGTGGATCCCCCATAATTGGGCACTTTTA
Source organism: Nycticryphes semicollaris (assembly GCA_013400055.1). Taxonomy (NCBI): domain Eukaryota; kingdom Metazoa; phylum Chordata; class Aves; order Charadriiformes; family Rostratulidae; genus Nycticryphes; species Nycticryphes semicollaris. The sequence goes on from VXBJ01005062.1 coordinate 1,080,885, forward strand.
AGATTCAGGTGGACAGAGTGCTGGGACATCTTGCCCAGACCATGCTTTGGCCAAGAAAGTTTGGACCAGATGATCCTTGAGGTACCTCCCAACCTGTTTTTTTGTGATTCTATGATACTTCATGTATAAAAGTGTAAGAAGCAAAACATTAGTGTCTTCTGTTTTATACAAAATTGGTTGACTTGGATAGGAAGTAAAAATAAGATATTTTGATTATCTTTGCTGTTTGGGAATATTAACTATAGTGGCATATTTCACTGTTGTGTTTTTTTTTTTTAAAGCTTTTCCAAATGAAATGAGTTACTGGGTCTTCAAAGAACTTTCAGTCCTGAGTAAAGAATTTTATTTTATGTAATTAGCTTGAAATTATATGGAAGACCATAATCTTACACATACTTAGTCATGAAACTGCACTTAGTCCTCCAATAGGCATTTGTGCCCCGAAGTCTTGTACAGTTTTATGCACAGTAATGAGAAGAATGTTCAGTTTGGTGGCTTGCAAGGATTCGTGGAAAGAATGGTTGGATATCTTCTCCCTCCCTTCTCTTCCCCCCCAATCAGCCTTGAAATGCACATGAATGTTTTCATATAAAATGGTGTAACACTGGAATAGAACCAATAAAATCAGTGCGATTACTCTGGATTTATATTCAATAATATGAGAAAGGACTTTGTCCTCCTGATATTACTTTGAGGTTGAAATAAAACCAAAAAGTTGAATTGAAGCGCACTTAGAAATGCAGTGTTGTATTTGATTTTGAGCCAAAACCATGAAAAGTAATTGAATTTCCCATAGTTTTGATAAAAAAAAAAAAAACCCATAAACTGCTCCAAGTTCGCTCAGGCTGAGTCCAGAGATTTCCGGCAGTCAGACGTGAGGAATTCTTGAAAAACTTTGGGAATTCAGCAAATTTTGTATGTAACTGGACTGAGATTTGTGTTTGCAGAATCCAAAACCAAGAAAACTTTGTTTTGTTTTTTTTTTTTTAGTTATGTAATAAACAAATTTAGTCTCAACAGAATTGATCATTTTTGGTGGTTCCTGATGAATTATGCTGTGATTATTATAGTTTATTACAAGCTATGCATTGAACGTGGTCAGAAATATTTTGTGGCAGTTACTAAACCAGGAAGTTATTCAGCATTATGATTAAGATGCCTATTTTAAGAGTTGTTTGTTTTTCTGCTTCATTAGAGAGACTTTTCCAGCTCTTAGTCTATACTGCTAAACTTTTGGGTTTGGGTCCATTTTTTCTCAGAGCAACACGACAATCTTACACAAATTTTATGTAATTGTTACCCGGTGTGGCGGATCAGACTTTTCAAGAAAACAAACCTCCCAAAAATAATGATAATTATTGCTGAACATCAAGGATTTTTTTTTTTTTTTGTAGCTCTTCAACAATTTTCTGTGTGCTCTTGTGCTCCCTCTACTGCCTCTGCACCTGGAAATGACAAACACAACTACTAGAGCAGTGAACTTTTTTTCTGCTGACATCACTGGGGGAAAAAAAAAAATCTGAAGTTAAATAAGAACAACTCAACTGCAGAGTTCCACATTAGTTCTTGCAGTCCTGGAAAACACCGAAGGAAAAATAAGTCAGTGCTTGCAGGTGAAGGAGAAAAGCATCCAATTTTTTTTATACTAGGAAGAAGCTGCAAACTCTGAGGGGAAAACAGGTAAAGAGGCAAGAGGTGTTAATAATTGACTTTGTGAGACTCAATGGAGAGGTAAAAGAATATAAAGACTGTTGGAAGAAGTCCACAGTGCACATAGAGAATAGCTGTGCCCCTTGTTGTGTCTATTCAGCCTCATCAAACCCCAGGAAATTCTTCAGAGCAGGCATTGAAATCCATAGTGAAATTTCAATGTTGGAGTCAGTATAACCTTTTTTTCACTCCAGTGGCTGAAAAGCTTTGAATTCCTAAGCCTGTAAGACTAAAATAAGAGTCTCTTAACTTGTGTTGACCTGAGATTCTCTCAATCAATAAAAGCGTTATGTAAAATGTGACATTCAATAAAGCCATCTTATCTGAGTATAATTTTGATATTTTCTTCAGTGTGGTCAAAAGCCTTGAAGGGTTCTTGGTTTCATCTCTGTTGGAGTGAACCTCAGAGATATTGGAAGGTGGTTTCAGTCCAAATTGTTCATTTCACTTGTGCCTTAGAAGATTATTTCAATAATTTGAGAAATAAAGCACGTGTTTTCCACTACTGTTTATTTTAGCTTTCATGTATATTTTTATTCTGCTCAGTGACTGGTGATGGGATTAATTCTGGGAATAAGAGTACTTTGCAAGTGGGGGTGGTAAATCTGTCCTTGGATTATTGGTGGTACGCCCTTCATCTGTAGAGAGCTATAATTCTTATATATTTTTTCTAGATTATGAATCATATGAGTTCATTATTAATCATGAGTTTGTTAATAATCCTAAGTTCATAAGACCATGTGAAACTCCCCTTTGCTTTGCAGGTTGATTTGCTGTCGTGTGTGTTTGGTGTGGGAGACACATAAATTGGGCTTCAGCTCCCTAAATTTACCTGTCTACTGTGGGAGCCTATTGGTGAGCTAGTCACCTGGGCTACCATTAGGGTCAGCAGAGAGTCATGTTAGCTTCTAAGGGGCGGCTAATACAATACATTTTGGAGCTGAGCTGGCCATGACTACCTGCAGAATGAGAAGCTCTTGTTTAGGCTCCTGCTGCAACTTCTGGTTGTTGAGTGCTCTGTACGTTTGTCCTGTGTTGAGTAATTTGGAGGACCCACAGATCACCTGGTTTATGCAGCTGAATTGAGCTCTGTTTCTTCCTTGCAATTAAATAAACTACTTCTAAAAGCACCTCTTTCTGTCTGTTGGCTCTTGAGGGTGATACGAATCACCAGCTGAGATGTAGATATCTTCTTCGGTAAAGGAAGCCTTACCACTTGTCTGTCACAATAGCCACTGTCTTACTTTGAGGTGTTTTAGAATTGGGTGGCTTTTTTTTTGTTGTTGTTTTTTGACGTTCTTCAAATTATAGCTCTTTCTGATGATTCATTTTTTCCAGTTGTTTTTGGAGAATTCTGGCACCCTCACACCAGGTCATGGTATTTTTATTTCAAAATGAACCCAGAAACTCAAGCAATGAAAGCACATCTCTGTAACCATGACATGTACAACTATTGACTTCCTGTCGTACTGCCTTAATATAAATGTTAAAATGTCCCTAATGTGATTCTGGAATAAAATTTTTAAAAATATACATTACGAATAGAGGTATATGAGAGTTAGGCTCCTAAATTACTTTAACATTAAAATGTGGTTTTACTAGAGGATTTCAAAACAGCCAGCACACACCTAGCAACTTTAAAACATTTTCTATTTAAAGACTGTAGTTAGGTAATGAAAATGTCAAGTTTAGCTGGGATATTGTAGAAAAATGAATGACTGAAACTGATCTGTATGCTAAACTCTCCTGGTTGATTTTTCTAATTTGACTTTTGTCATGACTATCGTTCTTCTCTATTCCTGCCATGCTGGGACTGGAGAAGGGGCCACCCTGGGTGGTGATTCTCCTTCAGCCAGAGGTGAAAATTCACTGCAGATGTTGTACTTAAGGCATGCACAGTGACCAGCTTGATGTGTGAATCTGTCACTCGCTTAACAATTTGCCATATAAAAGTCTTCCCAGATTACTTTTCCCTTACTTCTCCCAGAAGCCTTAGTGGCAACCTGTAGCTGATGCCAGCATCGCAAGGCTCATCAATGCATATTCCAATGTGATTTTATCTTACAAGAGCTAAGAAAAATTTTCTTAATTAAACATGAAATAGTTAAATTTTCATAGGATATGTTTTATTGAAATATTTGATCTTTATCTAAAGATTACACAAAGATTCAGGATCCTAATGCCTAAGTTTTGAGGTGAAATACAGTGATTTATGAGGACCATAAAGGATCCTAATTGTTCAGGTAGTTATGTTTCTCTTGCCTCTTGTGTATTTAGTTTTGCAAGTATTAATACACATTTAATCACATATACAACCAAATACATCATGTAAGTGAATGTTCTGAATGAAATCCTGTTCACGTTCAAGTTGGTAGCAGAATTCCTGTCTCACTTCACTGAGACCAGTCTATCATCACCCCTCCACACAAAGATCAGCTGGAAGCTGGGCTATATCTTGTAAGAACAAACTTAATTGCAAAATTACAATAACTTCTGCCCAGAGCTCAAAATTCCTCTATACCATTTGTTTTCACTGTTATCCTTCTTCTCCCAATGGAAAGTGGGATGTAGAAAGGCATCAAAAGGGAAGTAGATTATCTTATATTGGTTAAGACATGAGTCCACTTTCAGGAATAAGTAAAAATAAATTCCTCCTCTCCATTTTAGCTGTTGTCGATGGGATTTTCCTCCTTGTTGCACTTGGCTTTAAATGAATGTAACTGAGAAATCCGTCAATTTTTCTTTCTTTTGGAAGAATAATTATAATTGTCAAAATAGACTCTGATGATTCTATTTATTCAGGTAGAATTATGTTTGTTTTGACTTCTGTATGTTTAGTTTCGCAAGTATTAAAACAGCAACAAAGTGATTCTTTATTATTACTCCCTCAGATAATAACCTTTCTGTCCCATAAATAATAATAAAAAGTGAGTCATCGATAGTTTGCAGCTTCTTAGCTATAAGGTGTCTGCAAAAAAAGTCAGCCTATTGCCTCTGGGGAGTAGATTAAAGGGAAAACGAGCGTGTTTCTGCTTACTTTCTTGGCTCATTGCTTTATGGATATGTGGGATCTAAAAAATAAATGGTGGTCAGAAAAGAACAAACACATTTATTAGAGCAGTTAGAAAAAGACACTGTTTTGCTATTTGCCAAGGTCCTTCTGAATAGCATGTTTGGCAGCTACCAAATGACATGGCCTGCACAGAGCTGATTTTGACGAAGCCTCTGGGATGTGTTAAAAAGTAAACCAGAGCAAATCACGTACTGGAAAGCATAACTCAATCAAGGAAAAATGTATGATTAAGGGCGACATGGGCAAGGAAAGCTTTGCCAGAGCTCAGGGTAAATATTTGTATCAGTGTGAAGTGAAAGCTTCACATAGCTGATGTCAAGCAGCTGGAATTTTCATTGTTTATAAACTTTTGTTGTTACAGTTGGATTTTGGCAGAAAAGGTACCAAAGAGAGAACGGTTTCCCAGCAAGAAAGTTTGAGCTTTGATAAAGCAGCTTGAACAGATAGGAATGTAAAGATGCAAAAAAAAACCCAGCCCTCTGTGCCTCTCTTAAAAATAGCATTGCCTCTGACAACCAGTTGCCTCGTGACTTGCAGTTGACTTGCCCTGATGGAGTTTGTTTGTTTATGTGGTCCAAAAAAAAGACACTGAGGACAACCACCAGACTCCTGCAAAGGTGACTAGTGACCATCAGATGATGAGACTTAAATAGTTGCTTTAACAACTACAGACTCTATCTTGTCCCGAGCCCAGAGTTCATTTTTCTTCAGAGAATGTTGCCAGTATGAGTCAAATATTTTAATGAGGGGGAAAAAAAGAAATAAGACCTACTTGGGGATTGAACCCAATTCTTTGGATTCTGTCCAGGGGTCTTAAGGAGATAAACTAATATGACTCCTTCCCTCGCTCCTTACCCCCAATGTACTTAAACTACAGCTATGGGCCTGTGTTGTTCTATTTTGCACCATATTTTATTCAGTGAGTTGTTTTTTTTTTTTTTTTTTAAAGCATTTCAAG
>VXBJ01005062.1:1090085-1129318 GCA_013400055.1 Nycticryphes semicollaris
TTTTTTTTTTTTTCCTGGAATGATGAAACTACTGCACTGCAATCAAACTGCAATAAAAATGTGAAATACTGTCAGACAATATGAAGCTGGTGCAAATGAAAGCCAGCGATACAGACAGAATCCTAAAATAAATTCCAGGAAAAAGCAGGCTATTTACTTTCAAAATACAGAAAGCGAACTAACCTTAAAAGTACTTGGACAATGCAATAGCTTTACCCATGTTCGTGTTCAGCTGAAATATAAAGGTGGATCTCTTTGTGGTGGAAATAAATATTTAAAAAAAAAAAAAAAAAAAAGAATAATTAAAATTATAATAATTGAAACAAAAAGGCTCCCGGAGCAGCCAGTGAAGGAAAGCCAGGGCTGCTGGAGTAGAGCTTTGCAAAGGGGACTGTAGGTGGAGCTCGGCTCTGCAATTCCTCTCTGCTGGCTCCACAATGAAGCAATTGTTTCCCAGTCTCCGCTCGGCAATTCCTCCTTCCCCTCTCTGTGTGCTTTTTGGTCGCATGTTCTATTTATTTTAATGTATACCTTTGCGCAAAGCCCGTCTCTGAGTGGTTAGATACCCCGTCGATATGTGGCCTTCAAGGCTGCGGGGGGAGGGGGAGGAGTGCAGCCTATTCCCATGACATCCGTGGGCTTTGTAGAGCCAAAAAAACCTTCTCAGGAACACCTAATCCTTGGGCTCCCTCCAAGTACCACAATCTCTCTGCACAACTGACATGGGCCACTTGGGACACTTGAGGGCTTTAGGTGTGTCTCTCTGAAGTCAGCCACAGCCAAGCATGAGGCAAATGTGCCCAGACCAAAGAAAATAAATTATGTGGGCTCCAATTTTCAGCAGTTATGAAGTATTAAATTACCCATCTGAAGAATTCACTCTGGGATTAACCCTTTGGAACCTGCGCGGAGCCCAGTGGTGGCTCCTCCTGGAGGAACCAGGGCTGCCCGCGCGTTTCAAAGGCATGTGGGTCATTGATCACAGGGCTGGAATGCTAATTGAAAGATGTGTCATAATTAACTGTTAACACTGAAAAGGGAGACTGGGAACAAGGGGAATAAAGACCTGGTACCTGTGCAGAAGCAGCTCTGGCTTTTGGTGCTTCTCCAGGGGCATCCTGGGAGGGTCCTGTGTGCCACCAAAGTTTTATTTAAAACTATAAAGTTCTAGAGTCCTTTTTGGAATCACAAGTGTGGCTTCCGGGACAATATTAGCATATGCTTTAGAAAAATTAGCATGGCCCCTGTAGCTGGCTCTTTATTCAGGTTTGGAGAAGTGGTTGGGAGCCAGTGCAATTCTGCTGAATTTTTTTCTTGCTAAAAAGCTACTGAAAAGACGTTAGCTCTTGGTGAGAGATACAAAAAGTACATCCTGCCCTTCCTCCCTCAAGTATTTCTGGTTCCCCACAACCATCTGTAACATCAAATATCTGGTACATTATGTTGCTGAAACTTAAAGTGTAAACCCCAGACTGGAAAAACAAACGACTGATTTTTTATTTTTTTTTTGGGGGGTGTGTGTGTGTGTATTTTTAAAGGTATTTTCTTAAGCAAATAATTAGCCTGTGAAACCCATAAAAATAAACAAATAGACAATTATTCAGGAGGAGGCTTTGGACTTATTTACCCACTCCCCTCTTCTTGCACTAGTCAAAGTTTGTAATCTTCCTGCAAGCCAATCTGCAACTAAGTTTTGTAATAACTCTAGAAAGTTGCTCCGTCGGTGAGCTCACTGGAGCTGATGTACCCGTGCTGTTATCTCCTGGCAATCATTACATGTTGGTTTGGTTTGTTTGTTGTTTGAGTTCATTTTCTGGGTTTTGTTGTTCTGGTTTTCTTTTTTTTTTTTTTTTTTTTTTTTTTTTCCCCTCTTACATTTTGTGAGGACGTGATCCTGAAAGTGGTGCAAAACATAGTATTTTGTGTGCATGAGGAGCAAACCTGGGAGATAGCTTGTGATCTCCAAAGGTGGGCAAGTTGTGATAAGCCCCCCTGCTAGTTCCTGTCTTGCCTTTCTGGGACCATGAGTAACTATCTAGTGGCCCTCTCTGAGAAGAGACATGGTGTGGTGTTCATGTGTCATCAGGATTCTGAGCTGGCCCAGCTGCACGGCAGCTGGAAGGGGAGTAGAAGAGATACAAGCAGCTTTTGGAGGTCATCTCTGAGGTTTCAGGACTTGCTCTGGCCCTGTTGTCTGTAACCTCTGTGGTAGAGTGGAAACTACAGTGGCCCTGTACAACCTTGGGCTTGCAAAACCCTGTGTGTATCCTTTAACTGCTTGTAAGCGTATACATGTCTTGGACATGATGGTTTTGCAAGGTTTGTATTACAGATGAGTATCTCTTTGGCTTGAGAGTGTCTTTCCAAACTCCCTTACTTCTACTTTCCCTGCCCCAATGACATGATAAATTTAAAGTACAAGCTAATTTTCCACCTCTGTATTTTTACGAAGGTTTTCACTAAAGAATAGGCCTAGTGTTTGAGGGGGAGGCGGTTGTAAGCACCAGTAAAAGATAAGGCATGAAGGAGATATAAATGGTGTTTTTGTGTATTTTGAAAAAGGCCTCACAAGTGAAGATGTGTTTCTTTTACAGTAGTATCTCCTCATCTTTAAAGTCTACTGCAGCAGGGAATGAATCAGGAAGTGGATATGTGTGTGGGGTGTGTGTTTTTTGTTGTTTAAGGAATATCTCTTTTTTTTTTTTTTTTCTAATGTTCCTTTCAGAAGCGTGAGAATTTTCCAGAAGCAGTTTAATGGGTTCAGCATCTAATGTGTGGCATTAGAATTCACGTAAACTGGGATTCTGGGAATCTTTGGAGAAAAAGAATGAACCCTATAGTACTGGAGTAACATCATGAAAAATGTGAATCTCTCCTACGTGCATAAGCAAATGGGCAACGAGAGAAAATGACTGGTTTCATGGGTTTATAAGTAGCCTGTTAATTTTTTTTTTTTTGATAGAACTTGGAAGATGAATTATTCTATGGCTATTTTTTATAAAACATGAAGACTTTTATGAATAACTCTTGCTCCAGTTTTGTCTGACGGCCTTGGAGCTTGTTGTAGGAGATTGCTCTATACAAGAAACCCTACACAAACTTTTTCCTGGGGTAACCTGTAGGTTTTGAGCGCATGCAGGAGCTCTCCCAGTGTCCGACCAGTGCTTGATACTTGGCTTGCTCTCTGTTCTTGTGTTTCCTCCAGACAACATCACTGTGTGTTTCATTAACTGAGAGCCCATTAGCATAACAGAGAACATATTAGCAATTTCAGGCTTAAGGTTAAAAAGTCTTGACTGGAGTGTTACGCTGAAGTTACGTGAACTTACTTCTTTCATCCCTCCCCTTCTCCCTGCAGGCCACAAGAGCATGAGTTAGGCCCATGTCAGCCCAGATTTTCAGGTTTAACTCTGAATCTGTTTTCTTTTGCAGGTTTAAGTCAGGCCCTCAGTGCTGCTTATATGTCTCTTGTGGATGAATTAATTCTCTTTTTGAGCTTGTAAAGTTCAGATATATAGGATGATGTACACATTGAAGTCAGGTCTTTGCTTATACCCCCCAAACGCCATCAAATTGGAAGTCATTTCTGAAGATGCAGAAAGTGCAGGAATTTTGACTTGTTATACTTTATTACAAGGAGCAAAATTATATTTGTTGGAAGCAATTTGTTTAGCACTACTGTAGGCCTGTAGTTATTTTTCTAGGTAGCAAATAGGTGAGAAGTTAATTTTCAACATCCTGTTGACATCAAAAAAACTGATAGTGAAGTAATCGTTGCTTTTTAGGATCAAACAAAACGTTTCTGGAACACATGAAAATAGTTGTGTGGGGTTTTTTTTTTTTTTGATCTTCTAAAAAGAAAAGAGGATTTGGGAAGTGTGGAATAGAGCTGTATGCAAGGGCTTTAATGTGGATTAGAACACCAAAGCATTTTGGCACCTTTGTTTCCGGGCCAAGATACCACTGAGATGAGGCCAAATGAAAAACCTGGATCATCCCAACATCCTCAGTTTGGTGATGTTTAAGTTGCTGGTTTGGTTCCAACTTTAGAGCAAGCTGGTATTCCCATGTTCTGGTCACGAAGGCCTTGAACACATGGGTTTCCTAGTATCTATATTTAATAGACTCAGATGATTTCCCGAAGCTTTCCCGAGATCCAGTTTTCAACCCAGTCAAGGTCTTTTGTAGAATTTAGAGTCAAGTGGAAAGTGCGAAAACTGGATTGTAATCAGAGAAATGCAACAAATGCATGAACTGGGAGGTAAGGAGTAAGGTGCCTCCTGTGACTTATTAGATCCAAAACAGCTCTGAGGATATTCTCTCTCCTGTTCAAGGGAAACCAGATCCAAGTGATTTCTTTGCTCTGTTCCCTTTGTAAAGTAGCTATGAGGAAAATTGCAGATAAGTCTCAGCCAGAAAAACCATCTGGTATGAGAAGAAGGGGCCAAAGTACAGCTCTTTGAACACTCAAGACTGCCTTCTGTCTTGACTAAACTATCTTCTGCCCTGCCCGTTGTTAGGGTCTCCTGTGTTCCTCTCTGGCTCTTCACATCAACTTTACTATGGCACCCTCACTATCCATGTCGTCATATAAAAAATTTAAATAAATAATAATAAAAAAGATCTTCAATTCTTGAAGGATTTTTAGTATGGCATTTATAGCACTTGTGTGGGTGTCCTGTTCATTTCCCTCCCCAGGTTTCTCTTGCGTTAGGTTGTGTATGGCCCTGTACCTGCATCTATGTCATGGGGGCCAAGGGGAGTGTGGGCAGTGATGGGTCATTGGGACCAAAGTCTGGGGCCAGAGGAATCTCTTTGGTAGGCCTGTTCTTCCAGCTGGCACTTACCACTGGTTCCAAATTTTTCCCCCTGCAAAGATTTAATAGTCAGTGTAGTTCACAATTTTCAACCAAATTTAGAATAGAAAAAAAAAAATAGTTTTGAGTTTAATTTTGTGCTCGAACTGAAAGAAAAACTCAATATAAGAAGTTATTTAAGTGGAGAGGTTGTTTTGAAACTCTAAAGACAAAGTGTCTCTTGCTTTGTAAATAAAATTTTTCAATACCCGTGCAATACAAATTCACAGTATGTAATGTTTTTGCAAAGACAGCATGTGTTTTTTATGAGCAAAGTAGGGTATGGCTGAGATATTTCCCACCTCACACCTATGGCTTCTGCTGAAATATTTGCAGGGAGTAGAGCAGAGCAAATTTAGAGGGATCTGATTCCTTCCGAGTACACTGTTTGCTGCGGAGGCTGAGATGTAGTTGGCCTGGGGTTCTCCTGCAGCCTTGCTAACCCTTCCACTGCTAGAAGGACTGTGTTGGATGGAGTTCCATGCTTGGGATGATAGTGATGTAGTGTGCCGGGTGGGAAAATAAAAATTAGTATTGCCCAAGCCCACATGCTTTAATGTCAGTCACTTCTAAATAGCTCCAAGAAGTTGCTCTTGGGCAATTTCAGGGCAGAAAGAAAAAGAATGCTTGAAGGTAGGATCAGGCACAGCTGTGACAATATATCCCTGTGGGCATCTAATGTGCATGGAGTAAAAATTAAGGGCAGTGTCTGAACAGGTTTAAACCTCTCCTTTAGCTTTTCTGTTATCTGGCTGAGAAGGAGATTATTCTACTTTTCACATGGCCACAAGTTGCAATAGGAATGTTTCTGTGCCTTGTGTTTTCTTCTGTTATCTTTCTTCTGCTTTGTAAAGAAAAGGTCTTGCACTGGTGTCACCCAGCAGTTGATGATACTTAGTCTACAGCGGTCTTTTTGCTGTGTGTCAGATGGAGTTGGGTGTGCTGGGGCGGTTGTGTACGTGACCCCACACCTACCCTTGGGAGATAGATTATGCCACCTACAGGAAATGCAGTTGGAGCTCTGCAATGCTGACCTCCATCTGAACGTGTCCATCAGTAGATGGCAACTGGGTAGAGGAGGAACTAGTGCTTCTGATGGCAGGAGACCCAAAGTTACCTATATCAGGTACTGTAACTGGGACTGTAGATGGGTGTTATGTGCCCAGACAGCATAAAGCAAACCCACAGAATTCCTCATGTTGTGATGGAATTTCCTGTGTTCCAGTTCGTGCCCATTGCCACTTGTCCTGTGGCACCACTGAGAAGAGTCTGGCCCCAGCCCCTTCACAGCTGCCCTTTAGATATTTATAAGGATTGATCAAGTCCCCCCTCGGTCTTCTCTTCTTCAGACTACACAGACCCAGATCTCTCAAGCTTTCCTCATAAGAGAGGTGCCTCACTCCCTTGATCATCTTTGTAGCCCTCTGCTGTACCCTCTCCAGCAGTTCCCTGTCCTTGAACTGGGGAGCCCAAAAAGCGGACACAGTGCTGCAGATGTGGCCTCACCAGGGCAAATCAGAGTGGGAGGATGACCCCCCTTGACCTGGTGGCCACATTTTTTCTAATGTGCCCCAGAAGCCTGTTAGCCTGCTTGGCAACAAGGGCACATTGCAGCCTCACGTTCAGCCTGCTATCCACCAGGATTCCCACGTCCTTCTCCACAGAGCTGCTCTCCAGCAGGTCAGCCCCTAACCTGCACCAATGTACAGAGTTATACCTCCATGGGTGCAGGACCCTATACTCGCCCTTGATGAACTTCATTACATTCAACACCTTGCTCTGTTGTGACCCAGAAGCTCCTCCACATGTGTGGATCTGACTCAGGGCACAGAACATCATCACGGTGGTTGGTGGATCGTGGTGAGGTGTGAAGGCATCCTGGGCTGCTGGCCCTGCTAAGCACCGTGAGCTGACGTCCTCCCCCGCGACGGCTTTGCTAACCCCCTGCAGTGACAGCAGGTCTCGCTTGAAACCGTTTCAGAGCCACAGATGACATGGAGAATCAGGCATCTGACATTTGCGAGGAGATTGAAATGATTCACTGTTCTCGAAGATGTGCTTCTCCGGGAGACCCCTACTGCTGTTGCTGTTCGTGCTGCTAATTTATTTCTTTCTTTATTTATTCTGTTCTGTGGAGTATTGTATTCCTTTAGCAGATAGATTGTAGCTTGGAAAGCATCACCTTGGCCTTTTTGGTGGGGCTGCAGTGGTGCCCTTGCTCTGAAAATGTGTATGTGATTTGGGTAATGGATATTTTACTAATTCTGTGCTAATGGAGAAGTAATCTGAAGGCAGTAGCTTTTTCCAAAGAGGACAGCAGATTTAGCAGCCAGAGTGGCATGAGCCAGAGAGGGGCACAGGGTAAAACAAGCTCCTTTGCATTCATGTCTGTGTTTGTGCCTCCATGACCCTGTCCTGTGGCATGTCCCTGTCCCCAGGACTGGTCTGCCACCCCTCTCACCCCATTCTCCCTGTCCTCATGCTTGATACGGCAGAGATGCTGCCTTGTGCCTGGGCAGGAGGTCTCAGGGGTGAGACATTGTCTGGAAAGCTTGACCAACTGAAAAAGCCACAGAGACTGTTAGCTGTGTATTTCCAGGTGCTTTTAAATATATTTTTGCTTGTATAAACAGGGGGTGAGATGATGTTAGAGTATGAGGTTATGGAGAGGTGGTTGGACCCTTGAAAAGGATGGTGAACTGAGTGAAAATGTTTTCATTGTGTTTAAAAAGAAAACCAAACAAAACCCCAAAAACCAAACAAAAACCCCCACATCCTTGCTTGTTCTGGGAAATATCAATAGCTGTTCTCTCCCCTCTGAGTTATATTAAATAAGATTAAACTATAAGTAATTAACTTTCTTGTTGGATGCTGTGCATCCCCTTTGCATGCCCATGGATCTCGCAGAGCCCAAAGCACCTGGTGAAGGCGAGGTTACTGTAAGGCTCTTGGACTATCATTAATGATGCCGAAGAGACAGTTTTGCTCAGCAAATGCTGCTTTTTCTCTCCTTCAGAAATCCAGCGTGCACGATAATAACATGCTATCACAATGGAGACAGAGTTTATGCCACAGGAACCCAAGTGCTACTGAAATAGAATCATAGAATGGTCCAGGCCGGAGGGGATGTCTAGGGTCACCTAGACCAACCTCCCCACAGTCAGCAGGGACAACTCCAACTAGACCAGGTTGCTCAGGGCCTCCTCGAGCCTTACCTTGAGTATCTCCAGGGAAGGGGCCTCAACCACCTCCCTGGGCAAACTGTTCTAGTGGTCCACCACCCTCAGAGTACATAGCAATAACTAAGTTGAGAAAGCAAAAGCTAATGTTGGAATCACAGGGAAATACGTACAAATTGGAACCCACAGTCTCATTTTGCACTTGCCTTGATGTCTTCCACAGTATTTCCCTGCCATGCTTCATTTCAAGAAAATTAGTTATATTGTCATTGAACTGGGACCACTACCTATATCAAGAGAGGACTGGGGACAAGATCAGAGGTGGTAAATCTTTATCCTAAACTTCATCCTGTGAGAACTTTACACAAGAGAAATGAAGCCTAAATGCAGAAAACATTTTTTTTTTTTTTCCTACATTATTTTCTTTCTGTGTTGTTAGGGCTCTTTTGCTTGGAGTTTTTAACTGAAGGAACTTTAGTTATGCTTAAGAGAAGTTTCTGGCTTTAATATCTGTATCGATGCAGTTAAGCTAAGTAAGGAAACAGCATGATGAGGTGCCACATACAGTCGCTACACCCAAATGTGGCTCTTTTCATAAGGAGTTTGTGGCCAGCAAAGATATTGAAGCTTTGCACAGTGCTAACGGTCACCGTCCTGCCTGCAGCCCATGGCTCTCCTGGGATGGAGGCCCCTATGTGTCCCCTTGGGAATGGCCATCCCTGCTGGAGTGGCACTTTGCTCAGTTGAAAACCACGCTGAGTTTAAAAGCAAAATTTGCACCATATCAGGTTTTTAGGAACAGAGCTCACTTAAAAAAAAGACAGAGTTTCTTTAAGGTTTCTTTAACCCCATTAACACAGCTGTTAAGAACATAACCACCAGACTGTGTTTATTTTTTGTGGGAATTCTTGGCAATCACTCAAGGGATGCTATTTCCCCCCACTTACTTGCTTCTCCCTCCACTAGAGGCAGAAATTCAGCTTTTTCCTCTATCAAAGAGAGTGGAGAAAGCTGCCATCAGGGCTCCTATCTAGAGTCACAGGGGTAACAAAAGCTAACTTGTTGCTTTGTGATAAGAAGCCCAAATTGGGTGATCCCGATCCCTTAATAGTGTGTCTCTTCATAAGAGAATGGAGAGATCTTGGTTTTAGGCTCTGAGCACTGAGATGCATCTGACCTATGGTGGCAGCATACACAGTTACTGTACCTCTCTTAAGTTGTGGCACAAAATATTTGTGTAAACAGTTGTGTGACTCCCTTTTCCCCCTGCTGCTCATTTTCTTTTCATGTCAAACAAGAATAAGTTGGGTCTTTTGCAGAACTTCTAGCAGGTCTTCAGATAAATCTCAATTGACTCAGAACCATGTAAAATCCTTCCACCTCTCTGTTGGTAGAACAGACCATGCACAGAAAGTTAAAAAAAAAAAAAAGGGATAAATTTTTTTAAAAAGAAATTTTTTTAACCTTTTTTTTTTTTTTTTAAACACAAAAGCTAATTATCAAAATGTTGCAACATTCTCTTCACCTTGACAGTCTCATCTTTCACCAGTTCTGACTCTCGTCACTACATAAGTCAGAATTGGAAGGAAAACCATTTATTCAATTTTCCCTCTATTTTTAAAAGTACTGTGTATTGGGTGGACAGCAACATCTTGCGAATTTGTTAACTTTTCTATCAATGTTTCTTATGATTTTTGACATGGAAAAATAACTGTGTGTTTCTGGATTTTAATGCACAGTATTGTCTTAGTACAAGGAAAGAATCAAATCTAAAAGAGGATGCTTAAATTGTGAATACCCTTGAATTTTTGGCACCTGAGGACAGTTATTTTGAAGGATGGAGTTAAGACTGATCTGAACTAACTAATTTTCTGCTATTTTTTTTTGACATCAAGAAGGTGAAACAATCCCATGCATACAAACTATTTCAATATTTTATTATTATTTGAGGTAAGGTTTTTTTAGAATAAGTATGGGAGGGGAAAAAATGATCAGAACTTAATTTCAACTTTAATTCCATCATTTCATATATGCTTACACTAGCTGTCTAATATTCTGTCCACACTGAGTATTCCCATTCCTAATCAGGTGTAGAGGATGTGGTTTCCCCCACGTGCCGCTGCCTTCATTAGTAAGTATGGATTTAGGACTGCTGTGAAAGGTTAGGCTAAATTGTCTATTGCAGTTCAGCAGCTTGAACAACCTTAGGAAATGAAAGTCTTTTAACCTTAGTGCAGCAGTGATATGACTTAATGGTGCTGTTATCACCTTATAATAACGCAACTGCATGTGAAGCAAGTTGTCCATAGGCCGTTGTTTCCTGCGGAGATGATGGCTCGCGGTAACACAGCCCAATGGGCAATCTCGAGAGAAACTGTCTGAGATCTTAAAAAGGGGCCAGTCAATTAATTTGTTCCATCCCTGCAGGTCAGGAGAAAGATAAAAATCACTGCTGTTTACAGCTGATTGTCTCCTATTAAATATAATTATTTTAAACGTTCGGCTACGTTGTCCATGTGGTGTGCCAAGGGCCGGGCCATGCACTCTCCATCGGCACCGGTTGGGGTTGGGACCGTCAGCTCTGCCGTACGTCGAAACCTTGCACCTGCGACTTATAGGAATAAAGCACGTTGCCCTTCTTTATGGGCCTCATGTTATTGGATCCTGCCTGTGCATCAGCTCCCATGCTGTTCTTTCCTCCTCCTGGTATTTTTCTCGCTATCTCGCCGCTCACCCGCTTGCCGCTTCGTGCGTGGTGAGTGGTGGCACTCCGATGGCTTGCGTTTTATGTCCACGCAGTTCTAGCGTTCCCTTACCATATGGTCATCCTGATGTTACCATTTGCCTCAATCATCCTTTTTGTAGCTGCTTGAACATCTTAATTGATCTCATGAGCTATGTTAAAGATTTATAACAGACGTCAGTGTAATTCATTTCACAAGCACGTAACTCTGCCTTTCCATCTGATTGGGCGTCCACACCTCTCTCTCATAAAAATGTACACAAAGCATGGTCTTTTGTCTCTGTGGTAAAATAATAGTCGCCTTGAAGGATGTTAGAAACCTTGTATCACTCTACCCCAGCCAAAAGGATAAGCTCTGGACTCTCAGTTGTTGCTAATAAGATGTTCTCCCCTCTCTCTTAAATAATACCTCGAATTGGAGAACTTTTCCCTTCTTTGCTAGTAATGGGGATGGTAAAACTTTTAACTTTTTTTTTTGAGTAAGATTCAAAACCATGTGTTGATAATATTGTTAAGCTGAAATGCATATATCAGAATGGCAATGGTGCCAGGAACTGCTTTTGGCCAGGCCTGTGTTTCTTAGTATATGCGACGGAGGCATGTGCAATTAATGATGTTGGCAAAAGGAGCACTGTAGAAAGAGCACACAAAATGAGAGGTTTGATGGTTTCTGCAAAGTACCGTGCCCATCTTTTCATGCAGAAAATGAGTAAACCGTTACTCTACATATGATTGGAGCATAACATAGCACTTTTTGATGGGGTTTGTCAGAGAGCGTTCAGAAGAAGCTGTATATTAGGAGATAAATTTCATCACACAGGAAAAAAAAGTATGTCTAAGGGTAGATAGGAAAAAAGATAGGAAGCATCCTTCGTGCCATTAGAGGGGTGGATTTTTAAGTGTAAATGGAAGCCAAATCCATTTTATGGAGAACTTTCTCACTGTTCATCTATATCAGGATATCCAACTATAATCTAATTGTTAAAAATTATTTTTGGCTAGAGAATTTTCTCAAGAGCTGTAGCTTGTGTGACTTCCTTTTTCACCTGTATGACTGTATTCTTGAGCTAAAATCATCCTTATTTGCCTTCAGATTTAGTTTTGATAAGAGGATGTGTGGGAGCCTGATACCCAGATCTCCATGTGCCTTCTTGGTAGGACTTCTGTGTAACAGCATCTGGTCAAGCTTTCGCTGTGTGCTGGCCAGACTGCTCACCCAAAAAACTCAGAAGTTATCTTCTATCTATTCAGAGGGGAAGACAGATGCATGTAGCCTATTTACCGAGCTATCCCTTTGCTCTTAGCCCTCCCCTGTCTCACACTCCCTCCTCCTCCTCTTTTTGGTACTAACATATTTGAATATTGTTTTTTTATTCATGAGGCAGTTGGCATTTGTTGAAGTGCTGGGTTTCATTTTTTCCTCTCCTCCAGTGTTCCTCATCTTCATGTTACAGTTGTCTAGTTGTAGTTCCTTTATAATCTGTGCTATCTGTACTAGGCTGAACCAGTTCTGATCTCAAATACCTTATATATCTTTTTGGAAACTGAGGTCCCTTTAATGGGAATATCAAAGTACTGAAAAGGCTTGTTTTGGATTGGGAAGAGGCTTTCCACAAACCTGTGCTTTAATTCTATCGCTTTTAAAATGGAATAAAACCCTACATATCAAAGGCATTGTAAATACATT
The DNA here is from genome assembly GCA_013400055.1 of Nycticryphes semicollaris. Classification (NCBI taxonomy): domain Eukaryota; kingdom Metazoa; phylum Chordata; class Aves; order Charadriiformes; family Rostratulidae; genus Nycticryphes; species Nycticryphes semicollaris. The sequence goes on from VXBJ01005062.1 coordinate 1,102,551, forward strand.
TAAATTTGGTTATAAGTTTGGTGAGTTCTAATTAGTCTTCCTAAGATATCATGAATAGTCTTAAAAACTGTATAAAATACTCGTTTAATTATTTTCTTTCTCTAGATGGATTGAGCTTTTGTTCTCAGACCTTCATGTGGCATGGTCATAGTTCATGGGCAAGGCTGGAAACTATTATTTCTCCTCTTCTGGAGAGTAACTTATGGCTTAATTTTGTGGTACGTGTTGCTATTTTTCTCCAATTCCAAATACTTCTGTTTTTAGAAGTTTGCAGGCTTGAGTAATGAGTGACATTATTGAACCTAAGTCATCCAATAAAAGCAGATCTTTCTTAACTGTATGGAAGCCAAGATATTACCTCTAATTTTTTGGTTCTACTCCTCCTCATCTCCCCAGAACTTCCAGGCAGTCTTCAAACAACTTTCCAAGTGTGTCTCTAGTCCTCTGGGGACAGAAACAGAGAAACAGTGGCTTTATTCCCTGGGTAGCTATATAGGAATCTGTCCACCTTAACCAAAGACAGGTGTTTTGTAGGTGACCAAAATCCTTATAGAATATTCTATCTTGCTTGGAAAATACTAGAGGAAAAGCCTTGCTAGTATTTGTATCAAATAAAACACGTGAAGTGAATATGTAAAAACAAAACAAGCTGAACTTCAAGAGTCTCCATAAAATCACAGAAGAAAGCAGGCAATAAATGTGTGTGCTCACCTTGGGTGATAAACTGTGTGACATTGTATTGTCCAACTCATCAGCTGCCTCCAAGGAAAGGCTCCGTGCGGGACTGGCAGCTGAACGCCAGCACTTGGAAACTGAGTGAACCCTTAGCACCAGGCCTGTGTTTGTACATAACACTGAAACAGCTGGTTTGGATTTTAAAAATTCTGTTTTTATTAGAACACTGACTCTTGTTTATCGTTATTGATTTTATTGGGTTATTATTGACTGACTGCACCCCATGGGCCTATTAGTGAAGTGCTAGTAAAGCATTAAAGGAAGACTTAGGCTTTTCTGTGCTTTGTACTTACAACATTTGCTTTTATCGGTGATTTTTAGCCAGCTGCCTAACTGCAAACACGGGTAGTCTCACCCACCAGAGATTTAAAGCAGGGAAAGAAGGGAAGGAATTTCCTATTTTTTTTTTTTTTTTTTTTTTCTTAACCTCCAGAAGGGAAAAAACCGTTTTTTTAAGGTTATTTACTGTTATGTTGGACTAATTTTAATTGTATGGGAAATGTTTGCATCTTTCTCATCTTGCTAAGATTTCTGGCTAATATTAGAAATAGACTAAACTCATCCGTCTTACTCACAAAATAATAATAAAAAGGATCCACATTAACTTTTCTATGCTATTTGATCTTTCTGAGTGGAAAGTGCAATTTATTTTCTTATTAATATGAATCATACGATACATGATATTCAGTGAAATCCAGATGAGAGTTGGGTGAACTCTGACTGGTTGTATGTTAAAATCTAGAGGCCACCTAAATGAAATTTTTAGGTATCATTGATCGCTCCCTCCTAAGATATGGGAAGATGCACTAACACTATAATCTCCCAATGGTCCTGCCTGATCCAAATAATCTTTCACCTTTCCCTTTGGTATTTTTTTCCTCTTCTTTGCTCTGTAGAAATGAAGTTGTCAGTGTAGGGGAGACCTTATCTATGTTTACAAGTACCTAAAGGGTGGGTTGAAGGAGGATGGAGCCAGAATCTTTTCAGTGGTTTCCAGTGATAGGACGAGGGGCAATGGGTGCAAGCTGGAACATAGGAGGTTCCATTCAAATATGAGGAAAAACTTCTTTCTGGTGAGGGTGACCTCCTGCCCAGGGAGGTTGTGGAATCTCCTTCCCTGCAGATATTTAAGCCCTGCCTGGATGCAGTCCTGAGTGATGTGCTCTGGGCAATCCTGCTTTAGCAGGGGAGTTGGACTGGATGATCTCTAGAGGTCCCTTCCAACTCTGACAATTCTGTGAATCTGTGATCTGTGATTCCATGATCGTTTTCCATATATCCCAGTTCAGCATTATGGGCCGGCCTTAATGAACTGTAGCAGTGTCAGTGGAAGGGGTGCTGAGCAAAAGGTCAAAGCCATTATCTTGTTTGTGGGGACTTACGAACTACTAGGAATGACCGAAAAAATTAGAGGAAATGCTATGAATGTAGGCAAAGGAGAGCTGTTGCAGAAGTGACAGCCCACCAGGCTGAGAGAATTCCAAGCACTTCTTCCTTTTTGCATGGGGAGAAAAGGGAGAGGTGAAGAGCAACATGGTAGGGTGTGTGTGTGCATAAGAAATAAATTTAAGAGTACAGAAGCTGTAGGGAACTGGGACAGGCTGAGGGAGCTGGGGTTGTTCAGCCTGGAGAAGAGAAGGCTCCGGGGAGACCTAACAGCAGCCTTCCAGTACCTGAAGGGGGCTACAGGAAGGCTGGAGAGGATCTGGTTACAACGGCCTGCAGTGACAGGACGAGGGGCAATGGCTTCAAGTTGGAAAAAGCAGATTTAGATTGGATATTAGGAATAAGCTCTTTACTCTGAGGGTGGTGGACCACTGGAACAGGTTGCCCAGGGAGGTGGTTGAGGCCCCTTCCCTGAAAATATTCAAGGTGAGGCTCAATGAAGCCCTGGGCAACCTGGTCTAGTTGGGGGTGTCCCCACTGACTGTGGGGAGGTTGGACTAGATGACCTTTGGAAGTCCCTTCTGGATGGGACCATTCTACGATGAGAACTAAAAGTGTCCTGGCACTTCTCAGAGCACTGTGAATGACCATACTCCAAATAGAGGCTAGAAGAATTTAAATGTCTCCAAAACTGCAAACAGACAAACAGAATGGGGATGGGGAAAAGGGCTCAAGTCCTTTTTCCTATTAATGGTAGCATGTTGCTGCTCCTGACTGCTAGGAATATGTGTTAGGGAATAACAATGGGATAAAAATAAGAGGGACTCCTGCTCCTCTGCAAGAGCTAAAAAAAAAAGACCCCATACCTTAATTATGAAAGTAATATTTTTGTTTGTCAAACCTACTGCTGTGAGTAGTAATGGCTTGTCCTGAAAGCTGTCATAAAGCAAAAATGGTGACAAAGAGGTGGCTTGTACAGCGCGACGTCAAAGTGTACTAATGGGCAAACTTTACTCTGTTTGTGTGGTATGTCTTTGGGGGAATAATAAGAAAATAGCATCTAACATCAGATATACAGATAGCCATGAGTGAGCCATAGCAATGGTCAGATGTCCATCAGTTTTAAAGTTGCGACTTAAACAGGTTTATTGAATTGTGTCTCCCAGAAGGTGGGCAAATAAGTTGCCAAAGAAGTATTTATATTTACTCACCATTGTTGTGAGCCCGAGGGTGGAAAGGACAGTGGCATCACAATAGACAAGTGATGCTGGAAATCACCTAGGGCTCCTAACTGTATGTGGAAGGAAAACATATGTTATAACCGCAAATCAAAAGTAAGATTGTGTTTTTCGAAATGATCTTAGTGCAGGTTCAGTTGACAAAGGAGGCTGCTTTCCACTTGCAGCCAATCTAACGTGTGAATGTGTCATTAAAGGCAGGAAGTGTACTGGTAACTTTGTGCGGATCTGAACACCATTTTATTTTAAAAGCAATCTAATTTTGTCTTTGAATTTCACGATGGGTGCAGCAGACAGCAGCCAGGCATCAACAGTTACTATTTAATTTGCTGGTACAATCAAACAGCTAGACACTCTCACAATTGACTGTGCCCACAATTTTGTGCTTGACTGCAGGTGCAAAATCGCGGATGCAAAAATCAGAGCACAACTTGATGAGCGTTTAAAAATTTGGTCCATTACCGTCTGAAAGGCTCTAACTTCTGGCTGTCATGTAAAATACAATATTTTGATTTTTTTCTGCAGATTTGGAGCTGTTCGCCAGAACTTACTCTTGGAAATAAATAATCCACCCGCAAACCAACCTGATATTTATACTCTTAAGATTGAATGCAAATAAAAATATGTTACTTTAAACTATTTTTATAGCATTTCACAGCTATCTAGCCTCCCCAAAACCTAACAAATTAACTCATTATTTCACTTATCCCAGATAAGCTGGTGTGTTTTGTTTGTTTGGCTTGGATTTTTTTGGATTTTTTTTTGGTTGTTTTTTTTTTTTTNAATAATAATAATAATAATAAGCACTTCAATCATATATTAGATGAATGTCAAATAATCTCTCCAACCACAGATCAAGCAGTCGGTACAATTTAGTTTTACAGCAGATGATTAGTTATTTCTGGATAGTGGTAAGTAGGATTTCCCAACTAGTCTACTTCAGAAAACTAGTACTCTGAGAAAGGCTTTTACTTATATGAATTAAGATTTATGTTGTATTTTTAACTACTAAAAAAACCTCAATAATAACAAAACACAATACACTCTTCCAGCAACGTTATTCTTTCATTACTGAAGCAGAGGACCCATTTGTTGATCTAACTCCATTCATTTGTATGCAATTCCTAACCCCTTCTTTGTGCTAAGGGACCCCGTATGCGTGCACTGATGAAAGATAGACCAGAGATAGTTGGTGTAGTTAATGTCTCCGTGTTAAGTATTACAATACACGTGGGATGATGTAGGACAACATTTGATCTGAGATAAAAAAAACAGCAGAGAAAAAATATGAAGTTTGTCTGGTTTTGTGCCTTGTTTCTTTTATTTGGATCGTTATTTCCAAAATAATTATTTTTTTTATTTTTACTTAAATTTGAGATTGATATTGTAAAAAGGTTGGGGATGTGGCCATAATGTCGCGATCCTTTTTCCACATTCAGATATTCCTGGGGATGGGGAAAGGACAATAGAAATCAAGTCTAAACCTGTTGCTGTAAGGGTTCTCAGAAACGTGTCAGAGTGAAAAGCAAATGTGTAGGCCGTGGCCAGTGAGATGAAGTGTCTGCGAGAGTCCTTCAAGGGTACACTAGGTGGAAGACAACGCAACTTTCTCCATCACTTCTCTGTTAAGAAATCATTTTGATTCCTGTGCAGCTTTCTGAGACTCAACTTTTAAGGAACCCCAGTGTTCCTTGAGTAAATTCCACATAAAGGTGAAATTTTGGCACTATGGATGTACATGGTTACTTCTACGGAACTGCTTCAGTACCAGGACCTCTTTCTAAACCTGCTGCTTTTCTAAATAGCTACTCTTAACTGATCCCCAGTGCATCTGTGTAAGTGCATGACTTTCCCAGGGTCCAGCATTGTTCTTAATCCCAGCTCTTCTGCCGATTCCCTGCCAGAAGTAGCCAGTCCTGGAGTTAAACTGGTGTTCTTGAAAGTCGTCTTATTCCTTTTATGTTACTCAATTTTGTTTGTTTGTTTTTTCCTGGTCCNAGTATTTTTTAATACAGTATACAAGAAGTATTTAAAAAATAATAAAATCCTGTTATGGAAATAAACATTTTAAAGTTTTTCTCTTTAATAGCAGTCACTCCAGAAAGCTGTGAATATTATGCAAATTGGATGTTTTCTGTTTTATCTGACAATACACGTATTAATAGATGTTTTGCTGATTCTATTATATGCACTGCATAAACCTATACATTGCTCAGTAGCAGCAATATTACAGAAGGGTATGATTTATGTGCAGTACTAAACTCTTAGACTTCTGACAAAGTCAGTGACTTATTTATATTTTGGCCAAATTCAGCAAGACCATACTGCTGTGCTAGCCAAGCAATACAACTCAGTGACTGCTCCCTTANCCAGAGATAGTTGGTGTAGTTAATGTCTCCGTGTTAAGTATTACAATACACGTGGGATGATGTAGGACAACATTTGATCTGAGATAAAAAAAACAGCAGAGAAAAAATATGAAGTTTGTCTGGTTTTGTGCCTTGTTTCTTTTATTTGGATCGTTATTTCCAAAATAATTATTTTTTTTATTTTTACTTAAATTTGAGATTGATATTGTAAAAAGGTTGGGGATGTGGCCATAATGTCGCGATCCTTTTTCCACATTCAGATATTCCTGGGGATGGGGAAAGGACAATAGAAATCAAGTCTAAACCTGTTGCTGTAAGGGTTCTCAGAAACGTGTCAGAGTGAAAAGCAAATGTGTAGGCCGTGGCCAGTGAGATGAAGTGTCTGCGAGAGTCCTTCAAGGGTACACTAGGTGGAAGACAACGCAACTTTCTCCATCACTTCTCTGTTAAGAAATCATTTTGATTCCTGTGCAGCTTTCTGAGACTCAACTTTTAAGGAACCCCAGTGTTCCTTGAGTAAATTCCACATAAAGGTGAAATTTTGGCACTATGGATGTACATGGTTACTTCTACGGAACTGCTTCAGTACCAGGACCTCTTTCTAAACCTGCTGCTTTTCTAAATAGCTACTCTTAACTGATCCCCAGTGCATCTGTGTAAGTGCATGACTTTCCCAGGGTCCAGCATTGTTCTTAATCCCAGCTCTTCTGCCGATTCCCTGCCGGAAGTAGCCAGTCCTGGAGTTAAACTGGTGTTCTTGAAAGTCGTCTTATTCCTTTTATGTTACTCAATTTTGTTTGTTTGTTTTTTCCTGGTCCTTCTCAATGAATTTATTATTGGGCAAATATATATCTATATATTTTAATCGCTGCTCTTCACTTAAAAGATGAAGCAAACAATCCAATAAAAATTCTGCAGAGGAATTTGTGGGTTCTTTTTTTCTATTTTCCTCTTTTCTATTTTCCTCTTCTTCTCTCTCATCATACCATCTCACATTCCCTCTACTGTTTTCCCCTGTTTTCTTTTCCCACTCCCTTGCTCTCTTCTATTTCCACACTCCCCCTTCCTTTATTAATTTCTTCTTCCTCATGTTATTTTTCTACTTGCTCCTCTCTAGTCCTCGCCAGCTTTAACAGTCCATGATTTCAGATGGAAAAATCTGTCGCCAGAGCCCCTCCTCCACTAACATTAATGGCCACTCTAGAAAGCCTGCCCTGCCCTCCGTCATCTAATTTCAGGCACTGAGGGGGCAGACGAAACAGATGGTTGGCACAGGGTAGGATGATTCACTGCTTGAAATCATGGTGCAACATTTCTGAAATTGGTGAGGGAGAAGGAGGTCTGACATTTGACAGAGCCGTGTAAAAATTGCCTGATCCAGACAAAGTTCAGACTAATCACTTGACTGTTATTTTCCAGATGTACTGATCATATGACTGTAATTATAAAGATGATATTGACAATACACCGATTCCCAAACATGCCGTGCTCCTCCTTAACAAAATGATTCTCCCTCAGGATGTTCAGGTCAGGCTGATGTACTGAATTGTTGAGTGCATTGCCATTTATTCACCCTTGACTTTTCTGGGGATTTTTTCAAGTCGCTTCATTCATCTAATTTCCAGTTACAGAAGCTCGTAGGTTTTCAGGTACACCATCAATAAAGCTGAGCAATAAATCTGAGTGCTTACTTTCAGGCAGTTTTCTTCATAAACTGGACTAAAGCGGCCAACTTTCCACTGTAAAAATGAAGGAACAGAAAAAAGCAGGGAAACCTGCAGGGAATCAGCTTTTCGGCAGTACGTGATGAAAGCTAAGTGGATTGGGGGAAATAGATGTGTATAAAGATGGGGGGAGCCCAGTGTAATTGTCACAAGTATAAGACCATGCAGATTCTCTGGACAATGTTTATAGTTCTCAAAATTGTGCAAATACCTGCAGCATTGACGTCTCGTTGACTGTTTTTAACTAGGTGCTTGCTACTGCCCTCAGCTTCTTGCTGCTGGCTGTTTTGGACATCTCCTTCACAGGAGCCTTCAGTCACACTTTGAATTGAGCCAGGTTGAAGCAGAGCAGTAATTTTCATGTAAAAACCTTATAATCGGTGAAGGGAGAGTGTTCCTGAGCGCCGTGGTGGAAATGTCTATAACCACCATAAAAGGCACACCCCTCAACTCAACAATAGTTGAAAAATGGTTTAAGAGCTAGAAATAAGTGGATGAGCTTTAGAGGAGTAGTTAATTGTTTTGGGCACTCTTGAGAAATTCCAAATCCTTGCTCACCCCTGATGTCAATTGAAATGTTTAAACGTCAGGCGTAGTGAACTTGCTTATAATTAGTCTTGCTAAATTTCATGAGTTTTGGGGAGGGCTTTCCAAATGTTCTCAGCCTTCTGCTGCTCATGTTGCTCTAAGCACGTCTGCAAATCTCACTACTTATTTAGATATCAAAGTGGTAACTGAAATATCCTTAAATGTCAATGCAGTTTCTGTGTAACACTCTTGAAAATTGGGCTTTTGTTCACTTTATCTTCCTAAAATTGCTGCTGAAGAAGGAGAGAAGAGGTGGAAGAACCTGATTTGTAGTTTTAAGTTACTTTAACTCCTTTGAATTCTGGGGGTAAAAGTGTAATCCCTGGCTAAATGGTTCAGTATGTTAAATAATGGGGAAATAAATCTAGATCTTTTGGGTTTTTTCAGCCGAAAACCCCTTTTTATTGTCTCGGATAAAATTAACACCTGGAGAGCTTCAAACATGAAGGATGTATTTCCCAAGGGGTTCAGATGTCTTAAACTTGTTGAGACAGGGCACAGGTCTGAAAACATAATGAGCTGTAAAGTATGAAGCTGGGTGAAAATACAATATCTTAAAAGCTTAGGAGCAGGGGACAGACTGAACACCTCCAAGCAGTGGAGAGCAGGAACATGGGCAAGGCTTTAAATAGTTGATAACATTTAAGCTTGTGGGCTGAGATCTTCTAATAAATATGGATGATGGAGCCTTCCTTTTGATCGTGGACCTGAGGATCTTTTCCTCTGGAAAAGAGAGAGTGGCATTATTCAGCAGAAACATGGAAGACCAGTTGGGATGTGCTTATTGTGTGCCACAAATACCAGTTCTCATCACGGTTTGTTGTGGGTGCCCAGTACATCTTAAAACTGTCTTACCTTTACTTTGGTGTTTACATGTGAAATTTAGTATCTGAATCCGTGCTGTCAGTTTAGAAAATGCTGGTCTTAGGGTTTTACGGAAGAGTTCTAGAAATTAGTGCAAACAGCTGTTGGTTGACAGCAAGCTGTGGGAAGGAATTCAGTAACTCTCATGGAGTGCAGATCTAGAATAATATTGAATAAATGTAAAGGCAGCAAAAATACAGCAAAAGTCACTGCCACAGAGACCAGCTTCAGGACAGGTAAGCCTGCACTGGGGAATGGCTCTGGAGCAAGAGAAGGCCGAGGGAAAGCCCTTTTGGAGGCTGTACTGACCTCAACACTTGTAAGGTACTAGTTGCTAGACACCTAGATATGGTTAATACTCATTCGAATGTGGTTGCTCGAAAAGCTGTGGGCACACAGAGGCCACGTGCAAACATGTGGGTGTCCAGGCCTCTGGCTGCAGAGAGTGCCGGAGCCTGGCAGTTGCAGTGGAGAGCAGTGGAGACAGCACCTGTGTCAGGTGTGACCAGGTGAGTGACCTGCTCAGCCAGGTGGCTGAACTGAAGGACGAAGTGGAGAGGCTGAGGACCATCAGAGAGTGTGAGAGAGAAATAGACTGGTGGACCCACTCTCTGAGACAGAGGAAACAGGTCAAGGCTTCCTGTAAATCAGATGATCCTCCCTCTTCACGTCATCAGGCAACAGGTCAGGACCTCAGGGAAAAGGGGGAATGGAAACAGGTTGCTCGGGGGAGTAGGAAAATCACTGCCCAGTTACCCTTGAGGAACAGATACCAAGTTCTTCAAGAAAAAATAGTTGATGGAGAGGAGGCTACTGCACCCAAGTCAGAAGTGCCAGAAAGACCATGTCACCATCAACCTGGCATTGCAACACGCTGTGAAAGGAAAAGGAGATGGGTCATTGTGGTCGGCAACTCTTTACTGAGGGGGCAGAGGGACCAATATGCCATCCTGACCTGCTTCAGAGAAGTCTGCTGCTTACCAGGGGCAAGGGTTAGGGACATGTGTAAAAAAAAAACTTCCTGCCCTAGTAAAATCTTCTGATCATTATCCACTTTTAGTATTTCAGGTTGGTAATGATGAAGTGGTTAAAAGGAGCCCCAAATAGTTCAAAAGGTATTTTAGAACCTTGTGACGCCTTCTTAGGGGTCAGGAGCACAAGTTGTCTTCTCCTCTATCCCTTCCATGGCAAACATGAATGATGGAATTGACAGGAAGAGAGAACAGGTTAATCTGTGGCTCCGCAACTGGTGTCACCGACAAGGCTTTGGGTTTTTTGAACCTAGAATGCCATGCAAGACACCTGGGCTGCTGGTGACAGGTGGGATGCGCCTGTCCCAAAGAGGGAAAAGAATCTTAGGGCATGAACTAGCAGTGCTCATTGATAGGGCTTTAAACTAGATTCGAGGGGGGAAGGGAGGACGACTGGGCCTGTCATGATTAACTCCAAGGGAAGCATGCCAGGGCTTGAGGGATGGAGGACTACTCAGGACTCTTGCTCGGCCGCTTTATCTGGAAGTAGGGACGGGTGTTTGGAAACAACAGATGCACCTGTGAAGGGTCTGGTAGAAAATGGGATCCACACCCACAAAAAGAGGTTGGAAGCAATAGCTCACCTGAAGTACCACTTGAGTGACTCAGTCCTGAGCATTTTTGGTTCTCACTGGAATAAAAAACTGGACCCTTGGCAGCAGAGAGGATTAACTTCTAAGGGGCCATGTGTATGAGGACCTGCTCCAGGACAGGGACCAACTTCAGCACCTTGTAAGAAAGTCCTTTTTATTTAATCCTTTTTGGCTTGAAAATGTCCTTGGAATGAAGGTAATTGAAGTTGTAGAGTTGTAATAACAAACTCCAAAGTTCCTCATTATTATAGTGCATTTGACAGGAAAGACAGAAGTAAAAAAAGAAAATATTGACTTTAAACTTTATTTATGTGATGCTGGTCCAAAGTCACCAAAATAACTCCTGATACTTCACACACGTGTGCATAGATGTGTGTGTGTATAAAACTTGGGTCATTTTTAAAAAATGTAGGTTTCTTAGTCTCCCAAAAATGAGCTGTCTCACAGCCCATGGAAAAGCTGCAGACGTGCTTTTGTCCTTTCCCACCAATGTAAAACTTTAAAGGCCCGATAGGACTTTACATGAAACATAACTTAATGATCTTTATCTCACAGTGAATTCTGGGAACCTCTCCTATCTGATCCTACTGAATTTGATAAATAAAAGAGCTTTCTCTCTTCCCAAAAGGCCCTGGCCTTTTTGAATGTGATTCTGAATAAACACTGCTAATTTCATGGTCTCAGTAAGAAACAGAGCAGAGGAAGGCAAATGAAAAGTTTGGATGAGAGGAACTGTTACAATTCAGTGTAGCAATATTTAACTGAGAATATATTAAAGTCTGGTTTACTTCCTTAGAACAATCACAACCATTTCCTTTTTTTTTTCTTTTAAATGTTGTTTTCCAAGATATAGCTTGTGCTTTCAATTTTATGACTTGAAGAATAGGCGTATTTATCATTATAAGCAAGTTTTAATACGTTTGCTGCATTGAAGCCTTTAAACTGCATTAAAAGAGGTTCCACTGTTTGCTGGGGTTTATGTCAATACAAAGTATTTTACTCTATGCTGAGATATATATACACGTATATTTAATACATGCAGCCTTTTCATAGTATTTCATATAGCTTTCCATTCCTGAAAATAATACATATATTAGTTGATAGATTATGGGCATGTATCATAGGAGCTGGGAAATATGACTATGCCATTCTTGATAATCAGAAAATTGTAGTTTGATCTGAATTTCTGAACGATTTCTAAGAGCAATTTTGAAGAGAAGATGCAGATTTGCAGAAAGTGTGCATTTACAAGTAATTGAAGAAGCTCAGATTAACCACAGTTGGGTTGAACACCTCTTTGTCAAAGTGCAAAATAAATCCAATGCAGTTTGGAAAATACTTGCATTTCAGTAAAAACTCTTCTTACCTCTAGAAATTGTATAGATGTGTGGCATTCTTTCTTATACAAGACAGCCATAACTAATTAGGAAAAAAAATAGGTCTTCATACTTCTGTCTTGTGGCTGAGTATGTATCAGATGTTTCATGAAAAAAAAAAAAAAAATTAAAAAAAAAGAAAGTAAAAGTGAAGAAAAGAGGGTAGAAAAAATATTGGATCACATAATGACAGTAAAAGCAGTGAGTGTCCTGGGGGGACTCTATAACGAGTAAGCAACACTTCTATATTTTCTAGGGTTTTTTTTTCTACAATTAATTTTGGTCAACTTCACAAACCGGATTGTTTGTTTTCAAACTTGTTTGTTTGTTACCAAAACACCTACATTTTGGTAGTTAAGCTTTGTTTAAAGACAAAAATCAGCTTCAACACCCAGTAACAGTTTAATATAGGAAATAGTATGAACGAGTTATAACTTCAGACCTATGTGTAATTTCTTGATTTAGCTGTGGTTCCCTCTTCACCTTAGCTTAGAAAAAGTGGTTGCCAGGAAAAAAGCATGACCTTGTGTGCTGACTCTGGGGAAAACCCCTGTCCCCGTGAGATTACGGAAAATGCGCCATGGGTTTTTATTTTTGGCATCGCAACAACTTCATTTTACAGCTCTGCCAAAAGATGTCGCCGGACACCCAGCACCCTGCCAGGGTATCTGCTCTGCTGGGCATGGGGAGCTCTGCCAAACTGCCCTCATCCTACTCGGCCAAAAGGCTTTTCCTCAAAAGCCTAATTCTTGAGTATGGCACAGCCTGTCCTTAGTTAGCCCCTCAGCTCAGGGTTGTCCCATGGTATGGCTGAAGTCCTTTTCCCACTTCACAAGCTGTTCCTCGATCTCTTACAGAAGAACCTTTGTCTGGGTTCAGGCTTTGGTGTTTGGGCCACACAATGAACCAAAACTCCTACAGAAGTCTAACTGGAAAAATGCAGTCAAGAAATATCACTACGATAAGATGAGTTCACAGAATTTATCTCTTTATTCAGGTATTTCTTCCGTTTTGATTTAAATAGTCTTCTGGATATGCTCATCCCGTTCACTGCAGGAAAACCAAGTTAATTATTGGACTGCAAATAAGCAAAAATAAATGCTGGGATTTCCACAATGAGCCCAGAAATCTGTTTTACATCCCTCGCCCAGGCAGGGTACTCTTGTTAGCTGTAAATGTGATTTTTATTTTTTTTTTATTTATTTTTTTTATTTTTTCCCCTTCTGCATGGGCAATGAATCAGCAAATGCTGTGGGAGTTCAGGGTGAAATGTCAGGTGCTATTTCAACAGTGGGTCTTTCACAAGGGCTGGGGTGGATCTGCGCAAAGGACATCGACCTTGGGATTAGGGACCGGATGGCGTTACCACCCTTATCGCTGCTCCTCTCAGAATGAGGAAAATAATGCCTCCCGAAAATGTGCTGCCTATTTTGGTTAATTGATGCCTGACCACCAACTGCTTAATAAATAAATTCTGTCTGGAAAATATTATTCCCTGAAATCATGTCTGAATTACACAAAAGTCAAATTAAGTAATTGAGAAAGCATCTGCTGTGTGGAAGGATGTTTGCTTGTTTGTTTGTTTGTCTGTCCTGTGTTTTGTGGTGGGCTTGCTTTCTTTTTTTTTGGGTTTTTTTTTTTTTTTGATTTACCAGGACAATCATTGTAGCATCTGTCTGGGAGGAGGGTTGTTTGCAGAACCGCAGCGCGAATCTCGAGATGAGGGAGTATTACAAAGAAATGGCAATGCCTTTCAAACTGAGGCTACAAATAAGTTTGCAACTTTCTTCTGTCATTGGTAAATTACCCCAGTGAGGCCAAATCACATTCCTAAAGACAGTCCCCTGGCATCCTTCAATAAACAGATTTTGCCCTCTGTATAAAATGGTTAGCTCAGAGCTTTATGAAGTAAAGGTCATCGGAACATAGATGTTGCAATAAAGGGCTGCCTGAAAGTGCTTCCACTGAGCGTGAATAGCAGCAATATTGCCTTGAAAACTCTGTGCTAATTGATTAAACTCCCAACAAACTAATTTTAATTAGCCATACTAGGTTAACCTTATTCTTCCTGTTTATAATTCCAAAGGTTTGTTAATGGTGCATGTACAGCCCTGGTTATTTATTACTGAAAAACATTAAGGTATCAGAAATATGAATGTTATGGAAATCGACTTTTTTTACATGCAAGTTTTCTGCTCTCAGTTGGCAGGTAAAATAACTACTTTTTTCACTGCTTCAGGTCCTTAATATTCACATGTTGGTACCCTCAAGTTATTCCCAAATCTGATAGCACTCCTGGAGCTCTTAGGAAACAGCCACTGCAGATATTGAAGGCACATGCAGTTCTCCTGTGCTTTTCATTTATGGCTGATTGGAACAGTTCTTGAGGGTTATGAGCACCCAGGTATTTATGCAACATATATAATATATATNTAATTAATTATCCACTCTACTGCTGATTATTCCCAAATACTTGATATCTTTTCATATCTGGTTGTGCAGTAAAAACGGTGGGTGCTTAGGATCTTTCTTTCAGAGCTCTTCAATTTTGTAATGCTGAAACTAAGTAAATAAAGACTTCTTGCCTCAGTGCATACATACTGGTGGGTTATAGCTATAAAATGCCCATGCAACAGTTGGAAAGTTGGTATTTATTTTCTCCCACTTCAACCTATCTTTCAATGGAAATGTTTGAAGCTCTCACAGAAATGGGGCTGAAGCTTAACATAAGGGCTCTAGAGAAAGAAAGAGGTGTGAAGATGCTGCTACTGGTCTGCAGTTTGTGTTACAGTGCAGTGGGGTTCTCTTACGGTGTTTAAACTTCTGCATGGTGTGTCTGGAACATCATCCCCTGTGACCTAGGGCGTGATGCTCCTACCTCTGATAGAGCCCTTGCAGGTGATCATGAGCATATCATCGTCTTCTGGGGATGTTCCATCCCATGCTGGATTGGAGAAGGTGTTCTCAGTACTAAACTCTTTTGATCTACTGACAAAACATGATACAGAAGCAGCAAGTTAGCCTGGTTATGGTGATACACACTGTTGTTAGATTTTTTAATCACTCTACCACCAGTTTTAGGCGAATGTATGCGTTTCAAAGGGCTGTAGGAATGTGGCAGGAGCCATTACTTTATGCGGAGGTAAAAGATGGCAGATGTTCTCTTTCTGCAACAAGATAGTGCGTCTGTCACTGACTGTAACCCTGTAATGCCAGGCATCAGCCCTGAGCTCTCTGTGAGCTTGGAGGCACCTCATGGTGAAACAAAGTGCTGGTGACCAGCTCATTGACTGTATATTCTTTGTACAGTGGAAACACTTGATTCCCTTGAGTTTTGTGGGTCCCGAAACTGCTGCTGCATGAAAGGAAAGGAAAAGGTGCTCTACTCCTGAGTAGAGCTGAGGAATCTCTAATGGCTGGCCCTGGAGCTGTGGCTGTAATCACTACTGCAATAAGATAGTGGCTGTTGCTGAGGTCAAAACCATAATCTCCTTTGGGCATGTATGCAAGGGGTAGGTAAGATGAGTACTGCATCTCTGAAGTGCTCCAGATGCACTGTGTGGAGTACGGATAAAAATGACATCACGGACAAAATGGTGTCATGACACCAGCTCTGCCAAGTGCCTGCATATGGTTGGTGTTTGTTTTTGCAGAGCTTGAACCCATCTGGTTGGGAAGAAGATGTGTTAACAAACCACTTAATAAGCATTTGGGATTGACATTTGTTGGTAGGTATGAGACCTGCTTTCCACTACCTGTGCAGGATTTTGTAGCCCTGCTTAAGGGGGACATCTCACCGTTTCATGTCCTCATGGACAGCTCATCTGCCTGGTGCTCCAGAGAGGCCATCAGTCTATGTGCCTGTGCCAGAGAGTTGTCACCAGGCTTCTGGCTCGGGTTACCCACAAGTATGTGCTGTCGAAACACTTTAGGGAACCTGCGTTACTAGCAGGAGAAAAAGAAACCTATTCTGGGACTGTCACTTAATTTGAATGTCAAAAAAAAGGGGGGAGGGTTGAGGAGGCAGTGAATCCTCCAGCACCGGGTTAGCTCTGCTGTGCTACCGGCAGTGGGAATGCCAACACCAGCTCTGAAGATGTTCAAAAGCTCATTCAAAACACGATATGTGGATAAAATAACCTCCAAAACTCTTCTCCCTGCTTTAACTTCAGATATGTCTCCTATTCCTGCAATAGGGTGACAGCCAATTTGTTTCATGAGAGCTGGGCTGGGAAAAATGTTTTGATTAACTAGAGTAGCCCAGTTTATTTAGGTGTTGCAAATTTTGGGCAAAGGCCGCCAACTATCTTTAAATGAGACACTGTGATAGGTGATGACTGTGCAATATGGACTCGGAGCTTTAGTATGTGAACGTTAAATTTATTACAGTACCCTCTGAGCTTGGGTCTCACTTGCCAAATAGGCTAATCTCCTAATTCACTCTGCTTCTAGCTTGCTCGCAGAACAAAACCCACTTCCAAACATTTTTCCATTTGCAATTGTAATCAAAGGACAAGCAGTGATACAAGAAATGAAGCAATGTGGGTGAAGTAGAACAAAATCATTTAGTGGGCTACTGGAGGAACAATTTAAAACGTTTAAACATGCCAAAAGGAAGGGGGGGAGGAGCAGACCAGAATTCCAGTTTCATGAATGATAACAAAAAATGAGTGAAACTATATGATGTTTGGATAAAGCTGGATAGAAATCTAAAATGAGGGTGTTTGGGCGTATTTAATTTTTATTTATTTTTTATTTTAAGTTATTAATGCATCTGAAAACTTGGCAAGTGAGTTGAAGTATTGGAGGCTTGATCTAATATTATCTGCATGGTTAACGTGGTTCCTCAGTCCAAGGGTGTATCAGGTTTGGATGGTACCAGGGAATGAATGCAAGTCAAAACAGCGTTAATGGGGTTAAAAATTGGAGATCAAAAAAAGTAGTCTTGGGTAGAAGCACAAAAGTGGTGAAGCGATTATATCACCTGATGGCTGGGTAGGAGAAGGGCTAGTGGTAAGGACTGGAATTTTTCAGGACTAGTGTAATTTGTGGGCTGTCTTCAATTTCGCTTTTTTCCCCCCCTCTTTTAGTAAAGCCAACAAAATGCTCCAAAACTAGCTTCTCTTTCTTTTTTTTTAATTTTTGATTTTTTTTTTTTTTTTATTCCCTCCCCTTACCTCCTGAAATGTCATACAAAACCCTCTAGCTCTCTTCTCCAGGCTCAATTAGTGCTTTCAGTTCAGATTAGGTTTGGGTAACCATCTGACCCTCCCTGCAGGGTTCCAAGGCCCTCTGCAGCCCTCCTGGCCTCTGCTTTCCCACCAGCAGAACTGTGCTGCCTGAAGGTCTCTCCCAGGCACACTGCCCACGGGGGAATGGCCGGAGTCTCCTCTTGCTCTTAATCATTGCTCGTTAAAGGCAGTTGCAAACTACTACTTTCTTTTTTGGTGTAAAGGCATCTGACTCCTACCTTGCATCCTCCAGCTCGTAGACCCTGCAAGCAATTTGCTGTCCAAGCCTACCTGCTTTGTGGGGAATAGGACTTGTAAAGGAGTAGTAAAATATTCACAAAATCTTTCAAATATTTTCCTTGGTGCCTGGTTGCATTTTCTTTTTTTTTATTTTTTTTTTTTTTCAGTTTTCTTATCTCTGGCTAATTCTAAAGTTCTGATTTATTTGTTTTTTTTTTCCTCCTGGACTTCTTTCACCTGGTAAAGACCAACTTTCAGAACTGAGGTCTAGAAAAATGAACAGAGAAAAGGAATGAAGCAGATATAAAAGGTTTTAACTTCCTCAGCCTACCACAGTGAGGGCTGAGAAATCATGCAGTGATTTTTATTTTTTTTTTTAATTTTTTTAATGAACTTTGGCATGTGGACTTATCACCAGGAAAGTTTAAAGTAGACTGCAGTGGTTGTGCCTATTCATGCCCTTCGTTTCCAACTATTTCACGCCTGTGTTTGACTAAAACAAGAAATAGTACTTACCTGTATGTTCTTGGCAAGGGCCAGAAGAAGAGGCGGCCTCTCTGAGCACACTTCGTCTTCTCTAATTAAAAGCTGGAGAAGCCCATTAAAAAAACCTATGATGACTTGGAACAGTATCAAGGTTGTTATCAGTTTTATTGTTGATCCAAAGTAGAAATCCCAAACTAGGAAGAGGCAGGAAGGAGGAGGGAGAACAAACCAAAAAACGTGTTGCCAAATTCTTTTTACCCTCTCTGAACCTTTTCCTTTTCTCAGCCCAAGGATCCTAGTCCAAAGTGTGGTAATAAGTACATATTGTTATTTGAAACAACTAGGTGAATGTTTAACTACCCAGGAGCTTTTCTTATTTGTGAAGCGTTACAAAGGTACAAAACCCCCTTATTAGCACCCTTTAATGATGAGTTGGTGTCAATGGCCCTCAGCTACCTTTTGAGCCATCACCTCCTCCCAGATGACCATTAACCCTTGAGGAGATGCCCCATACGTTGCTCATTAGTGCCTAAATAAAGATAATATTTTGTAGCCTAAATATAGACATATATACACAGAAAAATTTTGTGCTACTGGTCTTTTAGCACACTTGTATTTCTCCTTCCAAGAAGGTGTGAAGCATAGCCAAAATTGTGCTTTATTGCACCCTTGTAACCCCTCTTACTACTGGACTGGAGCAGAAGTTTACAAAACTGGACAGTTTTAAAAACACACGTATACATAATATTGCATACAGAATTGATGGGAATGGTTCCAAAAGAATCTATTGCGTAATTACCTAATTAATACAATCTGTAATAATTAAAAATCCTTTGGAGAATTTGTGAACACATTTTACCATGCACGTGTTGTAGATAATTTTTAGATTCAGTGTCTCAGCTGTTTGCGTATTTATTTTATTTTTTTTTTTGTTTTGTTTTTAATTTGGTCTTTTAAATTGCTAACAGTCTTATTGCTGCCTTGTGGCCCAGGCACTTAACAAATTTCATTTCTCAAATGGAAGGGACTGAATTTTCTCCCCAGAAGTGCAGTTTGCAGGCAAGGGCAATGTTCAGTGCTAACTTTTCTTCTGCAGGCGCAAACACAAAGGACAGGTTTACAGACGAATATAATGCAAGGGCTTTTTCAGCTGTTGGAGAGACTTAATAAAGAAAAATTAAAAAAATTCAAAGTAACAAAAATTGCTTTGGGCTAAACTTTTAAATTGGGCAACAAAAAATGATGTGGTGGATATATTATAACCACATTCACTCCAGAATAGTCCTATAGTGTGATTTGTATCGGTGTTACATATTTACTCAAGCAGATATTCTGGAGCATTACAAAAAACTCTTTCTGGAAGTCTCAGTTATGTGGCCTGTGGTGACACTTATTTTTACATTTGAGATGTACGGGCAGGATGTGAAGTGCTGCCCCAAAATTGTTTTTGTTTGGTGATGAAGGTATGGAGCAGCTGGCTATGGACTCATAGACTGTTTTGGGTTGGAAGGGGAACTTGGAGATCATCTAGTTCCAGCCCCCCTGCCCTCAGCAGGTACACCTCCCACTAGAGCAGGTGGCTCAAAGCCCTCTACAGCCTGGCCTTGAACCCTTCCAGGGATGAAGCTGCCTCACAGTAAAGTGATACAAGTTATTTTAGTAAAAATAAGAGGAGGAACTTAACTTAATTAACTTAATTCCAGCCCTCTGCTGCTATACCAGTTCTTGCAAAGCAGCCCTGCAACCAAGCAGACAAGCAGCATTAGCCCCAGAGATGCACCATTTCTGGCCAGTTCTCCTTTCTCTGTCTCTAAGATAGCATGGGAAAGCTTTTATTTCCCTTTCCATTTCCTTTTTTTTTTTTTTTCCTTTTTTTTTTTAAAAAATAAAGAACAACAGACAGGCATCACAAGCAAAGGGTAATGGTGAAATCTGTGCTGTCCTGGACAACCCCAGTGACTGCAACTGAAGCTTTTACCTCATTTTCCTCCCTCTGTTATACTTTAAATGTTTTTGAAATGTGGTAGAAAAGTCCCTGTCTACTACCACCTTAGTATCAGGTAATTAGTTAAAATTGGGGCATCCCTGGGACCTGTAACCTTGACTTGGCTATTAGCAAATCATCAGCAGTTCAAAAGCCAGGCAGCAAACTCTGCCAAAACGAGACTCGTGTCGTTAAAACCGACACCAGCTCCTCGTCAGTGAGAGAAATTGTCTTTGAATAAATGATTAAGCATAGTGGACAGCATTAAGTGTGTGGTCAATGCAGGAGGTGCTCAATGAATAATTATTAGAAAATAAAGGATTATTTTTTTTTGCTTTATCGAAGTGTGAGATTGCATCAAATTGATTCTTAATTGTGAAATCCATTTTTCACCTTGAAAGAGCAACTTTAATAGTTTTGTCAGCTCAGTTTTGTTATTTAACTTTGTGATAATTGGGAAGACTCTGTAGTACCTGAAATGAAAGTGTTCACTTTCTTATACTTCTGGGTTTTATAAGGCTGACAGAACTAATTTATTTGCCAGTGAACGCAGACCGGACAACTTGGCCTTTTGGGATTATTACTGATCATTGAACGGCAGCTGATGGTGGGGGGGGAAATAAGGTGGAAAACTGTGAAGGGAAGATGTTGAGGTTTGGTCTTCTGGAAGAGATTTTAGTTTTATTTTTAGTTTCTAGAAGGCTGCCTGGGGCAGCTGCTGGGGTTCTGGCTGGCTTGAGTGCTGGGGGGAGCCTGTCCTTGGCTTGCTGAATTGTTTTCATGTCTTTGCTCTTCACTGGGGACATCCAGCACGTTGTGCCAGCGTAGAAAGCCCCTTTTGCTTTCTGGAGAACACCTGTAACTTAATTCAGGCTTTTTCTGATGAAATTATCTGTCCATAACAAAGCAGTATTTTCCAACCTCTCTGTTCTAAAGAGCGTGAGCATCTGTTTTGAACTCCAAGTTGGTAGGAAAGGACTGAAGGTCAACCCAAACTTGTGCCATTCAGCCTTCGAACCACGGGACTGAGGTTCACTGGCCACCTCTTCTTTGCATGAGTCCTGTGAGAAATTCCCCCTTGCTCAGTGCCATTGTGAATCTTCCAGTGCCAAACTCTGCTCAAACTTTTGGCAATGGCAGCAAGATTCAGGCAAGTTAAGGAACTGTTGTGTTTTCCACAGAGACATTGTGTACCTAAGAGATGTAATTCTGGATGCAGATGTTAAGTAACTTCTTGATTTTTCATAACCCAGGCAACTAAAACACTTCTATTTTTTTTTTTAATCTCTGTTTTGCAATCACTATGAATCATATGATCAGCCTAAGGATATATATTTTGCAAATGAAACCAGATTATTATTAGTCTTAGCTATTTCAGCATAGGGAAGAAAGGAGAAAACAATGTTCTATGTACATTTTGCAGACCAGTTGCAATTTGCTTCCACAGCTTCTCAAATTCACACCGAGAAAGGTAATCATCACATGAAATAGTTTCGTGCTTGCAGTGGCTCATATCAGTGATAAGTTTGAGAAACCCGGAGTGCCACTTTTGGTCTACAAAATGAAATGAATAAATAAACCAAACAAATCGTATTTGGTGCTTAAATGAAGAAGAAACACACATTTTTAGTATTTTGGTTTGGGTTATCCCCCTGCCCTCCCCCACTGGCAGGAGATTTCTTGAGTGAAATTGTGCCAACAAATTAGCATTTCCAGTCCTTTAATATACATTCCTTGAGGTATTCTTTCCAAAGAGAGCACTTCTGGGAACGACAGCAATGTGCTTGGTATGGCTCCCACTGTCTGGCAGAGGTGTGCTCAGCATCACTTGGCTTTCAGTGGTTGTGGTAGGGTACCTGTGTTTTATTAGTCATGTTATACCTTTTGAAGTTTTGCCTCTTTGCCTCTTTAAACAGATAACATGCCTGCCAGGCATTTCTTGGTAGCCTGCCACAACTCAAATGCGAACCTGTGACTTCTCCTGAAGTCACTACTCGGGTGTCACCTATCGCTTTCAGTAATTTTTTTTGATAGCCTTAATATGGCCATGAGTAATATTACTCTTACTACACTCTTGTTTTTGTTTTCATGTGTCTTGGCAAACAGTTATGCTAATCCAAAATGAACAGTGGGTGTTTAAATTGTTTGTGACCTAGTGGTGTAAGAAGATGTAGCACATCATCTGAAAGGCTACAGTATGTTTTGTGACATCATCATGACATGATGTAAAACATCATGAGACAGCTCTTATTGCACAGGTGTCATTACATCTTTGCATCAAAACACTGAAAACACCTTTTGTCAGTTTGTTAATTGCCTTGTATTCCTCTCTGGTAACCTCCAGCACCACCACCTTGGTGAAATATAGAGGGTTGAACTCTATGGAGCTTCTACCCTCATGCCCAGTGCTACCCTGTCCCGTACCAGCTAAGGGCCAGCCTCACAGCAGATACCACTTCTACTCTGGTTTTTGGCATTAACTTTGCTGGTTTTGCCCCTCTGTTGATTTTATAATGATTTATGTAGAAGCTTGAGTGTTATTCTCTAGGGTAGAAAGCCTTCTACTGATCTCAGCTTCAGACAGTGTTAATGCTGACTTCAGGAAACAGATTCTGAAAATTGAACAAAAGGACTAACGTGAGAGGTTTTTAAGGTCTTGGACTCAGTGACCAACATGTCCAGTGGGGAGGAGAACAACGTCCATCAAAACTGGAAGGGTGGCACAACAGGGGTTCTTGTGGTGCTTGCCACAGGCAACTGCTGGTAAAGTTGCTAAAGCTGTTCCAACAAATCTGAGACAACAAACCTCCAGTTAATGACACCCTGGCATGCAAGAAAAGAAGGGAGGCACATGTTAACAGTAATGATAAATAAGGTGTCTTGGTGTGGTGTTTTTTTTTTTTTGTTTGGTTGTTTTTTTTTTTTTTTTTTTTTTTTTTTTTTTAAAATAGGGCCCAAAGATATTGTTGTAGATCTGATTATTTTTCCTAGCCGTGTTTTCCTATTGCCTTGAACTGAACCAGGTTTCTACTTCTTTAAAGTTAGAGTTTATCTGAAAATTAAGATCATACTGGTTGCTGTATTTTATTTTTTTAAAGTTTAGTTTCTGCTGCTGCCTAGAAATATAATTTTACCTGTTGCACTGAGTTTACTCTACAACATGCTTGGTAGCGCAACTCAGTATTTCATTTACACTCAGTCCTGTCACGCTCTTTGTTGTCCTCACTCAGATGGGTCTGCAAGTGGGAGCTCCTGCTGCTTGCTCGGGGACAGCCAGGAGCTGTTTTCTGCCTTCCTTAAATTAAATAGGCACACAAAAATCTATGAAAGTACTTTTCTATGAAGCGTGATTGCATCAGCCACGGAAAGCATATCTATAATATAAAAAGCACCACCCACACCCTCAAAAAAGACGTATCCCTCGATTTCTCATTTTGTATAAAGTTGAAATACTTGGCCTATTGTAGGCTTTAAAAGACTGTAGTCCAACATCCCTCATTATGATTTATTGTTGCTGGAATAGAAATCTTTCACATCTAAATATCAGTCTCGGCTATTACAGACTCAAATTTGAAGCAACTAGAGTATTGCATATGGATCAAATATAGCCCATAATTAACCAATGCCAGCATTACGTTATTACTGACAATTTACAATTACAGTCCATTTACATAGTGCTTTATTCTGTGATTATCCCACGGAAATTTGTGATAACTATCAGTGCAATCAGTAAAGCTTACATTTAAACTTTTTTAAATAACCAGGCATGGGAAATAAGATAAGCTATTGCAGAATTTTACAGGTGTTAGAAAAATTGGTCAAGGAATTATCATGGGTATGCTTGTAATTCATGTTACTTGTTTTCTTTGTGTAGGAGGACTTCATCGATACCTTTAGATAATAGTTTCCAGGTAATCAGTAAGCTATGACCTCTCGTACTTTTTCCTTTAAAAATATGCACATTTAAGACAGCTTAATTACTTTGATTGCTTTAAACATGGAACTTTATGGAACTCACTGCTTTGGAATTGAAAACTCTGATTCAGGCTTGAAGCAAGTTTCTTATGCTTCTCTATAAACCATTTCTTGTGGCTTTGCTTAACTTTCTCCTCACGCTCCTTCCCAATTACCTAAAAATGCTTTAAATGTAAGGATTTGCACTGGTGTTTTCTGTCTTCCACACACGGTGTGATGGAGCAGAAACTTAAGGGGAAAAAGAAGTCATGAAACCTCAGTCTACTGCAAGTAAAAATAAATGACCAAAAAAGAAGTGGGGTATGAAGTAGGTAAATTTTTAGTAGCTCTGGAATACAGATTCCCAGTAAATTTGATGCAGATGACATGATTCATATAGTTTTATTGCATACAAAGTTTATTTTGCAAATTATGGATTCTTTGATACCACTGTGATGTATGCTTTAGATATCCTTGAGATACTGGATATATGGAAGTGTGTAGAGCAGGCAGTGTATACCAATGCCAAAGGCACACACTGAAGGGTTTTATGTTGGTCAGGGACTAGATTTTTATCCTCTGTTTTAGAAGGAGATATTTATGACAAGAAAGCCTTCCTGATAGTTTTTAAATTGTATGCAGTGGAGCATTATTTAATTAAATGCTGTATAAGCTGGACAAGGAAAAGTTAAGTATAGCAACTGCACTTGGGATGCTTTATAAGTTGTTCCTTAACTATTAGTTAGGCAGCTGTTCTCAGCTTGTCCAGTTCCCTAAATGAAGAATCACCATCTCTGAATACATGAGGAAATATCATTTTAGGCAACCCTTAGCTCCAAAGAAACTGGATGCATGTCTTCACTGAGGTACCCCCTCCTTTAAAGATATTTGCATTTAAATTGGGAGCTGAGCAAAGGCTTGCCACAGTTAAAGAGTTCAGAGAGACTCTGGCTTGGGCAGT
Organism: Nycticryphes semicollaris; assembly: GCA_013400055.1. Taxonomy (NCBI): domain Eukaryota; kingdom Metazoa; phylum Chordata; class Aves; order Charadriiformes; family Rostratulidae; genus Nycticryphes; species Nycticryphes semicollaris. Next base: position 1,127,311 of record VXBJ01005062.1, read on the forward strand.
TTGATGTCCAAAATGCTACGTGGTAAACTTCTGTAAACTTAACTCTAATTTAAGACATGATTCTCTGTGAAAATGAAAGCTTTAGTTGGACCACTTCGGGGGAGATATTTTTCATATATGCTCATTCATATGTGTCTAATTTCATTCCACATAAATTTGCTGGGAATTTAACTACAGCCATCATTTGGAGTTGAGTTTGGCCAGTGCTGGTTGCTTCAATTGTCAGATCAAAATGCTTTTGATGCCTTTATTGGAAACATTAAGAGAATTAATACCTCCCAGAATCAAAACAAGAGAGGAACTGATGGGGATAGAAAAACTAGGAGATCTTGAATTGAAATCCTGACACACAAACTTGAGGGTAATTGCACACCTTAGAACTCCTTTCCTTAGAGAACTTTCCTTGGGGAAAAAGCAATTACCTGGCGAAAACATTTTTCTTAGGGAAGTTATAACTTCTTTCACCAGATCAACCTCTTGAAGCTACATTTCACTCCTTCCATGTATATAGAAACCTTGCACCCTCCCTTAAGGCTTGCTTTCTCTTCCCTTTCCCGCTGATGAAATACCTCTCCATCTCTTTCTCATGTCCTTCTCCCACCAACCTGAAGTTACCCAGCATCTCTGGGACATTCCCACCCAATTCAGAAGATCCTGCCCGCGTACCCAGTGAAGAGTTTCATTCTTAAAAATCAAACCATTTTAAGGGTTACAGATCAACGAACAGGGAAGCAGTGCAAAGAATTATGCATATAATAGAAAACAGGATTTTTATTGTCAGCAGTTTTAGGCAGTGGCAGAAGTTTTGCTGAACTGATGAAAGGAACTAACACTAACAAGAGGAAGATAAGCAGAAAAATGCATTGCAGTAGTCAGATCTGATTGTAACAAAAACATTAAAAAGAATCTCTATGTCAGTTAAGCAAGAAAATACCTTTTTCTAGAAACGTCATTTGGATAAGGAAATAATGCAAGTGCTAGTAGTGTGCTCGGATGTGGAAAGTCTAATGTCAAAAATGATCCCAGATTAGGTAAAATATTTCAATAGCAAGATATTGGTTGTTGCAATACAAGTAGAGGAGTATTGCTCCCTTTTTAACAACTGTATCGCTGTGTTCTCCTAATCGCAGGTGAATCATTCATTTTTGGATTTGGTCAGGCCCTAATAAAATTTTTCTCAGGCTAAATTTCAAGCCATTTGAAAATGAGAAGTTTTCCATACCACAATTTATGGAAAAAAAAAATTATTAATAGGTTATCTGCTCAGGTAAACGCTCTCCCTAATGCTGCTGCGGTAGGAAAAGCAGTACCTAATGAATACTGGTGAAACCGGAATAAAACCCAGCAGAATGGCACACACACAATTTTAGTGTGGCTGAAGGTGTGTTAAAGGGCCAAACGAAATCCTGGTGCCAGATCGGACAGAAACCAAGCACTTAGCCCAGCACAGGACATCAGACAGTCCAATAAAACGACATGGTTCAGAGAACTGAAGGCAGCTGCAGTCTCTAATAACATGAGTACAGTCAAGGACCCTGCAACAGAGTTAATAAGCAGATCATTACAGACTCTGACCAAGGCAGTCTCCATACTGACCTAATCGAAATCCAGAATGAAAATTATCGTAACGTGCATGATGAACCAATTAGCCTGGAGCTCAGTTGCTTCCACCTGCTCCAGTATCTCCATTTAGAATGGTAAATTAAAACCAAGAAAGAGATGAGAGAACATGTCAGAAGAAAATGTGGTTCTTTAACATAGGAAGATGGCACAGCCTTGCAGAAAACTGGGCTCCTCTGTCTGGCAGCAGTGAGCTGCCAGGAGACCAGTTTTTTTTTCTGGGTCTCCATGCTCCCATTGAGATGGGATGGCTAGTCCTCAAAATGAAAAATGACTCATCTAAGACAGGGTTTAGGCTGTCTGCAGGGTTGCAGATCAAAAACTGATGCCTGAAGGCTCTGCTCTGTGGCCCTCATTTTTTTTTTTTTTTTTTTTTTTTTCCTTTTTT
>VXBJ01005062.1:1129363-1155436 GCA_013400055.1 Nycticryphes semicollaris
TTTTTTTTTTTTTTTTTTTCTCCTTTCTGTCACTTTGGTCGTGGCTGATGTGCCTTGCATTTCCCAGGACTTGGTTGTCAGCCCCACACTGGTGGCCCAGATCCTGCATCTGCATCCACAGAGTACAGGTCCATGTGAACAGGGTTGCAGGTGGCAGTTCTAGTACAGGCAGCTGCCAAGTGGTGGCTGGCTCTTCCCAACCCTTTGCATAAGAACGTGGTGGCTGGAGATCTGGAGCCCTCACCAAGACTGGGGAGACATGGGGAAAGCTTTCTTCCCTCCTTCCTGAGGATGTTTTCCACCTCCCTTCTCCAGGGACCACTGAGATAAGGTCTAGGAGAAAGCTCACAAGGGGTTTGGTCAAGCTTGGTCCACTGTGCACCAATAAACAGAGGACTCATGGGAGCAAAAGCAGGAGTCTGTGCCCTGATGCTTTGTGTACCCACCAAGCAGGGGCAAAATTTGAATCTTGCCTTCAGAGACACCCATAAATTTTGCACTGCACTGGCATTCAATCAGAAAAGGGAGTGTGAATAACATGGAATGCAAGATTTTTTCACTTGCTCTCCTGACTCATGGTCCTGGCCTCACTGTAGTGTGGTTCCAGTCAAAGGGAATGCAACTTAGTCATCGTAATTCCTTGCAAGCATTTAGCCAATGCATTATATAAGCAAATGTGAGATAGTGGGGAAGTGTTGCCCAGGGATTTACCACATAAAATATGTTAAGAGTTGGCCTTTGCTACCTGCAGTAGCATTTGGGTCCTTCCATCTCTTTGTGGATCTGACCGTGCAAACCAGAACTGTGTATAACAGTTTTGAAGAGTTCAGAGATGGGCAATTAACACAACTCCCATATGCAGATAGGTTTATAAGGTCATGCATGACAGCTTAGTGCAGAAAGTAAATACAGAGGAGTGTGGCAGAAGTAGACCTAAATGTAATGTAGGTGATTCTTCTTGCCTTGTTTTAGAAAAATAGTCAGTCAGAAGGAAAAATAATCACACGGCCTAGAAATGGTCTGGGAAACTCAGCTACCAGATAATCCTTTCAGAGTCTAAACTATCTACTATTTGAGATATCTCTGGGTGCATTCGTTTAATGTCATCCAGCAAAGGGCAATTTCTTATGTTTGTCTTCAAGGTGTTTGGGTTTTTTCCACTATCAGTGTAACTAGATCATTTGTTCCTATAATCGGGGTTGGCAATTTCTGTTCCTAATATTTCATCTCTCTTTAGTTCTGGCTCAATACGTGTGTTTTTCCACTAAGAAGAATATAGTGCAATGGTGCCCCAGCTCACCTTGCACACACTGTGGCTGTGACCAAGCAAAGTTCTTGGCGCATATTGACACGTGTGATTGTTATTTGGTAATAATGAATAATCTACTGGTAGTTTTTGCAAAGCAGTTCTATGTTTTAGAATTGTTGGTTCTACAATTCTAGACTTTGAAAAACTCAGGTTTTTGTTGTTTGTTTTTTTTTTTTTTTTTAAATTTTACAAATAGCTGGGGAAAAGAAAGGGAAGAATGGCTTCAAACAAAAATATAATTGCTCAAAATCTCATTCTTTGAATGTTGTTCTACGTTGGAAGGGCAGAGGTTCTCTGCTCTGCAGACTGCTCATACCAATGGCCTCTTGCATCATGAGGTGCTGCTGACTTGTGTGACTTGCTGAAAGCCTCATGATTTTGCATGTTTTTTCCCTTGTGGCTTTGGGAGGAGACTTTGAGATGAGATCTGTAAGATTAAACAGGAAGAAGTAGTAGGAAAATGAAAGTCCATAACATATGCCTTCAGAAGAAGTCCTCATGCTCTGCAATGTAAGCTTAGGGTTTGGTGGGTGGACAGAGAGTCCCTGAGCACTCGAAGCACCAAGGACATCATGCAGACAAATTTGTGTTTTCTTGAGCCTCTGTCATTGAAAGTACGATGAAGGACGCAAGTACCAGAACGGCTGTAGAGGGCTGACATGTTGAAATAGGTGGTGAGGAACAGGGAGCACAAAGAGAGACTCCAGGCCCCCAAGTACACATACAGATCCTAGAGTCCTGGCTTTAGCTGGGAAATGGGAAAGGTTTTAATTTAAAATTTGATTTAAGGGAGAGAGACTTTTTCATTAGCGTAGCAGTTACTCACTCAGTTGGGAGCTATTGGAAGAAATTAAAGTACATTTGGCAATCTATATGCTTCAAGCAGGAATGGGATCTATCTATCTATTCATCTACCTTTCTGCCTAATCACATAAATTCCATGATATCCAGTGTTATGTTTTCCCTTTCCTGAACTGCTGCAAAATCTGACTTCCTGAAACCCCACTGGAATGAGAAAGTTATTTGTGGTGTTGTATTTTTCTTTTTTTTTTTTTAATAAAATCAATGTCAACCAGTCTCTTTTAAGTTTTGGTATTACTGTTTTTTCCTGCTGCGAACGTAGATTTGTTTTTTTCTCTCAATTGGTTGGAAAACAACCACACTAGGAAACATTTTTTTTTTTTTTTTAATTTGTCTTTGTAAAGACATTTTTCAGGGTGACAGGTAAAAAAGGTAAAGCAGGTAAAATTAAAGAAGTTTAAGTCAAGCAAACCTTGGCAAAAAAAGAGGGGAGTGTGGTTCAGGGAAGAGTGTGTTGTGTACATAGCTCTGTTTTGATAAGCAGTTACCTCCTTTCTCATAGAGCTTAGCATAAAGTTTTGTTAAGTTGTGGGTTTTATTTTTTTTCCCCTTTTGTCAAAAAAAATTATGAAAGTGTCACTTTTCCTTTGCGGTTAATTCAGGAGAGATCCTCAATTCGAGCAGGGCACATTTTCATGCAAATACAGCAGCACAGTTTCCAGCCCCCTAATAGCTTCTTACAAATGATGTGCCATTACAACGAGGTTTATTTAAACAAATTTAATACATCTTTAATCAAGCTGGAGAGCATTTTCAAAGGTCACGCTCCAAATCAGGATCACTGTTCAGAGCTTATCAAAGTATTAGCTTAAGGGGGAGGGAGAATTATTTCTTGGACAAGTAATTTTAGGCAAATCTTTATTTACATTTTTATTCAGTTATTAAATTTTATTCCTTTCCCTCCTCCTCCTAGTCTCCATTTATGAACCTATAAGAAAGTCTGTAAATGGAGCCATAAGCATATCACAGCAGTTACTATTTCCAGGGGCTATTCCTTTGAATCTAGTCGGCCTATAAAAGCAAGGATGAAGTCACATTTTTTTTTTTATTTTATTTTTTTTCTTAAATACGAGCTATGTGTATCCAACAAGCTCTTGCCTGAGGATCTGCTATTAGGTTAAATATACGATTAGACATATTTTTAAATTAACAAAACAAGTTAAAAACAAATTTGAGGTATAATGAGTATTTAAAGGTGTTTTCCTGTCTGTGTAGTGAGAGGATGACTGTTCATGCTAATTGTCCTTAAAAATAAGGGGAACAGCATTGCCTGCCATCCCAGTTCACACCTCTGATATAGTTCGTTAAGCAGATATCTTTTAATTAGGCCACAAACTCGCACTTAACCAGTCTTCTGGGTGTAGGACTTCTGGGTGACAGCACCTCACCCTCTCTGCCATGTCCTCTAAAGGGAGTACTCTCGGAGCTCACACTTCTCTTCGTAAAACTCAGTCCTTTGGCCTCTGCTTTACAGAAGTAACTAATGAGGCACCGGGATTAAAGGAGGAACAAACTCTATGAGCACAGAGACAGAAATACTCCTGAGATTTTAACGCTCATTAGACTGAGGAGCCTTCAAACTTTTCAGTACAAGGAAGTAAAATGGGGTATCTGAGAAGATAATGAAAAAAGCTTGTGCAGTCTCTGTTAATTTGCTTTTTAAGGCTCACCTTGCCGCAAGCGTTTGGTAATGGGGTTAAAAAGAACTATGCTGAAGTAATGAAAAGTCAGTCCTGGAAAGCTGGTTTTTCTGACCGCTGACTTAGCTGGTTGCTGTGAAGAATTGTTTTGTACTCAAGGCTTCAATCCTCGCCAAGAAATCTTGCATCTAACACCTATGGCATCCCCATGGCTTCTAGCTCAACAGGCAATGGAGTATGCAAAATAAAGTGTACTCATATCACCCAGTTTTCACTGATTTATGAACTGGAAGACATCTCTTGATTTTTTTGGCAGAACAACGATGCAGCACTGGCATCCAAAGTGTCAGGCTGGGTGCATCCGCTCTTTGCTTCTTGACAAGGATTTTTGGGAACTCACAGAAAAAAGTTGGTATCGTTTGCCTTTCTGAGTTGCACCGACTCAAAGGTCTTTAGGAAAATAGGCCAAGAAATAACCATCCAGATGTTCAGCTGCAGTTAAGCACCACAAACCACAAATGTTGCTTCAGTTCTGGACACAGGTTTTTTGCTGAATACTATAGGCACCTCCAGGTTCCTGCAACCAGAGAAAGGAAATTATGTTATGTGATATTTATGACAATAAAAATCCAAGAGTAGAAAGGCAGGCAGTTGACCTGGTGGGGGTCAATGGCATAACAGCCAAACTTCTGTATTAAACAGTTGTACACTGTACACAACCATTCTTTGAACAACAAAATCAAAACTCAAGTTTGGTCACCTTAGGGTGAGAAAATAGATGGTATTGTCAAGTAACACAACAAATGCAATGTTTCATTTCTAAAGAATTGCCTATGAAAGGAATGTGAATAATTTTATCTGAAATAATATTTACAGAATAATTTACCAACCAACATACTGGCTTGGGTTTTGGTTTTTTTCCAACTTCTAAATGACACTTTTCCATAGTGGATATGGAATTTTATTTATTTGTTTTTAGTAACCATGAATGTTTTTTTTTAGTGATGTTTAGTATTTGCTGCTGGTGACATAGAGGAAATTATAGTGTTTCCTCTCATTGCTTAGAAGGACCTTCTAAGAAGGAGGACTTTAAGAAACTTTGAACTTTTGCACACGTTTATAAAGCAATACCAGACCAGTAGAATTAGGGAGCATTGAAGGACATTTAAGTGCCTGAAAGGTCTGGACTTTTACTTTCTCTGTTGATAATGGGAATGTGGATTCAAATCCCTTGGTTTTTGAGACTCATTCTTCATCTTTCATTTCCCCCCCCTTCCCCCCCATAAAGCACTCCTTAGAGGAAAACAAACAAACAAACAATAAATGTAATGTTATAACTATGCACTTATTTCAGGTTGAGTTTTATCCTAGTCATGTGGCATCATATTTGTTTGTTTGGGGACAGCTTTACTTGTGCAGTCAGCTGCTAGTGCCAGGCATTTTTTAGCCCCTGGGTTAAACAACAGAGCCCAAGTCCCAGCCTATGACCCTGCTGTGTACATAAGCACAGGAAAAAAGACTCCTCCCAGTCCAAAGGTGATGAAATAGAAGAAGATGGAGGCTGTCAGAGGGAGTGTAGAAAAGTTAATAGACTTTGGTAAACCTTAGGGTAGATTAAATATGCCCTCACCTAAGCAGAAAAAAAAATATTAAGGAAGAAAGGATGAGGGGAAATAGTTGCAGAAGGCATAAATTTTGGGGCTGTATAGCTAGAAGTGAGCACACAAGACTATTATTGGGCTGAAGATTAAATGAAATCCTGTTTGTCATATTTGCAGCAGCACACCTCCACTCTGGTGAACAGATGATGAAAGGCTACTTCAAGGCTCCTATAGTTTTTCTTTCCTTTGGACTTTTATGTTGGTGGTGATCCTCTTGTCTAGAGGTAGAGTAAGATTCCAATTCCTTGCAAATTCATGTGATGTTTGAGCAACAGTCATCCATCTATTTCTTTACTTGATAATAAAAAGTTTATAAGAGTTTCAGTATTAAGACTGTCTTTCCTGTGATGCTTTCGAAATTACACTATTGGCGTGGGTTTCTTTCATTCCCTATTTCCAGTATGTAAAGAGGGCTACAGGAGAGATGGGGAGGGACTTTTGTCCTGTCGTTCCACTCCCTGATAAAGAACTAATGGTTTTAAACTGAAAGGGGAGATTTAGATTAGATATAAGGAAGAAATTCTTTACTGGCCAGTGAGACACTGGCTCAGGTTGCCCAGGGAATTTATGGATGCCCCATCCCTGAAGGTGTTCAAGGCCATGTTGGACAGGGCTTTGAGCAGCCTGGTCTAGTGGGAGGTGTCTCTACCCATGGTAGAAAGTTTGGAACTCGATGATCTTTAGGGTCCCTTCTAACTCAAACCATTCTATGATTCTATGTTGTTTATATTATGTGGATTGTAGTTCCTCTGCTGTTTTCAATAATTTATGTGTTTGTTATTTGAAAATCAATTCTCTGGAATATTTTCTTTGACTGTAATATACTCCTTGACCCCTTTTGATTCCCAGCTCACAGCAAGGAGTTAGCACTTGTGCTTGTAGCAAGAGTTTTGTTCCCCTGGTTTGACAAGAGGAGGCTTTTCCCAGTATTTACTTGGTGTATACAATGAAATATTTCTGCTGCAAATATTAATGCATGTGAAGCATTCACAGCCATTTACAAAATGTTAGATGGAGAAAGTATAAATATAGGCTTGAAGTGAATAAATTTGAATTCTAACCTCATCCTTAAGGTTGTACAGAAAAGGGTTAATGATCAAACTCTAACTTGAACAAAAGTAAAATGCAAAAAAGTCTTACCCGCCGTCAGTTTACTCCAAGTTTCTCTTGCAGCCCAGCAGTGGAAATGTATTTGTTAAATGACTGGAAATACTCAGTTTGAAACAACTTACTGGTGTGTTATTTTCTGTTAAAGTGTATTTACTAAAAGAACTGTGATTAGAAAGTTTGATGTTATATGGAATATTCTGTTCTGAAATCATGTTAATGTAATGGAGGCATTAGAAAAACTCTGAATTTGTTCTCATATTATAGGTTCAAAAAAAAGATGTCCAGCTTGGGGTAGGATTTCAGTTATTGGGGTTTTTTTTTGGAGCAGATTTCACAATAAGAGGAGAAAACTTATATTCCTTCCCTTTTTCTTTTGTTTCTGTATTATTAGAAATGCCTAAATATAAAGGCTTTATTTAGCTAAAGGTAACTGTCAAGTGGTTAATTGTCTATTGGGCTCCTGTTCTTTAAAGCTGTAAAAACATTCATCCATTAACGATAATGTTTTTCTGCTGTGTGTATCAACAGTGTTACAATTCTGTGATTTGGGTTTGAAGAAAGAAAATATAATGGTTAAAATGGCATTGTGGGAACACACTCGATGCGTATGAATTGCATCTTCCAGTGGGTTTATGCAAGTCTGACAATATTGCTAAAATTCCCATCCTTTTTTATGCTATGTGACAAAATTTGATGTGAATTAATTAAGTGCCCTTTTGATCTCTTATTTTGCTTCTGTTAAATAAGTAGTGGTTTCAGAAGAAAAACAAACAAAACAGGACTGTTGACACTGTAAACCCTAAGGCTTCCTTTCAAGATATACTTAGTTGAATCAGAGCAAATAGGTCAGCCGCTATGCAAACTGCATCTAGGGCCTTCCAGGACTGTATGACCCATCAGGCAGTCGATAATTTTAACCAGATAATGCCTTAATATGCTCTGGTAGAGCAAAGAAGACTCTTTCTCAGGAAATAACCAAAATAGCAGAAACATAATCACCCGTATTTGTGCTCTGAGGGTAGTGTTCTGCCATGTGCTGTGATAAACGCTTAACACGTATGCCATAATGCTCTCACTTATTCATTGTAATAATCCAAAGAAGTGATGGTTATTATTAACTGAAAGCATTGAGTATCATAGCTGAGAATTTTGTTCACGTAATCTAAAAGAGTGCAGAAGAGGGAAATATAAAGAGCAATCATTCTCCACATTAGTGATGTTAAGTTTGCACGGCTGGAAATTTTGAAATTTAAAGAATGAAAATGAATTTTTCAGTGCCCACCAAAATACGTTGCACACCATGAAAAATCAAATGGATATTTAAATGGAAAGAAAGCAACAGGGAATGGATGTACTTGATAAGATGTGAATATACACATGCTGATGAACATACTAAGTACATGCATATCCAAAAATAAATTTAACTTGCTGAAAACAAGCAAAAACACCTCTGCAATGTGATACTGATCTTGTAACAACATTTCTTGCTGTTATTAGTGCCCTCGTATATCTTCTTAATGAAGTTTGAGTTTATATCCTATGCTATAGTGGAAATTTTAGAACTCTCACCTAGTTTTTTAAATGCAATCTTTTCACAATAAAGTATATATTTTCCTCTTTCATCATACACCTCCAGAAACAAGGTAGAGAGAGAGAGATGAAGATGTATAAGTGAGTTGTAGCAGGTGGAATTAAAAGCTACATGTCATTTTGAAAAACAGACAAGGTTGGATGGGGCTTTGAGCAACCTGGGCTAGTGGGGAGGTGTCCTTACCCATGGCAAGGGGCTGGAACTAAATGGTCTTTAGGGTCCCTTCCAACCTAAATCATTCTATGATTCTGTGACTCTCTGACAAGCAGACATCCTTTGTCAAGGATATAGCACTCAAGAATAGCACATGTTCTTTGGAGGTTTTCTGTCTGGTAGGTCAGAGAGCTGTTTTGGCTGAATGCTGGCTTCCCCTTGGAGTAGACTTGAAGTTCTGATGTTGGGATACTGACAGTCACATCTTGGTAGAAAATGTTACATAGCTTGCAAGAAGCAGTGTTTACTCTTTAATTTGTAGCTTAGGGTCCTTTTCTGAATTCCCACATTACTTTAGTGAGAAATCATGGTAGAATTCATGATATGTATATGAACATCTGTCCTTTAAAAAAGGGCATTTCTGCCTTTCTTCAAATTCCTTCCCCCTCCGGAAGGACATAAACCCAGGTGGGTATCCATTCTACCATAGAGTAATTGTGATAAGATGAGAGAAGTACTTCTCTCATCTGATGTAGGTGGTCCTACAGAGTAGTGCGCATCCAAATGAAATACCATTTTTATTTCTGCAGCCCTACCAGTGGTCTTGTGCCACTTTCCTTGGCCCAAGCCCAATTATACAGCAATAAATGTGTTTCTTGTGCCAGTGCTAAGATCCAACGCTCAACCCAAGTTGTATTTCAGCCTCGTTGCCCTCAGTTGCACAATGGTTTGGGGAAAAGGTTCAGTTCCCATAAGNACACGTATGCCATAATGCTCTCACTTATTCATTGTAATAATCCAAAGAAGTGATGGTTATTATTAACTGAAAGCATTGAGTATCATAGCTGAGAATTTTGTTCACGTAATCTAAAAGAGTGCAGAAGAGGGAAATATAAAGAGCAATCATTCTCCACATTAGTGATGTTAAGTTTGCACGGCTGGAAATTTTGAAATTTAAAGAATGAAAATGAATTTTTCAGTGCCCACCAAAATACGTTGCACACCATGAAAAATCAAATGGATATTTAAATGGAAAGAAAGCAACAGGGAATGGATGTACTTGATAAGATGTGAATATACACATGCTGATGAACATACTAAGTACATGCATATCCAAAAATAAATTTAACTTGCTGAAAACAAGCAAAAACACCTCTGCAATGTGATACTGATCTTGTAACAACATTTCTTGCTGTTATTAGTGCCCTCGTATATCTTCTTAATGAAGTTTGAGTTTATATCCTATGCTATAGTGGAAATTTTAGAACTCTCACCTAGTTTTTTAAATGCAATCTTTTCACAATAAAGTATATATTTTCCTCTTTCATCATACACCTCCAGAAACAAGGTAGAGAGAGAGAGATGAAGATGTATAAGTGAGTTGTAGCAGGTGGAATTAAAAGCTACATGTCATTTTGAAAAACACACAAGGTTGGATGGGGCTTTGAGCAACCTGGGCTAGTGGGGAGGTGTCCTTACCCATGGCAAGGGGCTGGAACTAAATGGTCTTTAGGGTCCCTTCCAACCTAAATCATTCTATGATTCTGTGACTCTCTGACAAGCAAACATCCTTTGTCAAGGGTATAGCACTCAAGAATAGCACATGTTCTTTGGAGGTTTTCTGTCTGGTAGGTCAGAGAGCTGTTTTGGCTGAATGCTGGCTTCCCCTTGGAGTAGACTTGAAGTTCTGATGTTGGGATACTGACAGTCACATCTTGGTAGAAAATGTTACATAGCTTGCAAGAAGCAGTGTTTACTCTTTAATTTGTAGCTTAGGGTCCTTTTCTGAATTCCCACATTACTTTAGTGAGAAATCATGGTAGAATTCATGATATGTATATGAACATCTGTCCTTTAAAAAAGGGCATTTCTGCCTTTCTTCAAATTCCTTCCCCCTCCGGAAGGACATAAACCCAGGTGGGTATCCATTCTACCATAGAGTAATTGTGATAAGATGAGAGAAGTACTTCTCTCATCTGATGTAGGTGGTCCTACAGAGTAGTGCGCATCCAAATGAAATACCATTTTTATTTCTGCAGCCCTACCAGTGGTCTTGTGCCACTTTCCTTGGCCCAAGCCCAATTATACAGCAATAAATGTGTTTCTTGTGCCAGTGCTAAGATCCAACGCTCAACCCAAGTTGTATTTCAGCCTCGTTGCCCTCAGTTGCACAATGGTTTGGGGAAAAGGTTCAGTTCCCATAAGCTTTTCCATATGGAGCTGCCCTACACATCCTTAGCATTTTAGATCTCTGGAGAGATCAGGTCTCTGCCCAAAGTTTAAATGACCTAGTTCCTACAGTATTTTCTTCAGAAAGCTACTGTGTGTTTTTTCTCTCTTCCCTTCCCTACCCCCGCCCCAAATAAATCTTGAGTGTTTTTTATTCTAATCTCTGGTTTTGGAAACATGGGCCAGTTGCCTGTCTAGTGATAAGTATTGCGTTTTCAAGCTTATGCCATGAATAATTATTTCTGAAGAGCTTTTTTTTTTTTTTCCCTTGCAAATCTCTCTCGCATTATTTTCTCTCCCACTTGCACTGCTTAACATCGTGTGTTTAACATTTGTTCAATGCCAAGCTGCCACCAGGAGAACGTGTACCTTCACCCATCCTTCATCTGAAAATCGTTTGCTTGGTGGGGTTATAAGGTCCCGTGGGTGGGCTGAGCAACTGGTCTGCAACTGGTAGGAGAAAGAGAGGAGGAAAAAATAAACCAAACCCAAACCCTGTGTGCATTGCATTAGCAATGATCGCAGAAAAGAGGTATTGACAAGTGCTTAAGTACTTGGTAGGTAGTCTGAAAGGAAATGTTCCTGAACTTAGAGACCAAAAAGGCTATAGCAGTGCCAGCTTGAATAGGAGAGGAAGAAGAAATTACTCTGAACCCCCTTGAATTGCCAGGGTGGGAGCTATAGACACAGAGAAAGCAGAGCCTGGAGAAGAGATAATCAGTTAATATCCTTATCGCCTTCTAGTCAGTAGCAAAATGCTCTCTCGGTGGTGTGAATGTGTTCATCGAGGAATTCAGGATCACATGCTGAGACAGAGGATGCTAATAGACACTAGCAGGCCCACTCATAAACTCTATGTTCAGGCATCAGTGATTAAGTGAGGGAAAATTTGTCCTGAAATGCCTGAAAACTGGCTGGATAATGCCTTCAGGAATTAGTTGATGGAGGAAAAAATACCCTTTGCTGCCACAAGCCCTCCCACCTGAGATTCCTGGAGTGTCTCAAGAATGCAAGCAGAGGTTCAGGAGACCTCTGGATGGTTGTTGATGGAGGGAAGAAGTCAAAGGCTGGCTTCCCAGCCAAGGGAGCGTGAGAGGGACCTCAGCGGCATAAAAACAAGCAAGCCCCCAGAGGGAAATGAGGTGATATGTAACGAGAGTAATTATTTTGAAGAAAAAGCCCTCATTCACTCATGTTTTTATTATGGGGAGATTAGAGAAGACAACCCCGAGGAGAGGAGTGAACCGTCCACCGTTGCCCTCTCTCCGAGCTGGCGTCCGAGCTGTGTGACTCACGCCGTGCTCCTCCAGGGAAACCGTCCCCGTTTTTAGGGTATATGGAGAAACATCTCGGTTTCCCACATTTTAAATCAATCTCAGGTTTAAGTGAAGGTGCAGGCTTAAAAGTTATTACAGCTCTACTGTTTCCCCTGATAAATTACATGAATAACATTTGAGACAATGCATTGTTAAATATTTATGTCTAGTACTATAGAACCAGAAAAAGCACAAGAACCCCTAGAAGAATAAATATATTTACCTAAATAAATTACTAAGACAAATATACTCCTATGTGCTCTGTACCAATAAACAGTAGGTATTCACTAAATTGTGGAATATAAATGGCTCATTTCCTCTAAATGTACACTGAAAGATCTATAACATGTTACACATTTCCTGTGCTTTGCATATATATTTCAATATTCATCATGAAAAGGCTTGCTTATGTGTCAATATACATTACTTTGCATACATTAAGAAAATATTTTTTTAATTTTACCATTACAGATGTGCTTTACTATTGGGGGGGTGGCGAAAGCGGAGGCCTTATTTCATGATTAACCCTTTCGTGGCTCGTCCTTTTTTATCAACGTGACATTTGCACAAAATGAATTGCTTGCTTAGACACAGCTAACTAAATAAAAGCAGGCCAGAGCTGATAGTATGAAAAATGGATTTTCATTACTGTTTCATTGATTCTTGTAAATAAGGGCCTGAGGCCTGCTCCAAAAAGGCTGCAAACAGTAATAATTTAANTAATTTGTTTGCTTTTCAAACCCTATAACCAGTTTAATAAAAATAATTAAAAATCATTTCTGCAGTTGCAGCTTAAAAAAAATAAAATAAATCAAATCTGTTCCATGGAAGCGAAGTGTAAATCGGCTCTTGACTCTAGAATCGTGAGCTTTGTTTTTTTCTTATACATCTTCTAATTAAAAAGACCACTGTATTTTGCCATAAAATAGCCTGAAACTATGTGTAAGAACATTATTTCAGTTGTAGTACTTTGACTTATTACAGTAGTACCTAGTGCTCAGGATGGCTCGTAGCAAGACTAATGTAGAAAATAATTTCCCCCTTCAACCTGCTGAAGCATTAATCCTTTTTTTTTTTTTTTCTTTCCTTCTCTCTCTCTCTTTTTTTTTTTTTTTTTTTTCTTTTTTTTTTTTTTAACTTGGGGTCATATTCAAACAAACCCTTCCAACTACTGTAATTCCCCAGAGGAAAATACTCCTTCATCACTCATTGAGCTCAGGTTTATGATCGGCCTATTATTTAAAATTCTTATTTTTGGGTGTTTTTTCTTTGCTTTCATGAATAAAAACAATAAACTTTAGTGGTATCAAACATTATTAAAGGGTCTCAAAGCAACAAGACAGAAGGTTTATATGACCCAACTCTCTTAATATAAAGGAGTTGTATATTTTCAGATGTCACTGCCATTCATCTCTTCTCTCTTTCTCTCTCTCTGCCCCCCTTAAGCTAGGAATAAAGATCCTATTTAAAAAATCTCACCAGCATGTAATAACTTTTCACCTGTTTCATGAAAAGTTAAACATTTGGAATACAATTTGCCTCGCTATTATTTTTATTCTAAATGAAAACAGGAAGTATTTATTTCTTCAGAAATACATATTAAAAAAAAAAGACAAGTCATCCAAGAAAGCTATTTTCAATCTGAAAATGACTATTGCTGTGGGGGAATGTATTTCTCAAACCTCATTGAATTTCTGATCTGTTTGGAGAACATTGAATCTATTATTATAGCAAAAAATTAGATTTTTTGAAATTTTACCCTGATTTTGATTTGCAAATATTCATAAGAATTGCCATGGCCGCATGCAGATCTTTGGAAACAAAGATTAGCAATTTTTTTCACAGCTCTAACTAGAACACGCTGTCTTTGGCAAGTTTCTGTTTGCAACAAACAAAATCTGATACTTTATAGGTTATAATATTCATCATTGCCCTGATGTGTCATTGGTATGTGGTGTCACACCCTTCTACTTTCTGGACAGTGTTTCCGATTTGATTATGACAAACCTTTTCTTAAAAACTGAACTTTTATAAAAAAAAATCATATGAAATGAACTTAATCTAAAATAAAGGAAAATTCCTGTTTTCTTTCAAGGGATTACTTTACAAATAAAAAATTGGATGTGATTGGATTCAGCATGCTGACTTCCCAAGAATTATCTGGAAAATAATCCAAGTTCAAAGAAAAAAAAATAATAGGTGTGAAATCAGAAATTTCACAATCCAAACCCAACAGCTTTTAAAAAGCTGCCATCAAAATGGAGAGAGGGAGAAACATCCCTTTGTAACATTCCTTAGACAGCGATGTGGATATAGCAATTAGACTGATTTTTGGTGATACCAGTATTCTGCCTATTTTAATATATGATTTCTTCCTTCTGCACTGATGAAAATGTCTCAATATCAGAAGCTGAGCTGGATCCTGGACTTTTCTGGTTAGCACATTAAAAGGGAAAAAAAAAAAGAATAGTATAATGATCTGTTAAATGAAAACACTTATATTCAGTCACGCTCTACTAATTCATGAACCATATCTTCATAGCTGAACAATCTCCTGCATTATAGACAATCAACAATTGGTTGTGTAGGTCAGAGCCCTGTGAATTTTTAATATTTTATTTTATTATTTATTTTTCTTTAAATAAAAGCAAATGGTTTCACAGCCACTCTATCAATAAAAGAAGTATCACTTTTTATCTCTGGTACAAAGTACACTTTACATACAATAACTATAAACTGTGTGTAAAGTTATTCTGACAGTGGTATGCTCAGCAGAAGGAAAATGTCCCAAACATTAAATTTTGATCTGAATAAGCTTGCAAAGTGAAAAGAAAAATGTTAAGGCTCGTGTGTACAAAGCAAATAATTTTTTTCTCCTCTTTTGAAAATTTTAAACTAGTAAACAAACAGTGAAAACTTACAAGATCCAAAAAGCCTGTAAATCTCACCCTAGAATTTTAAGAAGTGGTTTGAACGCAACTGTGTTTATCTTTATTTTGCCCAGACATCTGCGAGTATATTTTAGGCTGCTGCTGATCGGTAGGGCTGAGCAAAGAACTTGTAATTATTAATATTATCCTTGAATTTATGCTACATTTTCTGTTTATGAAATATGTGAAGAAGATCATGACATTTTTCAAATGTCTTTGTTGTTCAAAATTATTTATTAATTTTTCCATAGCATATTTTTTTGCTTTGGGTGGTATTTACTCTTGTGCATGCACGAGGACTAAGACGTATGTAGACCTTGCTTAAATCTTCAGAATAAGTCTTTTGCAGAGGACTGATTTTCATGCAAAGAGACTTGTGTATTTGATCAGATTGGCATTCATTTTCTTTACTCAAGCAGATAGTTCCAGGAGATAAGTTGCCACATAGCAGTGTCATGTAAACGGTTGTATATGCAGCCTGGGAGTGCATGTATTTCTATAAATAATGTACAGTTTTTAGAAATAAAAATTTGCTGCTCTGCATTTTTAAGTGTGCTGCAGTTGTTAGTTTTTTAGCTCTCAGCAAACACAAAGCTACCCATGAGCTACAAGTTTTTATTTCTAATAGCCACATGGTTTTTTTTCCCCCCTTCAGATGCAACCAGCAGTTTTCACTGTGTCATTGGTTGTTGAATTAGGAAGTCAATGCTGTAACACGTATACATCTTTTTTATAATATGAATTCTTCTTTTCATTGTGTGTCTGGAAGACCTCCAGACTAGTTGACAGAGTACAACTTTTGGGCTAGGAGAATAACAAACCCAACTGGTGCTTTTTTACAAGAACATGGGCTGCTTGAGTGATGTGGAGGAGACCACAGAGCTACGAAAGCAAAAGCTCTATGTGCAGTAACCTTTTCCAAAGCCAGAGCCACTGGGCAGGAGGCACAGAAACAAGGGAAAACCAGCAGCGCTGACTTCCACATCACAAAACCCCAAATCATGTGACAAAAAGGGGCTGGAACTGCTGGAGCCAGTGGGTTCATTCAGGGGTTAAGGTGGTAAAGGCATGCACAGAACAGGAAAAACTGCTCTTGCCTGAAAGACTTGAGGTCAAGCATGACTTTGAGAGACCATGGTCAGTCCTCTCTTCACTTAGGCTAACTCAGGCCTTAGCTTTTTCATGCCAGATTACCGAGGCCTACACCTCTCCTTTAATCCTATTTGGCAGTTTCTCCCTCTTATGAGAGGCCTTCTTAATTGGTTTCTTCTTTCTCGGGCCAAGTGTTGCGAGCTTTCTCTGCTTCCCTAAGCACCAGGGATGTTGCTTCAATGTCCACTCCCATTAGATGACTCCCATTACCAGTTCCACCTCAAGCATGATTCATAAAGTTTAAAGCCAAAGGGAATGATTAGATCATCGAGTCTGACCTCCTGTATATCACAGGCCGTTAAATTTCACTGAGTTACCTCTGGATTGATCCCAGTAATTTTTGTTTTGCTGAAGAGTCTCTTGGAGAGATCACCCAGGCGTCCTTTGGAGTGATCAGGGGTTGGATCATCGCTGTTTCCTCTCGGTGGATTATTCCTGTGCTGAATGTCAATCAATTGTGACAAAAGGACTCAGAAAAGCATTAAAACAGTCTTTGTTAATTTCCAAAGATTAAGGAGCACCCTCCACAGAATAGATGGTTATTAATCTTTTATAGGGCATGTTCTGTTCCACAGAAGTACGGTACATTGTATATTAAATGGTGGTTAAAGGGTTTTGGCTCAGAAATGGCTGCTTTTTTTTTTTTTTTTCAGTATTCCTACAATAATATTTTTTCAAGTGGCATAACAGGGCAGATCCAAGAAAATATGTCAGTTTTATGATTATATTACACATATGAGCGAGTAGATTGCTTTACTTCTGCGCAAGATGTGACTCTACAAAGATCAACCCAAAAAAATCAATCAATAGCCTGTCTCCAACATTGGGTAGTAGTGGATTTTTATGGAAAAGGATAAGAACAGGCCAGAGAGAGAGTCCCGTTGGTGTATCCTTGCCAATCCTCAGTCAGTGAATTAGACACCTCTTGAAGCAGAGGTGACATCAGTATCACCGTATCGCTGCATCTTATTTACTTAACTGTTGCTGTTTATTGGATAAATACTCCACTAATTCATCTAATCCCATTTAAAACTTGTATTTTGCCCTCTACCTCTTCCTGATGAGTCCTGCAACTCAGTTATGCACACTGTCTCTGAAGTACTTGATTTTGTTATCTTGCACCTTGGTACCTGCTGCTCTGAGTGTTGCCAATTTCTGGGTTTATTAGACAGCATGGCATGTGGGGTTTTTTGATAACTTGTTGAACCATACACACTTCAGTATGATTTTGTCATGCTCTTCTCCAATCGTTCCAATGCTGACTTACTAGGGGTTCTTTTTTTCTTTCTTTTTGACAAGGGAGTCTAAACTCTGATTATCCTCATTGCCATTCCTTGTTCTGTTTCTGTGTATATTACATATTTTTCAAGGCGATAGTGATCAGAATACCTTAAATTTCAGTATTTAAGGTATGGGTACACCGTAGACCTAAAAATATATCATGAATTATGTTTGTTCCTATTTTCTGTTCCTTTCCTAATATTTTCTAGCCCTATCTTAGCTTCAGGATGCAACTGATAGTTGAGATGCCACCCATCAGTGACTTTTGTCTAGTGTGACAACCACTGGTGCTAGCTAAATGCATCTCATCCTGTGGAGAAAGTCATTGTATATGTTTTAAATAATTTCATCTAAAAAACAATAACATTTTTTTTCTAAATGAGTTCTCTTGTGGATGCCTTTGACACCACTGTGACTTGGTTGTTTACTAGTCCTTTAGCTAACCAAATATTATCCCTATCCTGGATTTCATCCAAAGAGGGCTGCACTAGATGACCCAAAAAATTCTCTGTTACTGTTACTCTTACAGTTGCCATTGTGTTTGAAATTAAGCACTTCAGTATTTAAAGCACACACACGTTCCAAATTAAACCCCCAGAACAAAGCTAGAAAAATATTTAATTCTCATCTATAAATAGACCAGTTAGCCCTAAAGAGCAGTATAACACTTTTTTTTTGTTACACAGGAAGAAGGAGCTCGTTACACATTGGTCCCACCCTTTATTCTAGACCCTTATGATATTAATGGAAATACATGTGTTAAACAACCCACCACTGCAGCAATATACTCTATTTATATTTTTATATAAAATAATGTTCTGGGCCATGGTACTTTGGTTCACAGAAGCACAAGAAGTCATTAACCTAATCCACAACATAACATGATGTAAATCATATAAGATGTCATGCCTTTTTCAAGGAAGTATTATTTTGAGTGAATACAGACATAGCTATTTGGCATGATTTCTTGAAGGGGATGGGAGTGTTATGACCCAGAAAATGTGCTGCATTTATTGCTTTGACTCAGGATGTCATGAAGCTTCACATAAAAATGGAAGTTTCAAAACAACAACTTAAAAAAAAAAAAAAAAAAGTTAAATACCAGGAATGTCTTTGTCTAGCTCTAGATTTGGGCTGTGCTGAAGTAAACATTCCAGCCCTTCAGTTTTGTGTCTTTAGAGAGTCACTTCAAAGAAGACTTACACAAAATAGGAATTTCTTCTCCATGGAGGAAAAAAATAAATTAGCAGTAGGACTTTTAGTGGTGTTAGATTTTTTGTTTTCCTTTAAGATTAAGAAAAGGAAAATTTGAGCAATTACTTAAAGGACAGTGTATGTGATTCATTTTTTTGTCATCACAGCTGTCTACACAAGGTCTTAGAAATCTACCTACTCTTGTACATGCTTACGTAATAAAGATACAGCCCCTATAAAGCCAAATCCAGAGCTTGCTGAAATCATGAGGAGGCTTTGTAAGTATTCTTGGATGTATAGAGCTAAGTCCTACGAATAAGGATGTAGTAATATCTTTCACGTGAGTAAATCATGTAATATTTTTCATAGAAAATGAGGTATGTGCATAGATGCTGCGTGCTTGGAGTATTAGTTCAGAGAAATGGGGTAATCACCAACAAGTTCCTGACTGTGTCCCGCGTGGAAGAAGAATACTTGCAACCTCAAAATGGTAAATGACAGTCATTAAATTTC
This sequence comes from Nycticryphes semicollaris, assembly GCA_013400055.1. Classification (NCBI taxonomy): domain Eukaryota; kingdom Metazoa; phylum Chordata; class Aves; order Charadriiformes; family Rostratulidae; genus Nycticryphes; species Nycticryphes semicollaris. The sequence continues at coordinate 1,148,304 of VXBJ01005062.1, forward strand.
CTTTGGAAGAGTTTCAAATCACTGCTTTTGAGCTCACCTGGGAGCTCCACAAAAGCAAACTTAGGTTTTTATATAGACGTCCATGAGTTTTATACTTGCCCCTTTCCAGTTATGCTGTATTTGTAGTAATACAGGAAATCAGTGTAGTATGGTGACAGTGTGATGACAATAGGCTCATTGCTCTACAACGATGTGAACGCAGTGGTGGAAAACTACATCCACTTAAGGTCTTCTCAGGCATACAGTATTACTTGTACTAGAAATCACAGAATGCTATGGGGTTGGAAGGGACCTCAGGAGATAATCTAGTCCAACCCCCTGTCAGAACAGGTCCACCCAGAGCAGGTCCCACAGGAACATGTCTGGGTGGAGTTTGAATGTCTCCAGAGACGCGGACTCCAACACCTCTCTGGGCAGCCTCTTCCAGGGCTCTGCCACCCTCACAGCAAAGAAGTTCCTCCTCACGTTGAGATGGAACTTCCTGTGTTCCGTTTTGTGCCTGTTTCCTCTTGTCCTCTCACTGGGCACCACTGAAGAAAGACTGGCCCCATCCTCCTGACACCCATCTTCTAAGTATTTATAAATGTTGATAAAATCCCCTCTGTCAGTCTGTGTATCTGAAATTGTAAATGTACAACCGATAACAACTGTTCTGAGTTTCTTCCAGTTGCTCTAATTAAGAGGGCTCTGTTTGTTTGTTTGGAGGTAGTTTTTAAAATCCTGCTATAGTGGCACTTGGGGTTCCAAGAGGAAAAGTTGACACCCTGTTATTCTAACCTACACTCAAGACAGGAGCAGTGGAGATGTAGTTCTCGCGTCACTTTGCCGTCCACTTCTGCAGGCTTAAGTGGTTTATGTAGTTAGGGCTCTTACCCTAATGCGCGAGCGCTCAGCTAAATGGAACCTATGATCTCCTTTGAGGTTCATCCATCATTATTCAGAACCTCTGCTTTGTGCCGTCATGCGGGCAAATGCTTTCATGTATTTATTCATCTCATTGTAAGAATTTCTGCAAGCATATGCAGACCACTAAGGCTAGCAGTGATTAAAGCCATGCAGTCTTGAGCAGATGTAGACACTTTAGTTCACCCTATTCATTCCGCTGAAAGAGTATAAATCAAGTATTTTCGGCACCAGGAAGAGAGCTCATCTGTTGCTGAAGATCACTGCTCTCCCCAAAATGTCTTTCTTAATTGTTGCCTTTTTATAATATTTGCCTGTTTCATGACTCCTTTTGTCATGAAGAGCGATGTACTTTTGTCCATGGCAGAGCAATATAATGGATGCTGAGCTTTTCTCACGTGCCCTGGCTTTGGATGGCTACCATAAAAATCTGCCTATAAGCAGGGAAAGAGAAAGAAGAAGAGGGAAGAAATCATATCGCTTTGATAATTTGTTACCTTTCCAAAACAGTGAAGCTGTGAGAGGAAGCATCGTCCATGGAGAGAAAGGATTCAGCCAAAATAATTTTAATTTTAATAGGTGATAAAATCCAAGCTGAAACTAGCCTGTAACATGCACAGCCCCTATTTACGGTGGAGCACTTTTAACCACAGCTATAAAATGTATTCTTTTGTCTAAGGAGCATTTCTCTACTTGGTTAATTTTTGTGAGCCTTTCATTTATACAGTAGGTCATCCTCCCGGACAAGCTTTCTGCTGGCCCCGGAGCTCCAAAGCAGCATTTTCATCTCAGCTTGGACCCTGTCCTCTACCTCTGTTCCTTACCAGCCCAATTAGCCTTGCACTACATTGTTGTCAGTAGCCTAACTACCTTGGAGCCAGCAGATAAAAGTTTCTCTTTCCCAACTACTCTATTCATCAGGAAGCCAGAGCTGCCAAGGTTTGGATAACCTGCTATGATGAACCCTCCCACTCAATTGATTTCTGGTCCCTAATGAACCATAGGCTGATGGACAATTACTCATCTTGCTGAGACATGTGGGGACTTTTAAAGGCAGGGTACTTGGGAGCTTGTAAAACTCTATGCTTTCTTAACATTAGCTGTAATTTTTGACACGGGAAGGATTATAACAATAACTGTTAAGCGTCGACCAGACTACTTCACTAATGGCAAAAGTTGGTTTTTTGGTTTTTTCTTTTTTTTTTTTTTTTTAAAACTCTCAGACCCATCATTATTTAATTGCAGATAAACACATAACAATGGGGTTTTAAGAGTCTGCTGCATTTGCAAAAAAGTTATAAGCCTCCCAAAATACACCGCTGTAGAATTTGACATTAATAGCTCAAAGCAGTTCAGTGCTGCCATTGTGAACGGCGCTGTGTTGGACTATAACTCGGAGGCAATTAAAAAAAAAAAAAGAGTATGATTATTGCCGTTACTGTACTGTGTTATGACGGCTATGAAGTGCTTCACCAACCTCAGACAGTGCTTTTAAGCAGGGCTTTGCCACACCGAGTGCGTTAAATCTTAGCACTGATGTGTTGATGAGGATACCGACTGGAATATTAGAGAAATAATCTATTCCTATACTTAAGCGCGCTAATAATTAGACAGCTAAATTTGTTATCCCCAGGGTCATAAAACTCCTCTGGGAAATAAATTATTAAAATATCTTGGTTTGTAAAGTGTAAGGTATGCGATACATGCCACTTTCTAGAGAAGCAGCTTGAAAAATGACTGATTCTTAGCTCAACTTAACTTCTTGATCACGTACAACACAATGGGGTGATTAGAAAATACACCACTTGTACCAGTGATTTCACTTCTAGTTTAAGCAATTGGCCTATAAAGCATTGACTGATTGGGTAAACAAACATATACCTACTGAAGTAGCTGTGTTGTAAACTGATTAAAATAATGACAATGACAACAAAAACCTAGCGAGGTGTTTCATCAGTCCACTTTTAAATCTGTCACACACATAGAAATATTTGCCCACCTTATCTTCGAGAAGAGGATGAGAAGATCTGATATATCCACAGTAATCTGGGGAAACATTATTATTCATCTGTGGAGATGGTAGGGACAAATGGGAAAGAGCTTTTTTGTTCATTTTCCTATTTCTGTCCCATTTTTATCCTCCAGCTGTCTGTCACGCTTCCTGTAGTGTCTGAAATGCTTTGCCCCATAGCCTCGCGCTCTTCCTTCAAATCCCTTATGCTCTTTTTCCCATTTAACAGCACTCTGGTAGACCTGAATCAGTCCAATATCAAAGACTGGGTGTATTGTTCTAATATAGAGTGCATGGTCTTTAAGACTCAGAATGTGCCTTCATTTATGCTCTTAAAAAGCCATTATGGCTATTGCTATTTTTAAATTATTTATAGGGGGCCCTATAGATGGGTACTGTAAAATGTAAATAGATGACCCTACCCCAGCAACACTGATTTTAAACTAAGATACGAGTTAATGAGAAATGTAGCAGATAATGGAAGCAAAAAGGAAGGGAAGGGGGGAGCAATAAAACCAATAGTTCTCTTTGGGTTAAAATTGAACATAGCTTGGAAACCTGCATGAAAAAGGTTCTTCAGCTGTCATTTTAGCCACCTGTTCAAATTCATTTTCGAGGTTTAACAAAATCTGCCTTAAAACTAAAGAACCTAAAGCTTACGGTTTCTTCTTGTTGTAGCCTTTTACACTTCTATTACACAAACTTTGCATCTGAACTTAGAATCGTAGAATGGTTTGGGTTGGAAAGGACCTTAAAGATCATCTTGTTCCAAGCCCTTGCCATGGGCAAGGACGTCTTCCTCTACACCAGGTTGCTCAAAGCCTCACCCAGCCTGGTCTTGAACACCTCCAGAGATGGAGTCTCAACTTCCCTGTTCCTGTGTCTCACCACCCTTGGGGTAAAAAAGTCTTCCTGATATCTAATCTGAATCTCTGCTCTTCCAGTATGAAGTCATTACTCCTCTTACTCTCACTACATGCTCTTGTAAAAGGTCTCTCTCCTGTAGGCTCCTTTGAGATACTGGAAGGGGCTATAAGTTTAGAATCATAGGATGGTCCAGGCTGGAAGGCACCTCTAAAGGTCATCTAGTCCGACCTCCCTGCAGTCAGCAGGAACACCCCCAACTAGACAAGGTTGCCCAGGGCCTCATCAAGCCTCACCTTGAATATCTCCAGGGATGGGGCCTCAACCACCTCCCTGGGCAACCTGTTCCAGTGGTCCACCACCCTCATAGGAAAAAACTTATTCCTAATATCCAATCTAAATCTGCTTTCTCCAGCTTGAAGCCATTGCCCCTTGTCCTGTCACTGAAAGCCTTTGTAACCAGACCCTCCCCAGCCTTCCTGTAGGTCCCCTTCAGGTACTGGAAAGCTGCTGTTAGGTCTCCCTGGAGCCTCCTCTTCTCCAGGCTGAACAACCCCAGCTCCCTCAGCTTGTCCTTGCAGCAAAGGTGCCTCAACTTCCTGATCATTTTTGTAGCCCTCCTCTGGACCTGCTCTGTCAGGTCCCTGTCCTTCCTTAATTGAGGGCTCTAGACCTGCACGCAGTACTCCAGGTGAGGTCTCACCAGAGCAGAGCAAAGTGGCAGAATCATCTCTCTGGACCTGCTGGCAACACATCTTTTGATGCAGCCCAGGATGTGATTGGCCTTCTGGGCTGCCAGTGCACACTGCCTGCTCGTGGCTAGCTTCTCATCCATCAGCACCCCCAAGTCCCATTCATCTTTTTGCTGACATCATTCTGTAGTGGATGACCCCCGTCTTTGGTGTTATATCATCAGCAGAGTTGTGTCATAGGCCCCAGCATGCTCTTCAGCATGCTGGCAAAGACCTTTCCTTCATTTTCAGCATAAGCTCTCTTTTTGCACCATCATCTTCTGCTAGTCCTTCTTGGAAGAGTAGTACTTACATTTCCAGGTGAATTAATAGTTCTACACTTGTCAGAGATGCTTTTTCTGATAAAAAAACCAAAACCAAACCACTTTAAATCTTTCCCTGGTAATCAAAAGACTACTCTCCTTACCCCTCACCACCTCACAGACATTTCTCATTATCTCTCTTGGATCACACACATGAGTGGTCTGGCACAAACGCAGATGTGGCCACATGTAGGTAAGAAGGTGGCTCTGTTTGGGCTGAAAANTGCAGGGTGTTGGGGTTGTGTTTTTTCCATCTTGGTCTTGCTCTTATTCAAAAACTTTTAAATTTCTGTCTTTTGGCAGGGGTCTGAAATCAAAATGCTGGTATGGCAGGGTGAAATGTGGCTTTGAGAAAACAGAAATTTCTGTTCAAAGTTTTTGAGCTCAGATCTCAAAAGTTTGAAAATGTCATTTAAAACCAGACAGCTGTTTGTATCAGCTCTTTTAGCTCTTCTGAATTGCATCACTCACTGATTTGTCGCTTTAAAACAGCCTCTTTTTTTTCTTAATTTTATTTTTTTTCTTCTTTGATTATTTTATTGGGACCGGAGGGTAAATGGCAATTGCACTTCCAGTAGTTACTGTGTACTCCCCAATATTCCCAGAAGACCATGTTGTATCATGAGAAATAACTGGCGGGTGTCCTGGATGACATGGTGTCTGGCCTTTTGTGTATGACAACTTCCATCCAGTCAGTAATCTTTGCCTGCGTGGGGTATAAGTATGTTGTCAGCTCTAACTCTCAGACTGGGATCAAGCTGTGCTGCTCAAACCCATCACTTCTTTTTGTTTGGAACTCTGATGTTTCTGAAAAGCAAAGGGATTTTCACAACTAGTTTGTCACAGGTGAAATAGGGTTTGTCCTAGTTTTAGGGTTGTTTAATGGTTTTTTTAACTCTGCCAAGAAGTGTAGGAAAGTAAGAGCAGAAAACCTGCTTGTTTTTCACCTCTGAGGATGTGGCTAACACTGAAGGTCAGGAGTTATAAGGAGAGACCAGGATACTCCTGGTGTTCAAAGCCAGATTTAAAGAAAACATTTAGGTGTTTAAAAGCACTCTTGAAAACAATACTGATCTGTGTTCTTAAGCACCTAACTTACCATTAAAATTCTGGTCATAAAGCCCATAATGGCCCTTTTATGACAAAAATATAGCCTGTATTCACTCGTGGTGTGAGAGAGAAAATGTCCTTTCAGGTGGTGAACATTTTGCAGAGCGGCATCATGGACTTTGACACTCTGCACAAGCTCTTGCTTCCTGACTTTCCCAAATGTGCTTTCCAGCATGGCTTTTCTTTCTTTCTTTCTATCTTTCTGTCTTTCTTTCTATCTATCTTTCTTTCTATCTATCTTTCTTTCTATCTATCTTTCTTTCTATCTATCTTTATTTATTTTTCACGAGATCTCAGCCCTTAAGCTCATTCTATTTGTGTTATTCTGCTTTTTTTTTTTGGTGCATGACAACCTGCTCCCTGACGAAGCCAGGCCAGCTCTCACTACCAGACTCTGGTGGGTGGAAACGAGGACAGCTTCTGTCACTTTGATCTTACACTTAATAGCAGAGAGACTGCGGCGTTATTGACAGCCGCGATACCTTTAGCTTCTGCTGGGATATGCCGAGGCGGGTGGTGTGGTCTGAAATAGCTCAAGGAAATCTGTACCTGGCCCTTGAGTGCATTTTGTTGCTGGCAGCAGGATTTTGGCTCTTCCTTGCCCACCGCTTGGCACCAGGCTGGGGGTGGAAAGCGTGAGAAAGGGGAGTGGGGAGGGGGAGTATCTTGGCATTGGAAACCAGAGCTACCTGACTGTGCTTTTTGGGCATCACCAGGCGGTGGGAAATGCAGTGATTTCGGCTCATGGGGGAAAAACTGAGCAGCCCCGAGGCTGCTCTTGTCTGTGTAAATGGTTTTGTGTTTGGGGGTGAGGGGCAAGGGGTTGTCCTTGCTTCTCCTCTTCAGCGGCTCAGTCTGGCCTCACATGCAGACTCGATTTTAAAAAATACTACTCTCTTTGGAAGGGAATTTTTTTGCAGTAAAATCAGGCTTATAGATTTGCTGAAAATAGAAAACGGAGATGTGTTTTGTAAAATACAAGCAAGAAGAGCCTTTTGTTGATTTTTTTTTTTAAGTTTTCCTTCTCTTTTTAAAGGTTGCGTATCTCCACTGTCAATTCAGGTTGTGATGTTTGCGCTGAAAATTATATCCGTGCCTAATAACCAAACTTGTAAACCAAGGGTAATTGGATTTCTTCCATTACATGTGGAAAGAGAGTAACTATTCTGTGGGACAGCTGTACTGAGAACT
>VXBJ01005062.1:1163614-1177519 GCA_013400055.1 Nycticryphes semicollaris
ATCTTTTCATCTGTCCAACTGAGAAAAAAAAAAAAAAGAGACATATATTGTTTATGGTCCCTCCTGCAGTTTTGTGAGTGATACAGATATTTAATAGGTTCCTGTCTGCATTCTGGTAGGCAGAACTTTACTAACTGTGTGATAAAGCAGACTCGGGGCGCAGGGATTGGTCTGGATTTCAGGTGCAGCAGGACATGTGTGTTGTCTACGCTCCCATCCTGGGGCAGAACGACAGTGTTGCTCCCTCCTCCCCCTCTCCCACCTGCTCCTGTCCCCACCAGTCTTGCTTGGGACACCACCCCTTCTCTTAAATCATTCAAACTCTTAAATCATTTTGCTTTTAAGGCCACTTTGGGGTCTTGGGCCTGGAATAAATCTGTAAGGGTAGAAAAAAAATTCCTCCTTTGCAGTTCTGTGAGACCTAAATACATCAAAAAATTATTGTCATTTGGAGGTTTTTTCCCTTGGTGTTTTGTTTTGGGGTGGGGTTTTTTTGTTTTGTTTTGTTTTGTGAACATCCACTCTTGAAAACCCCTGGCTGCTGAGTGTCAACCCAGAGCAAACTCATGCGGATGAATTAGGGGAAGTTGAACCACTTTAGAAAAAATAAAAACCAGAACTGTTTTTTTCATTTTTTTCTCTTTTTCTTTATTTTTTTTTTCATTCCTCAAATCAAACATGAACTTTTCTGAGGTTTGTGAAAGTTTTGAAAACTTTTGGTGTTTGTCTTACAAATTTTCACATGCTTTAGCACTTCCCGGTTGTGCTTTGGGTCTGGAAAGAGAAAAAGCAAAATAGTGCATACAGAAATGCCTGGAATTTGTTGGTAACTCTCATGGGAACATTTTTTTTCAAATATTCAACTGTTTTTTATACTCCTGTTCTGCATCCACGGTCAGCTCAATGTCATGGAGCTGGTGATTATTGTTAAACGTTGGTGAAGATTGAATATTACCTGCAGTTGGATATTTATTGGCTCGTTATCATGCCTACATGAATTAATATGGAGTTAAGGAATCTCTTAAGCCTCATGAAAAGTAAAATTATGTTTGTGTAAACTTACCTTTACTTTTTTAAAAAGAAACACTGGTTCCTAATTAACAGAATGCCTTGGAAGCAGATTTGCTGAAATTTTCTAGCTGTAAACTCATAGACCTGCTCATCTGAGGCTTTTTACAGTCTCAGATCTTGGGTGAACTTGTCGAACTTGGGGGACGCTGTAAAGAAAGTTTTGAGAGAGTTTTGTCCAGAGTGTGGGTATTTTAGCTATATACAAGCAATATTGATTCCTTCCACATTTTGCTCCTATTTTGGTGTTATTAGACTCTCAAAGTCCATAGGAAAAAGTGAGAAGGTATCCTTTGAGTGTCTCTGGCTTCTGGTCTGTACTGAGAAAATATGACATTCATTGTGAGAGGCAATATATTTTATGTATTTTATGCAGCCAAACAAACAAACTCAGTTACTAACAACCTGAGTCAATTCTGAGTAATTGATTTAGGGCTGAAAGGCTATTACCAATCCCTTGAGCTATGCAGTCCCTAGAGAGGAAAATTATTGTATTTTTCCATCCCCTGTCTGCTCACATGAGCAGAGAAAGCAGGGCAGAGGAATGATGTGACATTCACGTCTGTTTTCATGTATCAAAGCAAAGCTGTGAAGTCCAATTTTAGCCCCTTTTTAACTTTAACCATGTCACAGGGCCTTCAATAAATAATAAATACAATTTGCAACTGTTTGGAATACAAAAAAAGGTTTGAAGTCGGAGAGGGATCCCCTCGCTCAAGTATTGGGATTTTCTCTGTATTTATGGTGTTTTGCTTATCTGCAGGATTTGTGAACATCCTGTAAAGTCTAATCCTGTTCCTCTAAACATCCAGACCAAAGGTTTTTGGATTGCTTAGGTGGTTCAGCATACATACTCTCCTTTCTTCAGGGACTTCAGGAGGCTTCAGATGCAGGGTCTTGGCTGTCTTTGCCATGTACAGCTACAGGAGGAACACAATAGATCTATTCGAGATGTGTTAATAGCCAAAGAAAAAGGTTCAAAGAAAACAAGTGAAAATACCTACTTCTTGCCTTCTTGCAAATGTCTATCATGGTTTAAACCACTACTTCAGCTTCTTTGGTCTCACAGGTTCTAATTTCCTGTTATCAGGGTAAGGGTGTTTTAAGCAGCTTTTTGCAGATGATTAGGTATTTGCTGATCATTCAGGACAATTTACAAAGATAAATATATGTTAAATGGGTTTCTTGTTAAAACCAATGTAGAAGTAACCCCTCGAGGCCAGACAGTAATTACTCCTAATAACAAATTAAAGCATTACCTACTTCTTTTCTGTTTTTCATTTTGAAGGGGAAATTACCTTACAGAACTGAATGTATTCAGAACTGTAGATTCACGTTTTTTTATAAAGCTTCAAAAAAATATATATTTTTTTTTAAAAATGCAGGAAGTAAAATGCTCAGAGGAAAGGATGGTCTCAAACACTTTTTTTTTTTTGGTAGTAATTATGTATAGCTTTTGAGGGACTTCATTGTGTCCCAGGTCCAGCCGTACCTCTCTTCACTTCTCAAGAGCAGCTGGTGGAGTGGTGGGGCTGGTCTGTAAGCAGCAGCTCACAACATCCCCAGTTGTTGTCTGGACCAGGCATCTGAGCTGCTCACCTGGGGACCCATGCTCAGTTGTGTCTGCCTGTGGATGTGTGTTTGGATGCAGGGGATGAATGACACAACTGGCTTCTTGCAACAGTAGTAACGACTAATTATGTCTAAAGAAGTGGGCAGAGACCTTCAAAGGTACTAAGGTACCATCTCACTGGTTTTAGTTAACGCTGGTTTTGGCAGAAATTAAGCATGTAGACTCTAACTTATCCAGATAGTTAATTTTGGGTTTTTTTTTTTTGTTTGTTTGTTCGTTTGCTTTTTTGGGGTTTGTTTTGGTCCGGTGTGAAAAAAAGGGATTTTAAAACAACTGATGACAGCGATGAACTCAGATTAAGCTTTCTTATTCCCAGTGCTTGCCTCCTTCCAGCTGACCTTAGTCAGTGCTTGAATTTTACCCTGGTCCCACTTATAACTTTCTCTTTTCTTGAGGAAGAGAGTTATTTTAGACCTGCCATAGATTTTTTTTTTTTTTTGTTTTGTTTTTTGTTTGGTCCTTTGGGTCCAAACCAAAATGTAGGGTTGGCTGGAAAAGGCTCAGCCACGGGCTCTTATTTTATTTTTTTTTTGTTTGCTGTGTGGTGGTTTTGCTGCCGCCTCCTTTTTCTGGTTGCTTTTCTTAGGGATTCCTATTAAATCTACCAAATATGTTCAGGCTGTAAAAATCGTGATTATCAAAGCTATATACAGTATTCATGCGTTATTACAGAAAAACTGTAACTTTCTGGAGAGCATCTGCAAGCTTCTCTATCCCTGGTTTAGTTGTTGACTTGGGGGCTTCTGAGATACAGGAATGGCAAGTCCTGGGGTCTTCGCCATCAGTCGGCAAACTGGGAATGAAAAAGGACTTGGGGTGCTTTTTACAGCTTTCATATTTCCCTAATTCATACTGAAATGCAGAGCAGTGCACACCTCATGGTAAATCAGGGCAGTGCGTTTGACACACTTCCTCCCAAGTAAAGATGACTTTGGCTTATCGAGTTCATTTATGTATAACAACTACCTCAGATGTTTTGAAGACTCTATAGATTTCCTATGAGTAAGACTTTTTTTTTCATGAGTTTCTGTCTTTTCACTTAAAAAGCATTTTCTGTCTGGGTCTTGCCATCTGTTTGCATAGCTGTCTTGCTAGACACTCACTTTAAGCTCACTGTAGCTTCTGAACCCAATCGTATCTTCCCAACTCTGTAAGAATCTGTCCCAAGCTTGACCAGAAGGTTGGCAAAAATCTGTTTGCCTCGAGATCGTTAATACCTAATTTGTCAACCATGAAGTCACTAAGGTGCTATGTGTGGTAAGAGGCTTGGCTTGTAATACATAAGCATTAAGGTAGATTCAGCTTATAAGCTATGGAAATTCTTAAATAGTTAATTTTTAATTATTTCTTTTTTTTTTTTTTTTCCTACTTGAAGTTGTTACAGAGCTGAGGCCGTTCCAAAAACAGAACTGCTTGGTTCTCATGGGTTCCATGAGGGTGCAACACGCACCTGGCTGTGAAATAAATGGCAGTTTATTGTAAGTGCTGTATGGTGATAGCAGAGCACCAGTTATATTTTCACTTGCATAGCACACCTTTAATATATAATCTCTCAGGAAAAAGACTACATAGAAACTCTTTGGTATCCACTTTTTAATGTTATCCCTACCTTTTAAGTGTGGAAATAAAGATGCTGGTTATAAAGTTTCTGCCAGAATTGGAAATCCAGTTTTCCATCTCCGAAAGGCTTGTTTTTAACAGCAAGATCCTTAGAAGTGATTTGTCCTTTCCTAAAATAATAATGGTTTGAAGGATGCTTTAGAAAGCACTTAGAAATACGTTGGTGTATCTGGTCAGCTCTTCCTAGGATAACTGCAGGATAACCTGCACTAATGAATTACAGCACTGTGATCAAAAAGTCCAGATGAATATGTGTCATGCGTAACACAATTAGTTATTTTCTCAGTTTGTCTTCAAATGTACCATTTTGTTTGGGAATATTGCAGATATATGTCACTCATTATTGATAGATTTGTCTGACTTCCTGTCAAATCTATGTACATTGACAAAAATCTATTTTGTTGTTTTTGTCACAGAAATCTATACTGGCATTTTTCCCCATGGAGATTTGGCTAGTCATTGTCAGCATGAGGTGCCAGCTAGAGCTTTTACTGTTTTTATTGTGCCAGCTGCTTTCTTGGCTTCAAATCTTTTGGTTCAGATTGTAAATGGGGGCGAGACATCCGTATCTAGCCAGCGTGCTCGATGGAATATGACAGGGACTTTATTTTTATTTATTTATTTTTTTTTATTTCTTGCTGCCTTTCTTAGTATTAGTAGGAGATGACAAGGATGGCTTTATCTTCTGACCAGCAGAGACGGTGAAGGAATGGGGAAGGAGAGAGAGAGAGAGACCGTGCCCGTACGTGGGCTGTGGGAAATGTTAAAATACAAATTTAAAGCTGCTCATTCTTACTGTGGTGGTTTTGGTTTGGTTTTTTTTTTTTTTTTTCCTTTGGTGAGGATCTCTGAGGAGATCTTGGAGTTCAGCAACAATAATTTCCAAACCTTTTGGCTAATGTTAAATCAGAATCACTGCATTCTTTTCATAATAGTTTTGGCCTAAATTATTATAACTGAGCACACGCCCTCTGCAAAATCAGATCTTTTTGAGGTGTCTGTAGTTTATTTAGAGGTGTCCAGGATCACCAATTTATTTGGTAGTGTAGGATTTAGTTCCTAAATAGTTCACATTTTAAGACAGATTTGGGGTGTGTGTTAAGCATTGGCAACTTTTGTGTTTTTAGCACAAGTCTTGTGATATTTGCTATTTTCTCTAAAGCCCCAACTGCTGGAGTAAGGTTGTCAATCTGAACATGCAATCCTTTGAAAAGTATGTTTCCAGCCCATGAGTTTATTAAGAAAAAGCTTGAAAACATGAAACCAGTTACAGCAGAACAATTAAAACCAACATAATTCATGTCTCTTGAACTGCCGTCATTTCAAAGCCAGTCTTCTGACTTTCTGGGTTCTGGCTCATGATTTTTAAATGCCGAGAGCTGGCATTGCCTTTGCATTAAGCTGTTTTCATTTTTGATGGCAGCCTTGTGACAATCGTCTAAACTAAAGGGAATAGGGCTCTATATTACATGACAAATTCATACCAAGGCAGGACCAGGGGAACATTTCGCTCTATTGCTTGGATGGGATGCTGAGGAACCACATCTCCCTGCGTGAGCTACTGGTGTGGCTGGAAGATCTAAGAAGCCCAATCCCGTTCTCCACAAGCCATCAGAGGGGCTGCAGCATATCCAGGCCAAACTACGCTGGTTTTAACTCGGCTTGCATGTGTGCCAGTGACAGCGGAGCCATATCAGCATGGACTTTGGTTGAGGCCAACTGCTTGAGAAGACATCCAGGGTCCCAAGCAGGCATGTACAGCTTGCACCAAAGCCCACTGCTGCCACAGCTATTCTGTTGTGTGTACCCAAGATCGTTTGATTAAAGCTAACTTGGATATGTTGACGCATGCTGTAATCATTCCCTAAATGACTTGCAAATTTGGCCTAGCTGATCTTTTAAATCCTTGCATTTTCAGAGTGCCAGTTCACTGTAAATCACAGACATTCTCCATTTTCTTTATTTGATTCCAGAAAACTGTCTCGGTACCGAAAACAAATCTTTGAAAAATGCTCATGTATCCTGCTGTCCTCTTTTACTTGGGGTGATTGCATAATTAACCTGGCCAAGTATCAACCATACAAGAGTTGAATGCATCCCAAGTTCAATTGGGGAGGTTTTTACCATAAGAATGTGCCTGTCCTGAGACTAAAACACAGGTTAGATTTCCAAGTTTCTGAATATTGCTCAATGAAAGAAGAATATGTTGCCCATGAGAAAAAAAAAAAAAAAAAAAAAAAGCAAATGGTGGTGTAATCTATAATCAAAAGCCCTAATGGGCACAAAGCATTTTAGAACAAAGGTTTGCTGAATCTGCAAGGATATTAAGTGTTAAAGTCTGAACAAAGAAATGTTCTTATTTACTAAGTATAAGGAGGTTACTAAAGCACAGATAAAAAGCTCATAGGGCAGACAAAGCTCTCCGAATCCTTTTTCTTTTCCTGCAGTCAGATACGAACATATGATACATGAATATTTATCAGAACTGCAGATAACTAGTAGCTACAGTTGGATTTAAACTCAGCAAACCATGGCTTGCAGTTTGCGTTCGCAGGGGCTTCATGCAAGTATTTATTTAAAAGTATTTTGCTTTTTTTCTTATTTTTCTTTTTGTACTCCATGTATGCGGGCTTCTCTCCCCTAAGCTGTCTTTTGATTCTAACTGAATGAACCTAAAAATACAGCGACGCTCTTCAATACAAAACATCCAGTGCATATCAACTAAAGGCTGACAAGGTTTTCTCTACACAGGGTTGACGAGACTGGCTTTCAAGCTGTACGTCTTCAAATCCCAAAATCTCTAGATTTAGCCCCGGCTTCCTTGTAGCTTCGTTCAGGTTATGTTGAAACATTTATGAACCTCCCAGAGCCTTGTCTTTCCTCAGTTTTGTAACAGCGTCTGCAAGCCGGTGACGCAACGGCAGTTTCACACTGGTGTAGTTGCAACCCGATCATCTGCTACCCACAATTTTGAACAGCAGAAAATTGGAGGTTCTTCAGAGAGAAGGGAAAAGCTGTTTTCTTCCTATCCCTACCTGCAGGTAGAGCCATGGGTGGTAATTATAGGGAAGTAGCTACACACTTGCTCTTCTCTTCTGTCTATCTCATGGATTGTTCTGAGAAATATGCAGAGTGAGCAGACAGATGGAACATTGGAGATCATAGAATGGGTAGAGTCACAAGGGACCTTAAATATTGTCTAGTTCCAACCTTCCTGCCATGTGCCCAGACACCTCTCACTAGACTGGAGACCCTTTGCTGTAAGGAGTTGGGCATCTTCAGCCTGAACAAGAGAAGGCTCTGGGGATACCTTAGAGCCCCTTCCAGTCCCTAAAGGGAGCCTGCAGGAGAGATGGAGGGGACTCTTGATCCGGGAGTGTAGTGACAGGACAAGGGGTAACATTTTTAAACTGAAAGTGGAGAAATTTAGATAAGATACTAGAAAGAAATTCTTTGCTGTGAGGGTGGTGAGACACTGTCCCAGGTTGCCCAGAGAAACTGTGGCTGCCCCATCCATGGAGGGGTTCAAGGCCAGGTTGGAGGGGGCTTTGACCAACCTGGTCTGGTGGGAAGTGTCCCTGTCCATGGCAGGGGGTTGGAACTTGATGATCTTTAAAGTTCTTTTCAACACAAACCATTCTATGATTCTAGACCAGGTTGCCCAAAGTCTGGTGCTGGTCACCCTTGACAACCATAAATGCTGTCATCCACACTGATCATCAATGACCATGCTGCTCACCAAGCTTTTCACCCAGCTCAGCCCCACTCAAACATGAGTCTGTGGAAAAAAGACTGGAGTACAAGGTGTGGCACTCCTTTTACCTAGTTTTGCCACTGGGATATATTGCAATAATATTTTTACTTTTTCTTTTTTTTCTCCCTGCTGTGTTTCAGACAGATTTGCAGAAGTGTGGCAGAGGGTGAGACTGTGCAGGCAAGAGGTTAAAGCAAGAGAACGGGAGCCAGTAGGTCTCCATTGCTTTACCCTGGTGCTGCCAGGCTGCTCCTGTTAAAGATTAGCAAGTGATCTTCAACTACTAATGTCACAAAGGCTTTTCTGGGCCAAACCAAAATTCCCTCTAGTCCAGTACCCTGTCTCTGACAGTGGCTAGTTTGGGAAGCTGTATAAGAATAGGACTTTGGTATGCCTTCTTGGCTTTTGGTAAGTTGTGTTTTAGGGACTTTCTGAGTTTGCGGCTGTTGGGGAGACAATTTTTTAGCCTGATCATCCATAAGCTTGTGTAATCCTTTCTTGAGTTGACCGATGCTTTTTGCCACATCGTTTCTTAATCTTAGTTTGCTCAAGTGTAACGCAGGTTAATGGCTCTTTTGCAGCCTCCTTGTTTTCCTCAGTCTCTGAGAAAAAAAAAAAATACCAAAAGGCTGAAATGTGAAACAAAAACTATTCCCCCATTACGGGAACATGTCTTTTTCTAGCTAAACTGGGTTAGCTCTTGCTCTGGAGCCAGACCTATGATGACTTCTCTTTCACGTAACAATACTAAACATTATTTTTCCTTTCATCTGTTTTTTCAGTTACTACTTTCTTTGTAATGTAGGCCAGGGTCTCCACAACTGCACTACCAAGGGAATGGAAAGGTCACTGACGTGGGATTTATTATTTGATCTGTTGTTTTTATTGCAGGGAAAAGTGGACAAAAACTGCCGGTTTGATCCCAAACCTCTTTGAACTGTTTAGTCAGGGAAGGAAAAGCAGTTTTGCATCCCTGGTTTGGAAAGTGGTGCCGTAGTTTATATTATGATTGTGATTTAAAAAAAAAAAATAATAAAAAGGATCTATTTTCTGCTTTGGTTTCAGATACAGCTGAAATCTCTCAAGGGTCCAAGGTACAAATCCACTGAGGGTTTTACAGCAAGTAAAGCTATTTTGGCTTGGGTGGGATGTAGGTCATGTGTAACAATGCATGAGAAAGCGTATGGCAGTGTTTGTCTTGAGCTAGAAGAGCGATAAAACTGAGGCTCAGGCAGGACAAAGGGTGGGGGAAAGGTATAAGACAAGGGGAAATTACAGAGTGTAGAAGAGGATTTACTCAGAGGTGAACTCAGGAGGGAGGTATGCACGGGAAATTTTGCAGAGAAGGTAATAGGCAAACTTGAAGAACTAGGAAATGCGAGAGGGGAAGGACATATGCTGCATAATGTAACAAAAATTGGCCGGGTTGTGGAGGGGAGAGGTTTTTATTCAGTCTTAAACTAAGATAAGGGTCATCTGATTCATCGTGACCTGACTAGAACCAGCTAGGAGAGCTGGACGAGCTCCATGTGAGTCATTTTCCTGCATCCTGAGCCATTATTATTCTTATTAAACCAAAAAACTACACTGCGTTCACATGATAAGATTTTGGGGAAAAAGAAACAAGAGAAGCAAGGGTATTTAGAGTTGAAGGATTAGGTTTGTTTACGCTTGGCTGTCTCCCTGCCCAAGCCTGTGAAACGGGATCAGCTCCTGCCCAGGGACATCCCCCTCCCTGATTCTGCAGCCCAAGGGTGTCAGGGATGGAGCAGGAACTGCACCTCGGCGCCGCTCCGCCTTTCTGGCGAGGTGGGGTCAGATCATGTAAAGGCTGCAGAACTTTGTTATTGTCCTGGGCGGCTCTCCAAAGGACCCGAACGCCAAACGGAGCTCGGAGAAGCACCCAAATATGCAGATGTTTTATATGAACATGACTTTAGAGCTAAGAACTTCACAGAGGCACAGGAGTGGGATGGAAAACTTTCTTGTGACTCAGCACTTCACTTTCATATGTGGACGCAGAAGCATACAAAAGTCAAAAAACGTGGCAAAAAACCCCCAAATCAGTGTTTTTTTTTCAAATCTCCGAGGAAAAAAAAAATTACAATTTTGGCTCAGAGCTTTGGTTAATTTTTGTTTAACAAAGATGGGTCACAAATCTTTGCAGACGGATTTCTGTGGAGTTAATTTTTGAACATTTAAATAAGATTTATTGTAAAATCTTTAAAGATGGTGGGTCTCATTCACTGAAAAAACTGCAGTCTCTGAGCACGTATAGTAGTGAGAAGGGGAAAAAAAACCGAGCAACCTCAGAGACCAGTGCTCTGTGGTCCTTCACAAGCAAAGGACGGCATAAAGGGAGTGAGAGAGGTCAAGCAGGTAATTTGAGATAGAAGAACAATCTGTCTGGAGGTTGCCAATTCTCAAATTAATTGATAAAGTCATCTAAGATAGGGCTAGGGCTGTACCCCTGCTCTCCTCTGGAAGGAGCAAACACCCCAGGGCAGAAGCTGAACTTGATTGCCTGAAGCTTTACCCGTGGGACTGGATTTGCTTGAAGGGTGGTTAGTGATATCCAGGGGATCTCAGAATACATCCCAGGGTCTTGGAGGCTGTCGCCCCAAGTCCCTGTGCAGATTCCTGCTCTTGGCTGTTCCCACATTGATGAGCTGAAGACTCTCCCCAGGAGACTCGCCGAGGACTCTAGGGATCATCCAGTTCTCAGTGTGGTTCCAGCCTTTTTCCTTGGCAGACTTCAGGATCTGGATGATGGGGTGTGATAGGTGGGAAAGTAATGAGTTAAGCTTCTCTTCCCCTTATCTGACCTTGCTTCCCCCAGATCCAGCAGCCAATGTTTTTTTATCAAGTTCTGCTGTGACTCAGCCTTATCCTCCTCCACTTTATATTGTACCTGATAGTTATGATTTCATGATCCCCGGCATGGGAGAGGGGAACAGTCTTGAAGCACCCAGAGTCTATGAAGGCACAGATTCAGCATCACGCAATGGTGACTCAGAGCCCTGTCTAAGGTAGACAGATCTGAAAACCACCCGGTTAACTGCGTGGGAGACCTGCGGACGAGACTTTGGAGACCAAGATCCTTCTTCCTCCTACTGTGCTTAGCCAGTAGATATTTAATGCCTTTCTTTTTCATACAAAAATAACTTTGTACCAGTTTCTCTGGTCAAATTTTCCCTCTCCCTGACTCATGTAGTACACTGCTATTGTCAGGTTTCTGTCACCCATGGAAAAGTCTAAATTCTCTCTGCATAGGCAGAAATATTTGATGAGCATTTAGTCATATTACCTATTTCAATATGAAAAGGTAACTCGGTTGTGGAGTCCATATTACATCCAGTCTCAGACTGTGGGGTAAACCGGACCCATGGTTTGTGAGACACATTTTGTAATGCAAGAGGTAAATGAAAAAGATTGAGAAAAGTGTCACATCTATGTTACAGGAAGTGTTCAAACCCACTGACATGTCTTCTCCTGATTTACTGGTCAGAATCCTTACATTCCAGGCTGGACTGGACTTCACATGTCAGGCCCCTCAGGTCAGGCTAGTTGGGCAGTGAGTAACACATCACTACAGCCAGCTTCCAGCTGTGTGTATGTGTCTGGTCATCAAAGGTTAACTAATGCTAGTGCTGGCTGTTTCCAAATTCACAGACATAAAATTCCTCCTCTCCTGAATGTGATCGCTAATTTGAGTTTAGTTAATTGCACTATAAAGGTCCTGTGATCCACTACATAAAGAATGTGCTATGTACAATGTAGGCCCCAGGACAGCTGGGTTCCTCGGATACAGTTGTACTTGAA
Source organism: Nycticryphes semicollaris (assembly GCA_013400055.1). NCBI lineage: Eukaryota > Metazoa > Chordata > Aves > Charadriiformes > Rostratulidae > Nycticryphes > Nycticryphes semicollaris. The sequence goes on from VXBJ01005062.1 coordinate 1,175,512, forward strand.
TTCTCAGAGATTTGTGCAATTAATCATTCTGTGGTTTGGGTCAGAAGGAACCTTGAAGATTATTGAGTTCCAACCTTCTGCTATGGACAGGGACACCTCCCACCAGATCAGGTTGCTCAAAACCCTGCCCAACCTGGTCTTAAACCCCTCCAGGGCTGGGGCAGCCACAGCTTCTCTGGGCAACCTGGGCCAGTGCCTCACCACCTTCACAGGAAAGAATTACTCCCTAATATCTAATCTAATTCTCCTACCTTTTCATTACCACGTGCTAGAAAGGCATATGTTGTAGCATCAAGAAGAACCTGCATCCAGACATTTATTTTAAGCTTTTAGCTAGCCACAGAATCATCAATATTCTGTATGTTGAGAGTGGGTGTGCAGCACAGTATATGCCTCTGCCGTTTCTGTGCGGCTCTAGGAAAACTTATTGAACTATTTCAGAAAGCTGGTATGCCCTTCAGCTCACCTTAGCTGAAGTTCTTTCGTTCCACTTGGGATGAGATAGGCCAGAGCAGAGGCCAAGGTCGTTATCACTGCAATTTCTATACAAACATATTTTTAGTCTTTCACTTAGGGATCAGATAGTGAGCTTTGGGTTAAAGTATCTAAGGTTAGTAAAACCCAAGATGCATCAGTGAAGGCAACTGTTTGGAGGATTTAGCCTCACAACATTTAATCCATCTGCCAAAAATATTATTTGTCTTTGTTCAAAGAGTATGAGTTCTGTATAATAAAGGGAATCTTGCAAAAGGAGACTCCTGCATAGGTGGCCCCGTTTGACATTGGTGCGTTTGTTCTAAGTGGAAAATTCAAACATATATTTGATATAATAGTTCAAAACTCACAATTGACTTTAAAATTATGGAGAAAAGCTTTAGCTTACAAATGAATTGTAGGCATGTAATGGCACATCTGTTCAAATGTGCTTTCTTGGTGCATTGTCTTTCTTTTACAAGTCCTTTCTTCTCCCTGTGGTAATTCACTTCGGGTCAGATTCTGCCATTTTTATTCATATTGTATAGTAGCTTGTTTTATGTATAATCTTGCTGAAATAATGAAGATGGAATGAAGCTAAAATTTACTTGAGAAAGGACAAAAAAGGGCATTTCCAAGATGTGTTGAAGATTAGAACCAAGGTTTCGGGTCACTTCTCTTCACATGAAACTTCCTATTTATATATTCAAAATAGCTGACCAGCAAAATTTAGGTTTTAATTTATTTTCATATAGTATTTGCCTTTGGGAAAAGAAGAGGTTTTTAAGTTGAATGCTCAGCCCCAGAACCAAATGCTTTGTCTCAGTTTAAAAGTGACTTGTAAGGCACTGAGGATCCAGAACTTGATTTTGATCTAAGATGTAGCAGGCAGTGCAAATACCCACCATGTGTCTTGTCAAGTCGACTTCTGTGCAAATAAAAGCCGGGGCTGATGTAAGGTCACCGTACGCAATGCAGCTGAGATGAGGATCCCCCTCATATAGTTAAAATAATTACCAAGGGAACAAATTAATATTTTCTTTTATGACCAATAACCGGGGAATTTGTTTTGTTTGTCTTTTGAATGTTGAAGTATTACGTGGGGACATTATAAATTCAAGACTGGCTAAAGTACTTGAATTGCTATGGTCTTTAACTTGCCTTCATTATAGCTTCCATGATCTATAGCTTCATTTTATGTAGACCATATGCAGTTAAAAATAACTGGAGTTGCTGTATTTTATATGTGCCTTTGTAAGCATTTCCAACTGCAAAGGGATTTTTTTATAAATACAGAAAACCCCAACAAGTTTTATGTTTTCATTTCACCTCTTCCCTTTTTATTTTTTATAGAAATGCTACAAAGGGGAACTTTCGATAAGTATTACCAGCAAAGGCCAGTATTGCAACACAGTTAACTGCTGCAGAGTTTCTATTTAAGGTTACCTGGCATAGTCAGCTCAGCCAGATGTACTTCTGCTATTGGATAATTTGATTTGCTGACAATGTGCACTGCCTTAAAAAAAAAAAAAAA
>VXBJ01005062.1:1177552-1234205 GCA_013400055.1 Nycticryphes semicollaris
AAGGAAGTGCCTAGGTGACTTATATCCAAATCACACATATTCTTTTAGTTAAAATGAAATGTGAGACTGAATTTAGCCTTTAATTACATTTCCTTCCCTACCTCCAACAAACAAATTTTTATAACCTTTCCAATGAACAAAGTCATATTTTGCGAATTACTTGCTTGGAAGCTTACCAGCAGCAAAAGTTATTTAGGAAATTTTCTATTATTTGTAACAATCAAAGATTATTCTCTAGGTTTCTGACTCTTCCATAAGATAAATTATCTTTTTCAAAGAGTTTTGTATATAAGTTTATTTTTATTTTAGAGCTTTTATCTGAGTCGCTTTCTGGCAAATGGAAATTATGCTTGTGAAGAAGGAGGCACAGCATAAAAATAGGATCTATCACACCGTGTTTGGGGGATATATAATAGAGCTCTTACAATATGTTAGGGACTTAAATCAACTCCAAATCTTATTTTTATAAGAATCTGTGCAGTGCAAGCTGTAATATAAATCGGCAACAGAAAGAGAAGAGTTTTGTATGTATTTGAAGACATGAAATAGTATTGCTTAAGTGAAGCATTAAAAATAAGTATTACTTAAATTATCTTCCCTAATAAGATATGTCTGTCATTTTTTTTTTCATTTAGCATTGGCTCTGAGGAGACTGCATTGTTCTGTCAGCATTAAAATATGAAAAACCCCTCCACATTTGAGCATGTGCTTAAACAAGCAAGACTAAGTATTAAATCTGAGTCCTCTGTACTTTGAGAAGCACTTTTACAAGTGGAAAGTTGTTCAGCTTAGATAGTTCATCCATTTTCCAGAGCCTTTTAAACCTGCATAATATATGGAATGTCAAAACGCTATAAAATCTCTTTAACTATTGATATCTATTTGTAGATAGCAATATAAATTCTGCCATAAATTCGAATAAGCAAATGACTTTATCTAAACAAAGATTTGGTGCGCAACTACACTGTTACTATGACAGCGTTGGCTTCTTAAAGCTAACACCAGAGGGGCAAGATTACAGTTTTTTTGACACGGTCAAGGCTTTGAAATTATTGCCATTGGAAATCAATATTGGGCAGTTGCTAACAAAAATATTATGGAATGCATCCTTTATACAAACAGCTACAAATATATTATTGAATGGACAGACAGAGATTGCGCTTATCTCCAGAGCTGGGCTTCAGTGTAGGAATCCACGCGTTTGTTGGCTCAGTATATAATATCAACATATATTAAAGCAATTTATTTCCTCTATCAGCTGAGGAATCTTTATTTTCTAGTGCTGGATGATATGCTTGTGGCCATTTCACGCTTCCTTTTTGTGCACTGTTGAGCTCACTTGGCAAAAGCAGTGGCAGAAAACTGGTTTTGAAGTTGTCAATGTATATGAGCAAAATTTGAAGTTACCCATGAAATATTTATGCCACTACTGTTTACGCATTCTCTTAAGTTAGCAGTGTGCTTACAGGAATGTTTTTTGAACAGTTGTGTTTGATTTATACCCTGAATAGAATCAGTAATGCGTTAATTATTACATTTTATTATTTTTTTTTATAGAATGCATTGAATAACCCCAGTTTTGGATAGTCCCTTCACAGGACAGAATATACAACCCATGATCAAATTCTTCCTCGAGCCTTACATGTCCTACATCCTTGAAAGTCATGAATTAGGCATCCTTCATGTTTCACAATCCTGTCCGCTCTCCTTTACCAGGAAAGCAAGCCCTTTTGTTTTTAAAAAAAAATCACTTCATGTGGCAAAAGCGTGTGATAAAACCAAACCAAGTGAAGGAGGCTGGCAGGAAGCTCTTTATCCTTTTACAGAAACTGCCTGTTTGGCTGGGTGGCCGTGCTGCTGGAGAGCTTTAGACATTCTTACACGCAAAGGATCTTTGGCTTTGTTTTGGAGCAGATCAAACCCCTTCGGTTTCTGGTAGCTGCAGCCATAACCACTGCACAGGCATCAAATATTGGCTAGACCTTAAGATCATGCTTCAAAAATCCAGTTCTCTGGTCCTGTTACCTGTGGGACACTGCACTCTCTTCAACCTGTAAAGCAAACAAGGCTTGAGCTTCTTCATTACTTAGAAATAAATCTTTATGCATTTCTTTTCTTATTTTTTCTTCCCTTTTTGGCCCGACTCTGCCCGTTTGTACCCTACCTCCCTATGCTTTTTTCTTTTTTTCTCTTTTTTTTTTTTTTCCAGACAACAAACAGGAAAACCACAAGCCTTCATCAGCAAGCTGCGCTTTCCTCTCGAAAGCCAAGACGCTGAAGCTCAGCATACAAATCACATGCTCGTGCCTTCACTACTCACACACCACCCCGTAGCTCACTTCTGAAAAATGATTAAACTCAGTAGGTTAAAAATAAACGGGTCGGGGGAAGTGCTACCTCGGGATGCGGTGCACATTGGCCTGGCCAAGAGGAGAAAGAGTCCTGGGGTGGTGATTTAAAGAAAAGAAGGGGAATATTTAGTGAATGTTTAGAGCAGATAATTATTCAGGGAATAGCGTGCAACAGTTACCTCGCACACAGTTGTGTGGATGCCTCCAAGGGTTTTATTACGAAAGGGATTATTATTAAAGTTGGCAGCCTGGACCGTTCTCCATCACCTATGTAGCTGGCAGCCTGTTTTTACCTCGGTCCCATATCTTTTCTTTGGCCAGAGCAGTATCTATTTACTACAGGTACTTGTAGAGTGAGCTTCCTGTTATACCTGGCCATTGGTTTGCAGTGAGTTTATTCTACCTGCTGGTGTTCATCAGATGTGGAGGGAGGATGCAGTGAGGATAAGGCCACACAGCAAGTCATTGCCTTGGCCAAGAACGAAATGTGAGGGCCTGGCTTTCCTGTCCTCTGCTTCAACTTTTCTTTGTCAACTCTTCTTGTTTTCCTCCTTTTGGCCAGAATTTGTTGCTGTATGCTGTGAGAAGAAGCCCTCATAGCCCAACATATGTAGAAAAAAGAATTAAAATGGAAATCCCATTCAAAGCCTCAGGGCTTGAGCATGGTATGCCTGCCAGGAACAGGCAAGGGGGATGCAGAAGCATCTTGAGGGTCTTCTTGGAGACAGTTGGGTGTATCTGTGCCGTCGAGCTGATCTGGCTCATTGTACACGAGGACTCTGGTGCCCAGTCCTGCCCGTGCCCAGTGCACGTACAGCATTTTCACCCACTCTCTGTTCAGCTGATCGCTTTCTGGTGTGGGAACAAAGGAACTTCCCAGGCTACAGATGTGCTTAGGACTGGTGCCAAGCTGTCCTGCACACCTGGATGTCCCATACCCCACCATACGGCAGGCTACGTGCCACTGCAGACATGGGGGTGGTCTCTACCGATGCTGCAGGTTTTCTTGCTGAGCTGAGGAGCGGCATGGTCTGCTCTCCTCCAGGGCATAGCCCAGTACTGACTACGAGCAAGGGCAGGCAAAACCATTTTTTCAATTTGTTCTTGATTTTTTCCATATTCTGTTTATAGTGCATTACCTTCCCTCTCCTGCGTTTAGGGAATATGACTATGCCTGGCTCCCGCTACAAGGGCTGGGTAATGGAGAAGTTTCATCACCTCTCCCCAAACTACACAGCCATGCAGGACCCATGCTCAATCTTCCTTCTGTCAACACGAAATACATACTGTTATGATTATAACATGAAGACAAGGACTCTGTTTTATCTCAAAGAGTGGAAAGGTTTACAAAGGGTTAAAATAATCTAACCTCACTTTTTTTTTTACCCCCTTTTTCTCCTTTTTTTTTTTTTCCTGTATTCACAATGGCAAATGTTATTTATATTAAAGGGAAAACCAGCATAGTGTTGCCAGATCGAGCTGACTTCTCTTTGCCAGCTAAAACACAAAGCAGAGTTACTGCGTGTTTGGTACCTGCAAAACAATCTGAGCACAGTGTTCTGTCATCCTTTGAAATGGCAAATGGAAGTCATTTAAACCAGATGAGTGACTGAACGGGGAATTACTTGCACCTACAGCACAGGATATACAGTACTGTGCACCTATTTCAAGAGAACTAGAGTGGGTGGCCGGAAGAAAGGAACTTTTTTCCTCATTTAACCTGTAATTTGACAACATCTGCAAGGAATTATCCCTAGTACTGGCATTGTAATTGTTGTATCTAACATCAATCACCGGGTAGGGGAGGTTGCTTTAAATAGATGTTAGCTGTGCATTACAGTTTCAAAACATGAAAGCAGAAAAATGAAAGGAATGAAATATGTAAATTGGTATAAAATTAATTACTGGAAACTTTGACACTAATTTATTGTTTAAATAAGACTTGTTACTGGCCAGTGTGGGTGACTGTTTCGGTTTGACCCTGTATGTTTGGCAAGTGTTAGAAAACAGAGGCCACTTTATTCCAATTTATGAAAATTGTAACCTCTTTTTTTTTTCAAGTCTCTATTAATGTGCAGAAGAAGAAAGGGATTAGACTGACTAATATTTTACACTGAAAGGACAGCAAGTAGGAAAGGTTCCATAAAGTGTACGTCTTTAAAACAAAGTCTTTCCTCCCCAGCTCTTTCAGTGGGATTTCTGTCTTTGACTTCATCAGAAATATGATTACAGGGAACAAACTATGCACGTTTTTGGAAAGCAAAAATTGTAATTCCAAGCATGCTCCAGATCTCCAATAGCAGCTCAGCAACTACAGGAGTAAATTCATATTCACAAGTTATCAAATTTCCAGTGTGTGTCCAATTTTGTGTTGGGTTTTGATTCATATTTGTGGCTAGATGTGAATCAGATCCAGTATTTGTTTCGCAGAAATGTCATGGAAAAGGAAATCATTGGGTGCACGGGTATTCACAGCCAAATACAACGCGCAGTACCACTATCCAGCCTGAGAGCCAGATGAATGATTATGATGGTCATGGGAATTGTACTTAACCTGGGAAAATGTTTTAGAGACAGAGAGAAGAAAAGCCTTAGACTGTAGTGTCTCCAATAACCACCATGCTAATATATATATGTATAGATACGTGTTCAGCCTGAAATATTACACCATATTTTTAAGCAAAGTTAGGCAGTATATCTTTTTCTTTTCTTTTTCTTTTTTTTCCTACTCCTTTTTGTTCTTTCTTTCTTTCTTTCTCTCTCTCTCTTGCTGGGCCATTACAGAGAAGGCACTGATAGGGCTTCCTGGCTTGTCTTCATTAAACTCTGGCTGCTCATTTTACTCACCTGAAGACTTGCCTGTAGGCAAACTCCCCAGCTGTGTCTCATATTTATGTATTTACAGGATAGGGAACCTTTTGCTCGGAAGCTGTTGTTCATAAGGAATCCATTATCTTCAACAGGACATCTCCCATAAAACTATTTACATGCATGTGTGGAGTAAAGATCTCTTAATGGTGATTCATCCTGTAAGATCTCATCACCTGTAGTTTAATATATTCCTCTTCTTTAAAGATAAAACGGCATTTCTATATATAGTTCACATTACCTATATACCCAACCATTTTGAATAGTGGTTACTGGGTGTATATTATTACTTAACAGAAAAATTTTATTGCTTTAAAGCCAGTCCTCACAGATTTCAGTCTTTTCATCTGCAAACTCTATAAAAACGCCCCTAAATGATCCAGCTGAGGAGGCTGGAAGGGCACAGCTCTGGCACAGCAAAGGGATCCCATAGTCATGACGTTGCATAGGTGGTCTTTTGAATGTGTTTTAATTAAACAATGTCATAAAATGCTGCCATTTATGGTGAGAAGGAACTCGTAAAACACTACCCTGAACGTTAGGTAAGGTTTGTGGTACTGGTCACGTTGGGTTTAGGATTTTGCTGTTCAGCTTTCATGAAATCTTTGTCTTCCCCTGAAAAATAAGCTTTGTAAGCCTATATCCCTTTAAAGCTATTCCAGCCCAAAAGGTGGCTCTCTGTTCAGGGCAGCAAACCTAAGCCAAGAAGCTCAGAGGTGATGGGCATTTGAAGGTCATATCATGTCATGCAGTTGGTGCCTTCCTTGGCTGTGGTGCTTGCCCAGGCCTAAGCCTCTGAAAGCACCACAGCAATGATAAAAACCTGTGTCTGTTTTTGGAGCCAGATGGTTGTTTTTTATGCAAAGATTGAAGAACTGCTTTGTGAAGAGCAGACTTAAAAGGTGGATCTGGTCCTGGCATCCAGCTTTGACAAGGGTAGAAGTCAGTGGCCTTGCATGTGCCTGTGAGTCCTCGTTCACTTGAACATGATTTATCTGGAAAGTTAAAATTAACCTTTTTTTTTTTTTTTTTTTTCTTCTTTATTGGAGTACCTGCCTGAGGAGAACACTACCCTGACTGCTTGTGGGCAGTTTTTTGTAGCTCCAGGCTTTGGTAATTTAAACTAATTTTCTAGTTGAAGCAAACATCTTTAGTTGTTTTATAACTTCTATTTGCTTTCTTTCATGAGGTGAAAGCAGCAAGCCTATATTTGTATGATTGTCATGTGTATATGGGGGAAACAGTTATAATGTGCTGTTCAGCAGCAGGTTTGCCCATATATTTGAATTTTTGTAGTAGTTCGTTATCAAAGTTTGATTCGGTTGATGGGTACCGTGACCAGAGTCATTTATGTCATGTTTTTGCAGGGAATAGATCAGCCCAGCTCTGTCTTTGGTAGTAGGAGATATGCTTTTCCCATGTGAGCTACAAAGGCTTTGGAGATGGGAGGGCAGCTTTAGGTGGCACTGGCTCCTTGAAGACCCTCAGGAGAAGGTTGGGAGTGAGAATTGGGTTGGGACCATGGGAGAAGGGTGAAAACAATGGCCAGGATGTAGTTTGGCACAACTAACCTTCAGTATCATTGCAAAACACAGGTACCTAGAGACCTGTGGGCATCCAGATGCTGGCAACAGCACAAAAGACATTTAAGAGGCCTTATTTATGCCCAAATCCCATTTATCTACTCTGGAAACATTTATGCCCTGCTGTTCTTAGAGCATCTGGAAACTTCACCACCTTCTGGCATTTTTATGCACTGGAGAGTGTTAGGCATGAAGGGATGAGCGTTCTTCTGCAGAGACCCCAGGACAATACGGGGTTCAGTCTGAGCCTCTACCAGGCAGCACTGCTGTCCTTGTCACCCCATGGTCACGGTGTCCTCAGGGGAATTTCCATCCCTGGGAGTGCCAGTCCCTGCACACGGGTCTGTCTCACATGGCCCTAAACTTTTCAACAACACAGTTCCACGTATAGCCTGACCGTGATGCCAATAAGTCGTTTATTTTCTATACTATCATCATAATTCATAAAAATACTGTCTCTCCTGAGGGAACATTTTATCATGTGATAAGGGGCAATAGCAAGCCAAAAATATAAGGCCTTAACTAAATGATAAATACAGAATGACATAAACTATAAAACATAAAAGGGTGAGCGTGTGTAATACATGCCAAGGATGGCTGAGGATCAATTTAAACTAAGCGTTTTCAGTTAACATGAGAAATTTTTTGTAAACTGGAGAAAATGAGAAGGAAGAAAAGAACGATTTATGGAGTAATGTGTGGGAGGCATGTGGTGTTAAAACAGCTAAGGCTGGGGCATGTTTGTTCTACTGTCTCAGGAGTAGTTTGTCCCATCCTTACTCTCTTTCTGGCAAGTTTGCTGATGCCTTTTGTTGGACATGTTTGAAAGTTGAGGTTTGATGTATCTGTGCTTCCTTTTTTGGATGGACTTGGAAATGGAAAGCATTATTCAGTGAATTAAGCGTCCACCTGACATAGCCTCACGGATTAAATCTGTCTACTCACATCCCTTTCTGCTGCTCACGTCAACGCTTTGCTGAATTTATTTTCCATCTCCCTTTCCCGTGGGATGCTCACCTTCTCAAGCTGGTCTGACGGCACCGTGGTTACTCATGGCGTTGAGCAATATCGGTCTGACTCCTCAAGGAGCCCTCATCTTCTGGCAGCGGTGCTTCTGAGGATGGTGGTGCTGCACATCGCAGGGGAGGTAGAACCTGGCCATTTATCGCTCAGGATTTTCCAGAGGATTCATCATCGGGCTTTAGGCTTGCAGTCCACCCCCACCCCCAAATAAAATCCATTTTCTGATCCATTACCTCATTCTGCATATAATATTTCAGCTCAGCTGCATGATTGGGTCCTGTATTTGCAACACTGTAATTTCCCTGCCAGCTCAGCGCCTTGCTCAATTTTTATTTTTATTTTTTTTATTATTTTCTTTTTTTTTGGGGGGGAGGCTCATCACTGCTTTGGCTACCTGCATGGATACAGTGAGGCATATCATGAAGGCACAGACTTTGAGCCAGGAGAAGCAATCATACGACCTCTGCGAGGCCAATTCTCCAAAGCTTCCCAGCGGGGAGCACAGATCACTAATCACCGCAGGTCTATTTTATGAGTTTGGAAAGCTTTCCAGCTTCTAAAAACTTGCTGAGTTTATTTCAGGTACATGTATTTCCAGGTCCATAAACATTTAGTTTTAACGCTGCTGCATCAGAGAAGAAAGTGAAAATACTGCCGTGTAAACAGAGAGTGGGACTTCAGCCCCGCATCTCCCCGTTTTAAATGAGTGCATGGGCACATGAAGAGCGAGCGGTTCTTAGATATATAGCCCACCTAGGTAAAGCACTTTCAAATGTACTTCATTTATTTATTCAGGGCCATTTTTTTGGCCCGAAATCATCAAAAATTACTGTCTCTAGTTTCATTCTGCCCTTTTGAAATTGTCCAGATTTTGCGCTAAGAGTCTAAAGCCACAGCAAAGAAGCAGGCCAAGAGGGAAAGCTTTTGAAGAGTTCCCACAGCTGTGAAAACACGGGCCTCAGGCTGTGTGTAGAGTTACTTCAAACAGCTGCTTCAGGTGACTAAACACCTTGAGTCTCATTCATCAAGTGTTGTTTATACTGGCTGACAGACCAGACTTGGAGAATTAACTCTGCGAAAATAAAATAAAAAAAAAGAAAAAGATGTACTACATACCAAGTATGGGAAAGGAACTGAGTTCCCTAAGTAAGAAAGAAAGGGAAAAAAAAGGGGGGGTGAGGGAAGGAGAAGGGAGGGAAGAGTCCCTTTAAAATAAAACAGATGAGGGCTAATTTTATTTCATGTTAATAGGCCTTTTGCTACCCTTTGCGTGTTTAAAATCAGAGGCGAAACAGTATCGATAGTTTGCCACTTTGTAATCGTGCAAATAAAAGCAATTTAAATGATCCCTGTACATTGACGAAAAATCTCAGCTAACCTGGTATAAAATCTCCATGGCTAATTAGTAGCCTTGAGTAACCTATTAAATTAAGACCCTTATACTTAACCGTCCCCAATGCAGAATATCAGGGAAAAATGTGCCCAGCGGTGCTGCCTCCTCCCTGCTCCCCTTTAGTGTCAGATTGTGCAGATTCCACCCGTAGTTTTGGCACAGGACTTATCACTCAGCTTGAGATAATATTCTTTCATCTCATATCCATATGAGAAGGTGACATGATAAGATATTTGCAATCGTGTAACTGCTTTACATGGATCAAAAGAGGAATGAAAGAAAATGACACGAGTCAGTGTCAAGTGAAGTGCTACTAGTTAAGTAAGCTTTAAATATTGAAGGGGATTTTTAATATTTCCTTTTAATCTTGAAATCTGTCACTTGGTGGTTTTTTATAACATTGGAGTTGTTACTAACAACATTTTTCCATGGTTTCATTCAGTCCAAATGCAAAAACCCACCCCATCTCAGTCATGGCAAATGTTGTAATTTCTACTGGCAATTTCTCATCCGCAACCCGGGCAGATTTCAAAGAAAAGGACATGTTTTTCAGGCGCTGGGATACTGTTGGGATCCTGATGTTTGAACACTGGCACTGGAACATAGGCCAACAGTGAGATTTTACTGTTTTTCTTCTTGTTTTTTCTTAACAAGGAGTCAGACTGCGAGGGTGAATATCCCTTAAGAGACAAAAATAGCGTTCAAAGGAAGAATTTAGCAGTAGAATATTATTGTAAAAGGAGATTGTTTCAGAGGCTGTTTCCCTGACAAACTTGGTAAATAGTTTGGCAGATACTTAAGCTGTTGGATTTGCATATGCATATATAGGCGCCGAAGAAAAATACCAGGTGGTTTACTTCTTAGCGCTTCTGAATAACAGAAAGTTGATGGCAGTAGATTTGCATCTTACTCTCTGGGAAAAAAAAAAAAAAAGTTTCTCAGAAAAACAGGATTGTAGGAAAATAGAAGAGTAGCAGGTTTAAAATTGCATGCGAGGAATATTGATGAACCAGATTCTCCCTTTACTTCGGGTGAGATATGTCCTTCGCAGAGAAGGATCTCCCCACTGGTTTTTACCTAGGTTGAAAGAAACAAACCTTAATTGGATTAAAAAATCCCCTAAGTAATCCAGTGTATATCCAAAGTAGGAAGATCAAATGACTGGAATAATATCTTATTCTTTTGACTCTTGAAACAGTGATATCACTGGAAAGGATTACAAATTAAGTTGTTTATGTCCCCAGCTATCATGGTTTGGGAGAGTTTCCCGTGTCATTTATAGCACGGTAATATTGGGCTTGTAGCTGATACCTACATAAGGCAAAAATTTAGAGATGTTTCACCTGGGAATTGAAAAAGCACAGGAAGTGCCAGACAGTTTTGGTAACAGGGATGCAATGGGACACTGTGGGGGTGACTTAGCGAGGGCATGGCTTGGAGAAAGTTGTCTATTTAAAAACAACCAGCAACCAGTTGGAGACCTGGCCGATGAAGGAGTTAAGCTCCATCCCTTTCCAAGCTGAGAAGGGTTGGGTGCCTCGGTGTCCCCTCGCTGTCCCAGGGCTCTGCGAGGGTGGCAATGGTTAGCAGTGGGGGCTTCCCATGCCTGCTTCATGCTGGCTGAGGGCATTTAGGCACCACTGCAACTTAAATCACAGAGATTAATGTATAGCTGTGCTCGTACATGAAATATATCAGATGAATATTGGTTCTTTTTGCAAGGCTCCAGGGGGAAATGAAATAGATTTGTAACGTTTATTTTCAATAAATTATCTTTTTGAGTCCAAACAAAATATTTTTTTTCTGTTTTGCTCATAACTTTGGACTGCACTGCTACTTTTAGCTAGGAAGGGGGTGACTTTTGGCGAGCCTTGGCAGCTCAGCTCATGTTAAAATGTGACGGTCTTACAACTTTTAATCAAATCCCGTTTGGGACACGGGGATGCTGCCCGTGTGGCCCCGCTGCTGCCTCCTCTGCCACGTCCTTGTTGCTTCTCCGGTGCGTTAGTGAATCTCTCCTAAAATATTCCTGCATGCTGAAGGATCTGCGATCCCAAGGCTTGGGACAGAGGGCAGGGAGGCTGACGCATTGCCCAGGTGTCACTGTTTTATTAGGTGAGTGCCTCTCTCCCTCCTTGCCATCAATGCCGCTCTCCTTGCCAGGCTTCGAGTGCCGCCACCCCGTCTCTTCATCCGGATGGGGCTGCCAGGAGCCACTTACATTTCTGTCCCTTGCTGGGAGTTGAACACTCTCCAGGTCCCTTGATTTCTTCCCCCTCCTCCTACTTCCAGCCTGATTTGTATTTTTTCGTTTTGTTTTGCTTTTCCTCCCATTTTGATAACGCAAAGTTTTTTCGTTTCCTTAATTAAAACTGAAATTTCCCTGAAAGAGCACAAGTGCCTCCCAGACTCACAAACGTTCTGTTTGCTCCATTTTACTGTTGCTGCTAATTGCAGTTGTGCCTTTTCTATCAATCTGAGCCACGGCATTTGCCTAAAAAAGAATAATCTGCCCACTGGAGTGAAATTAAAAGGACCCGATGATAATAAGAATCACTGTTAGTGGCAACTGTGTAAATATGCTATTTTATGTATTGAGTGTGGCTCCATGTTTTGCAAGGGAGCTAAGAAATAATCGGGTATCTCCTCTTTGGACAATTCAGGGAACAATTAAAAGGTAGCAATAATCTGAAAGATAGTAAATAATCACCCTAAAGGTATAAACAAGGCCCTCTCATTTATTAACATCACACAAGTCCTGGCCTCAGTTTATAGCAGTTCGGATCAACTTCAGTGAGATGTTTGCCACGTTTCATTAGGCTGAGCTTGGTCCACTGGTTAAACAAAGAAAACACTGTAATAAATTATCTAGAATATACCTGGGCTCATGAGAGGCCACGTTAAGCTTTTTACAGCTTGGTATTTTTTTCACGTAATTTCTAATTTATTTTGTGCTTTAAAAGTTTGTTTTGGCTGGGATTGAAATTTAATTTGTTCTTCAAAGAAAAATAACAATGGAAATACAAAGAGGAAGCTTTTGTTCTCTCCCTAGGAGTTCTGAAAGGTAATAATTATGAAATGATAAGATTCTAAATGAAAATGTCACTTGCAAAGGTTGAGGTTGAAAACAGCACAGACCTATGTAAAGCGAGAAAAGTCACATTTGATTCATGAACATAAATACAACCAGAATGATTTAATTTTAAATCATCTGATGATTTATTGTATAAATATTTTATAATTTTGAAAGGAAATTCTTCAAAGCATGAATGTCTGTGAGAACACAATGCAGCTTTGGAAAAACAGTACTCTTGTATTATTAATAATAATAGTAATAGTGGAAAGATTAATAAAATATCATAAACGTAGACTAGAAGAATAGTTATTTGTATAAATTCTAACAACTGCTACTCAACAATACCCTAAATCAAATGTAGGAGTAAAGTTTTGAATTGTCTCTGTGCCCCGTATTGTTACAGTGATCAGCATATCAATGGCCCCGTTTCTCCTGCTCTTTTTTTCCCCCCTACTCAGTGAGACTATTATGCCACAAGGTTTAAAACAAATATATTCCATCAAATTTACCTTCATAGGCTGCATTTTCCTGATTTATCTGGAGAAATTTAACCCTTTCCTCTTAGTCTGCCACCTACCCGTCTTTTCTCATGGTTTTATTTATGAATGTAAATGTTTCTGGATGGGACTTTGAGCAGCCTGGTCTGGTGGGAGGTGTCCCTGCCCATGGTGGGGGGGTTGGAACTTGGTGGTCTTTAAGGTTCCTTCCAACTCTAACCATCCTATGATGATTCTGTAAAGGGTGATTCGTCGATACTTGGAAAAATCTGTGTTTGCATGCACATTACCTGTCTCCTCCTGTACATCTTAATCAAGCAAACTCTGCTTGAGTGGTATATTTTGATGGAGTTTTCCCATAAATTATATATGTTGGGTTTTCCCTTTAAAGACAGACGTACGTTTTACAATGAAAACATTGGTTCATCATTGGAGTTAGTGTGAGAGAGTTATTGCTTCCCAAGAGAATGACCTGATAACGCTCATGGTGAATATCTCCTCCTGCCTCGTGGTGACTATTGAATATTTTCACATGGAGAAGTTTCAAAAGGGGCTATGTTGCTGGGGGACGTGAAGGCAGATATAAAGGAGGAAAGGACATGGTGGTCTGCATTTCCTTGCTGACAAAACCATCTATGCGCTGATTGCTATCTACATCTCATTTCAATTTTCTCTTTGAAAGAGATCAGACAACATTATCAACTCCTTGGTTGTTTTACTTCCTCTGAAGTCTGGCTATAGTTGGCAATCCAGCTCTTCTCCCAGTGTTGTGGTCTTTTTTTTGGCTGCCGCGTTTATTTTGTCATTCAATGTTGTGCTGTTGGTGAGGCTGAAGAAACCATCCTTCTTCCTGAACTGTTGCTGTGTTAAGGTTGTGTGACATTTGATTTGCATTAAAAATTACTTTTTCAGTTAGATGTCCTGGGACACTCATTTTGAGTGGATGAGGGAGGTTTGGTTTCAGTTCCTGTGTTTATGTAGATTAACCTATTTAGAGATAGATTCCCAGTGGGAAATTCATTAGTTCTAAACCCATTTCCTTTGTATGGGGATGCATTTAAAAATTAAGTGTTGTCAGAAAATTGTGAGTACAAGAGTAAAACTGTGGTGCAATTAAAGATGATAATATCTGTTTGTGAGGTTCATAAAACATTTTTCCCCAATGTTTTTCCAGCTCTATCTTGGCTGTGACCGAGAGAGACCAAATGATGTCTCCTGACTTGTCCTGAGAGG
Source organism: Nycticryphes semicollaris (assembly GCA_013400055.1). Lineage (NCBI taxonomy): Eukaryota > Metazoa > Chordata > Aves > Charadriiformes > Rostratulidae > Nycticryphes > Nycticryphes semicollaris. The sequence goes on from VXBJ01005062.1 coordinate 1,191,577, forward strand.
GGAGACAGCAAACTGTCCTTCTCTCTGACAGAAGCTTTCTGAATATTTGTAATTACTCTCTAGAGAAACTCTTATGTCTGTATGAAAGTATGGGGAAGTTTCTCAGTAATCATTCTCTAATAGGAGCTACATGTGTTTAGGACATCAGCTTTGATTCTGTTCTTTTTTATTTCTTATACTGAAGGATAGCAGAGTTTCACAAAAACAATGAAGCTTCCAATGTTGTATCACTTTATAAGCTGGAAAAGGGATTTTTTTTCCTAAACTGTCTATATCTCTGCCTTGTGGAATGCTGGGTGTTGATTAGATTCTAATTTCAGCCATGACATATGGTGTAATTCTTACTTGAAATGAACAAAACCAGTTATGATTACCTGAACTTGACCTGACTAGCAATTTTGCCAAAGCAAAACAAAAGACAACACAGGTATTTATTTCAATAATCAAACAAAGAAAAAAATGCTTTAACAGAATTTGTACTTCTTGTGTTCACTTTTAAAACCATGATTTAAAAAAGGGCTAACATTTTTAAAAGGAGTATTGATAAAAAGGAATTTGCTGGAAGGTGTTATAGGAACTATTTTAAGAGCATGTAGTAATTAAAAAGATCGTTTTGTGAAAGTCGTGTTAGATACCAACTTTTTATAGGTTTTACAATCTTGGCTTACAAGCTACTGAAATCTTTTGTTCTACCCCTGTGTGTATGGTAATCAGGAAAATCTAGTAGACTTGCAATGAACTCACAACAGATAACTTTTGGTATAAAGTAGAAATTGTTGTGGTGGGAACTAAATATTCATATTTCATTTTGCCTTCTCTTTCAACTTTATAAAAACATTTTTAGTCACAGTTCTAATGGATTACCTTTATATTTGCAGTTCCCAAAAAAAACCAGCAATCTCTCATTGAACACAGGTCACAATGTACCCAATGTTTAAGCCTCCTCTTCTACTGCAAACATTTACATTAGCGAGACTTTTGTTGATTAAGATGGTGGATTTGACGCTGTGGGATATTACTGGTATTCTCATTTTGAATTTAAAAATACAAAAGAAAAGCTACATAGCTTGTATAATTATTCTTAGTTGTATTGCTTGTACTTGAGATCATTATTTATACTGGTTAGCAGCAGGACAATGATCATTCGATTCATTAAAGAAAACTATTGTGGAAATTTAACACAGAATTGTGTGCAGAATTGCTTCTTTTTAAATGAAAGCTAGTAGTAGGGATCATAAGTCCACACTTATCTTGCATTTTGAGCAGTGGAGCCTAAAAAATACCTGCACGACTTGTTGATGGACCAGGTGATCAGTCTCCCAGGAAAATAACAACCATGATTATATGAACCCAGAAGAAAGGCCTTAGAGGAGACAGAAGGTCTTACCTGAATTTTTAATCAATTTCATAGCACAGGAGAAAAATCTAGAAATATGGTATAGACTGGTAGAAGAATTTTTTATTGACATCACTGGATTTTACGGCAGATTATAGAAGTGGAAGTTTTTTGGGGGCAGGGGGGTTGTAGGAAATATTGTTGTAAGGAAAAGAATGACCTCGCATTCAGCCATGGTCATTCTAACTCCTAAGTATCTGGCACATTTAAATTCTTCAATAAGCCCATTTTTTACATGTCAAGAATAAATAAATAACTAGGGGGAAAAAATCTTTACAAGAAAAGATGCTAAAACAAACATCTAGGTATTGCATTTTTATGTTGGTCTTAAAACAAGCCTAAGGCATTCTCCCACACTTTTTTTTCAAGATTATCTCCACCTGTAATAATAAAACATGCCTTCCGATTACTGTGCTTTCTATTATCTCATGTCTGTATCTAATTTATTTGCTATCCAGATTTAGTTTTCCTGTGTTAAATAGCTCTTTCTTTTTTCGGAAATGCAGTCCAAGGTTGTGATTTAGTAGGTGGACACTTCTCTAGTCCCCCAAAATTTTCTTCTCTTGATGGAAAAAAGATTTAAATTGTAAAATGTTTGAGAGCAGGGTGTGTACCGAACTAGAAAATGAGACTACATTTAAATGATACATTTTTAAATTCATATAAGGGGTTAGGCAAAATTGCCAATTTAGACTTATGCAATGGAAAATGTCCAAAGGCTGCAATATTTTAATGACCGTCAAAACATAAGACCTCTAATGATTTCTAAAATATTAATGTGTTTAAAAATGTCATAATTTTAATATATATATTTTCAAAGTTGCTGGGACTACTTATGCTCCAACACTTAAACTTGTGTACATATTTAAGAACTCAGAATATTAGAATTTATATAAAAGATTATCAATTAATTAAGAGAAATTATCAGCAACACCTTTGTAAGGTGTGAAAAAATGGAGAAATCCATTTTGTCCCAGTGTTAACATGACTTTTTCACACGTGTGCATTCATTATATAGACTTAAAAGTACAGACTCTCATAACTAGATCAAAGTTTTCAAAATGGTTCCTTGGTAAAAAAAAAAACAACTCACTCCAGGTCTTTTTTTCAAGACTTTTGTGGTGTTACAGCCAAATGCAATATTCAACCCTTGAAGTTCATGTCAATGGGAGCCCTTCCATTGTTTTCAATGGGTACTGGAGCAAGCCCTTATTATTCTTCTAAGGCATAGACTTCTTTGTTGTGATCCAAAAAACATGTGATTATCAGGACAGAGGAGATAGTGTATGTGAGTGAGTGATTTATGCTTTGCTTGTTTCTGCTGTCTATGGAACACGGGTTTGCTACAAGATGAACTCTGATTTCAGGAAATCACCCACATTGTCAGCAAATTTGCTTGCCCTTCTTTAGCATTATGAACAGCCCATTTTTCATGTTTTAGAAATATTTTAATGCTGGACTTTGATATATTATTACCACATGGCCATATCACAATAAACTTTCCACTGCACACATACAGACTTGAAGATTCTTAAAAAAATAGTATCAAAGGAGCAATACCCTTGGGTCCCTGCAGAGATCCAAAGGAAAAGCTCTCCCCAGAGCTGGCTCAGTTTTACTTTTCCCATAGATAATCACAGTACACAGGAGTCAGAGGTTCCAGTCTCAAATTTACCCTGAAGGATGAGGAATTTTGGGAAAAGTAAGATACAAGATGGGAAGCCGGAAAGAGAAAGATTCGAAGATGTGCCAATCCACATAAAAGTGGTAAAAAAAGATATCATCAAAAGTTCAAAACTGGCAATGTGCCTATATGTAAATCCAACATATATTGATATCAAGGCGAGTTTTGTGTATGGAAAGGCTACGTAAGTCCCTAATTTGTTGCATGAAAACACATACCAGAGAAGCTGCCTTGTTGCAATGTTTTGTGGGATTTTTTTTTTATTACCTGAAGGGAAATTCAGAACCTGTCTTTGAGAAGGCAGCAGGAGCTTATTATCTCCCTTGTCAAGAGAAATGGGAGTGTACCTTTCCTACAAGTCTTGTTAAAACAGACAGATATAGAGGAAGGGCTAATTAAGATTCTCCAAGAGTTGGAAGAGTTAGTCCTGAGCCAAGACTGATGGCCAGGTGTATAATTTGGGAAACAATTTGGTTTTGCATGGGTTTTTCTTTTCCTTTCAAAGTCCCTGTAAAAGGCAGAACAGTGATTCTCTGAGCTGATTTGTGTCTACGCTGAGAACAGAGTTGTGTCAAGAGCTGAGATAAGGGTAGTGTGTCCATTTGAACTTAACTTTCTTTTCTGTCCAATCAAACTATCAGCCTAACTATCTTATTAATCTATTAAAAAAAAAAAAAAAAAGATTATTTTTTGTCAAGCTTCAAATCCTTCTCTTTGATGTTAGTCAAGTTCTTGAAGAGGGGCCTGGTGAGGATTTTAGGAGAGGTTACGCTTGGAGATTTTCCAAACCCAGTTGCAGAAGGCCCTGGACAACCCTTTCTAACTCTGGGGTTGTCCCTTCTTTGTGCAGGGATTGGGCCAGACGGCTCCAGCTGTGCCTCCCAAGCTTACTTATTCTGTGATTCCATGACAAAATGAGCCATGCCAAACCCAGACATATGTAGCTGAAGTTTGTGCTGGTTTTCCATAATATTTTCTGATTTCAAGCATGTATTTGGGAAGGAAAGTGGGCCACAAATTAGTTTTCCCATGAAACTAGATATTTTCTATTACTCACGTCTTCCCTTTTAGATATGTGATAATAGGAGGCATGTTTAGCAATTTTAAATTAACCTGATATACACACTTTGTATTGAAGTACTTTGTTTTCTGCCCTGGCTCCCTATAAATTCTTTAAAATCTTGAAATGCAGCAGAGAACCACTGGGTCAAAAGAAATTAATGCATTATGTTGAAATAATGAAAATATCACTGGAATCAAAGAGGATTCCAGTATCTCCTATAGCCTGGAGTCTGGAAGTCCGCAAATGCCACTGAGCAGGTTGGCTGTGAAACAATCCTGCTTAATTGAACTTATATGTAAAGTTAGCTCTCACCTCCATGGAGTCGGCAATGCTTCCCTGCAGCATTGAATCCTTTGGCTTTCAGAGCTCATCTCAGGTTTTCTTCAAACCAGTTTCAAACTCCACCAAATTAGTTGCCGTGGGCTCAGTCTCCAAGCAGTCAAAACCAGTCTCTTTTCCAGTTTTGTAAAAGATGGAGGCTTAAATCACTGACTTTAAGTAATGAGGTTAAAGAAGTGGCTTAGATTTTTTGATGGGGGGAAGAATAACGGGACCGTTCTTTTTATTTTCCTCTAATTCTTTCTGAAAGCATAAGCTTCCCTTTACACATCTAAGATTGCTCCTGGAAACTAGTTTCAAGTATTTCCACTTGCACAAAATCTTGCACCTAGAATCCTTTTTAACCACATTTTCGTTCTGTGTAACTTCCCATGTCTTGAGTTTTTCCATTCGGGAGAAACCAAGGGATCATTTTGGCAATTATTATTTCCTCGTAAGTATAAAGCCTCATCCACCACATCTTACAGTCTCGTGTGTAACAGGGATAAGCTCAAATGAGCTCACTGCATTAATATTTTTAGATCCGATCTGTATATTTTTCGCTGTTTCTTTGGTGACATGAAGCACATTTACTTTATAATGATCAATCTCACCTTTCCCTGTTTACCTTTCATGTAAGATAGAATATTTGTTTTGGAATGTGTAACAACAAAAAAAAAAAAGGCTGCATGGATTTCCAGGACAAAGTACAGTAGCTCTACAACCCGGCTTAAGGTTTTAATATAGTAAACGGGCAGGAAAAAAAGGATTTTGTTTGGAGCCACCCAACCAGAATGGATGTGTTCTTCTAATCTACTGGTGTCACTTAGACTTGCAAACGGACAGGTCACCCTGTTTCTTGCAAGGTTCTAGATATTTTTTCTCCAGCTTGTAAATGGAAGTCTGTGATTTCTTTTGGGTTTTTTTCACACTTTTGTGTTCTTTTTCTCGCTGGCAAAACTGCTGTTAAAAACCCCATAGACGTTCTTGGGCAGCTGGAAAGAACTGTGATGTGTTTGGTTACGAAGCAGGGAAAGAGATTAGAGCCTGTTGTTTTATTTGAATCAATGGAACTCAAGAACTCCAATAGGCTATAATTTGTACCTGGCATAAACAGGAGCATTATCACCCTGTCTTCTCCACAGGAGCAAGCCCGCTGGTTTCTGCAAGCAAGGACAACTTAGGCAGAGGCTTTAGACCCTTTTCTTAATAATTCCCCTTTTGAATCTTTATTGCAGGCTTGGGAGTCTACCTTTATTTGCATTTAGCTGCCTTTGCCATCTACTTGCTACTTAAAAGATCTAAATCTTTCTGTGCGACGCTGGAGTTGTTGATCCTGCTGCATGGATTTAGCCGTTTAAAAGTGTGTCTCGGCTGTGCAGGTTCACGTATCGTATCCATTTCTCTTAACGTTCGGAACACCACCCATTGACAGCAGGCCTCATCAACAAGTACAGTCAGAAAATGGCCAGGAATGTCAAATATTTATCCCTTTTAAAAAATTTAATATGTTCTCCTGGGGCCTGATTACAGAATTTTTTAATGCTTACAAATTTCTTCAGTGCAACAGTACTAGTTTGTTTCCAAGGAAACAAATGTACTTATACTGCACTGCACACATTCTTAATCATTAAATTCTATAATCTCCCTGGCTCGTGCTTTCTTTTTCTCTCTCTCTCTCTCCCCCTCTCTCTCTCTGAATGGGTAACTTCTAAAAATTGTTTGTTGTTTGTTTGCTTTTTGGGGGCTTTTTTTTGTGGTTTTTTTTTTTTTTTCCTATGGGAATATTTAACTGCAGGTAAATTTTCAAATATGTTCTCAACATAGGATTGTTTCAAATTACTGAAACAAAAAAAATCCTAATTGTCAAGAGCTTTTATGAAATCATCTTAATCAAGATAAATATGTATTCTTTATTCTTTTACTATTTAATGTGCAAATTAAATCTGAAGCAGATCTTAGTGTGGCTTGATGTGCAGTGTCTGGGTGGTAGTGATATTTAAAAATCAATCTTAAATTTATATTTTTTTTTTTATTCAGGCTCTGCACATTGTGTTTTTTTGATGCAACACTGTTTCAGTGGAGGAAAAAGTACATGAGCCTATATGGTACGTTATGTATTTACATATAAGGTACTGACTCTGAATTTTTCATTCAAAATACACTAAATATTAACTGAGAACTAATAGGAGCTTGCTGGAGGGACGACACATTTTTAAAGTGACATTTTAGCATTCAAACCATTCATATTCTTCAATGTGAATGTAATTTTTATCTAAATGATTTCAGAGGAAAATTGATTCATTTGACTATAGTGCTCCTAAGACCAGTGGGAAGCTCATCATCTTAATATTGAATCTGTAAATCCTTTCCACTAGGGATGATTAACAGCTTTGTCAAGTGTTTATTTTACTTTAAGAAGAATATGTAATTTCCTGGCATAACTCAGACAGATTTCAGTCTATTTCTTTCTTTGCATGTCACATTCATGCTGTAGGTTAGCATGATCTAGCCTACCTCTATTAGGCTTCTATTTTGAGCGGTAAAAGGATAGCCTAATAAGTTTTCATAGTTTAATGAGCATACATCAGTTTGCCCTGTGATTCATTTATACTTGATAAATAAAAAAAACCCTCAGCAGTCCTGATAAGAAGTAATAACGGGGAATTACTTCCAGATGGCACTTTTGCTATACTACACGTGTGGTCTGAGCTGCCCATGGGATATAAACCCCGAATTAGCACCGCGATGTGTTGCTCGCATGACTGCTGTCTGGAAAGCAGTGGTGAACCCTTCCTCGTGGCAGGACAAGGACAGGCAGTAGGGTTACTTGGAAGTATTTGACTGTGCAGTGACATTTACCCGCTCAGCTTTGCACGCGGATGTCCAGGGGTGGGCATCAGCAAAAGCGTGAAAGACAGCGTCCGGCGTGGGGGTGTGTTGTTGTGGTTTAAGATGCCTTGGTTGGACCATCTGATCATCTACAGTTTCTTAATCATATACCATATCAGGATACAAAAGGTTATTGAAACAGGTACTCATCCTCAAAAAAAACCCCAAAAAACCAAAAATTCTTTATGCTTATATAACGGTCCATATCTAATGATTTAAGACACGTAACCATAACATCACTGGGGGGAAAGGAGGGGCTTTCATTTGCAACCTTTACCTTCTTTGGCAGCTTGCATAAAGCACTTATGAGACTGAGGGGAAATCTTACCAATGCCTATAAATACTTCAAGGGTGGGTGTCAGAAGGATGAGACCAGTCTTTTTTCAGTGGTGCCCAGGGACAGGACAAGAGGGAACAGGCACAAATGTGAACATAAGAAGTTCCATCTAAATGTGAGGAGGAACTTTTTCATTTTGAGGGTGGCAGAGCCCTGGAAGGGGCTGCCCAGAGAGGTGGAGGAGTCTCCTTCTCCGGAGATACCCGCCTGGACACGTTCCTGTGGGACCTGCTCTGGCAGGCGGTTGGACTAAGTGATCTCCAGAGGTCCCTCCCAACCTCTGTCATTCTGTGATACATCTGTGTTATGGCCACAACTTTATGCTGAGGGAGACTCTATATAACAAAAGGAGTGAGAAAGAGGTACATCAAGAGGTTCCTATAGAGATTTACAAATCTGAATCATTCTCACTTGTACAAGAAAGGGGAAAGTTCTCTCCTTGCGCTGCTGCTTTTTGTCCAGCTAAATCTCAGTTTTCTGTGGGGTGAGGTGGGAAACGTGCATAAACAGTTTTACTTTATAGTGGCCAGTAATGAGCCGTGTGTGGTTTGAACCTTCTTGTGCAAAGAAACAGACTTCAGGGAGCGGGAAAATAAAGCAAAGAATATTTGCTAGAATCTATAGGCTTCTCTTCCGAGATGAGATTAATTGCAGCCAAAACCATCGGTGGATGCTCCTGCTTTAAGAATAAATGTTGTGAACATGATTGCCTTCAAAACAGGAGTGACACAAATCTATTCTGCTTCTGAAACGGTATCGTCAAGTTTTGTTTGGTTTTGGTGTTTTTGCAGAAAGTGCTCTGTGCTCTTTTTCTCTCCAATTTCCTGCTCAAAGTCTAAAATAGAAATTGCAGATTAGAAAATCCTTTGAGAGTGGGGTTCAGCAAGTGAAACTGTTTGAAGGTAAGTTTCATACTAGTTTGACTGAATTTAATGAGCCATTGTTAGGAACCAAGCAAGCAAGTATTCTAGTGAGGCAGGAGGTATACACAAGCTGTCTTTTTAAGAAACCATTGTAAATCTGATAACAAAGAGAGCCTGACTTTCTCCTTGAATTACCATGTTGACAAAAAGTGTACTGCATGCACTGATAGTAAATGAGATACGTTTTGCTAGTAAAGAAAATTAGACCTTAAATTTAACTCTATAAAGCCTACTGTCTAGGGCAAGGAGAAAGCCAGAATCATGCTGGAAAGCAAGCTGTTGCATCCGCGTAGAGCGAAACACCGGCTGTGTGTAACTCCTTCTTCTGAAACAGAACATTTTGTGCAACTTTGCTGTATGATTAACAAATGTATTTTAACAGAAACTGAAAAGCACGGGGAAGGAGAAAAAAAAAAACCACAACAAAAACCCAACAAAAAAAACCCAAACCCAAAAGAAAACCCAATCACAAAACCCATAGCAAGCTGTGTCTTTAACCAGCAGGTATTGAACAATTCACTTTGTTACCTGGGAGGCATCAAGGTAAAGGTCTCCGGTTCTCAGGGGCTGCGCTCACTCAGTGCTTGCTAACCTTGGGCTGGCTGCTTACAACGTGTATCTTTTCTTTAGCCTGAAAAGGGTTTTTTAATATTTAAAATTATTAGTTTATAGTATCCATGTAATTTCTTCAGCCATAGGGCTTTAATTTCTTTGATGTGCATCTCTGTTCCAGCTGGTACTCCTACCACTCCTGCTGTCTCTTAGCCCTAAGTAAGGTTTCTCTCTTTGTTAAAGCTGGTGCCACTGATTTGTCTTCAGCTCTGAGAAGGGCTTTTATCCATTTTAAAAGTGATGCTGCTGAGACAGCTTTCCTTTGCCCTGAGAAGATTTTTTTATTCATATTTGGTGTTTGGTTGGTGGTTTGGTGTTGTTTTTTTGTTTTTGTTTTTGTTTTGTTTTTTTTCTTTAAAGTCACAATATTGGAGATGTGTGTTTCTCCCAGGATGTCTATAGGGTCCCTTTACACTGCACTCATTCCCAGACAAAGCTTTTGGGGGAAAATGAGCAAATTTCCCCTCTTTCCAGGAGTGGATCTCTCCCCACCCCACTGGGGGCCACACACAGTATTGCCCTAAAGAGGATCTTGGCTGCACCAGCGTGGAAGACAAGAAATGAGGTTGTTCTCATTCAGGGCCTTTTGTCAGGGAAGATTAGCCTGGACCTTTCCCCTTAAACTATTCAAACTCTGTTTCCTCCATACATGTACTGGGGCCAATAATTTCCTTGTGAATCTAGCTCATCATTTGTTATTTAAAGTAAATGTATTGAGTTCATCATGCACTTGTGGCTTCCTGTTCTTGCCTTCCTACACCATTTTACCCCTTCTAGCGGATATTATCTATTTTGTACTTTTTTTTTTTTTTTTAATGTGTTTAAAATTAAGATGTTTTGGGTTATTTTTATACAGATAGCTCAAGGCAGCTTTTGAAGTCATCTGGTCTTCCTTGGTGACTTAGGTTGTTATAGCACACCAGGAACATTTATTTTGTGTAGTACCTTTAATACAGACAGATCCTAAAGTATTTTATGTTAATCTTAATAAACAAGAACATATATCAAATACCTGAAAACTAATAAAATGCAATAGAGTTAGATTAAAAAGATCTTATAAAAAGACTGCAGATCACTCTTAAAAACAGAAACAGGCTCTGAATGAGGAAAGAGGAGACCTCAAAGACTGGACAATAAAGAGTAGACTTTTTTCACAGGATCCCATAATACCTGCAGCAGTTCAGAACCTAACGTCAAAAAAAATACAAAAAAACTAAGTTAATTTACTGTTAAAAAGCAGCAAGTCATTCCATCAAAGAAAAAATTATCTTGTAACTTAGTATAACCGAAGGCCCTGCTGACATCTACATGCTGAGAAAGAGTTTCAGCCTTTTAACAGTTTTCTTTTTTGGAGTCAGTCAGAATTATGAACGATCTGGAATATCTTATATTGCCTGCAGACCAGACAAAATGCTGTTATGCAGGCCAGCAAATAAAGCTTTACACTAATCAAATGCTCTGCTGAATAAAATATGAGCATGTTATTTTGCATAATAAATAGCAAGCCAAAATATAAATTGAACAGTAGTACTAATAAATAAGTAAGATCATCTAAAGTTGGTTTTCAGAAACAAAAATTTCTAACTTCATCAATTATGTACGTGTGAGTGTGTGCATGTATGAGTACGTGTGTGTGTGTGCATTACTGTGCGTAAAGGAGAGGGTGAAATGATGGTAATATATGATATTTTCTTTTCTCTACCCTTTTGGTGTCACTCTCTCTTTGGACCATGTTTATACCAGAGAATCAAGACCCTCTGGTATTATTTTTGATTTCTTTCTTCCTTTCATGCTATTTTGGTGCAAATGGAACAAGATTGGGTGGGGTTTTCTTGGTTGTTTGGGGTTTGTTTTTTCCCCAATTAGAAGCAAGTCTCTACCATCTAGAACATGAGCAAGGGGGGGAAGCTATTCCTCTCAGTAGTGGCAGGAGCTCTTAATATAGAAAGAAGGAGTAAAGAAACCATTCTTTGCTTGCCTTGCCAAGCCAAAACCTTGCATTCACTTTCTGCCTTCCCAAAACAAAATGGAACCTCTTTGCATGGATATAAAACCCGTTAAACTATTTCATGTATGGTCGCTGAGAGTCTAGCCCCTATGTCTGCATGTAGGCGAAAGGAAGACCGCAGGAGTGTGGGCAACTGCCCAGAGAATCACCACCCTGGCTGGGGCACGTGTCAGTGCGCTTTGGGGAAGTCTTCTCCCCATCGGGGAAGACCAGAAAAGGGGAAATATTTTAGTTTTCATACGTGCAGATCTTCAATGAAATAATAGACTTTCAGGGAGAGTAGTGAAGGCCTGTTATATGTATTAACAAATAAAGTAATTAGGAGAAGGAATTTTTAACCAGTTCTGGTATATGTTTGTAAGTCTACATCTTTTTTTTTTCCTACCTGAATGCAAACTATATGTTTAAGCAGCCCAGTGTCAAACTGGACCTTAAATTTTGACTAGAGGTCTGTGAGACAGATGGAATTTGTGGTACCTCTGCAATAAACCTGACAAAAATTGAAACAATTACAAATAAAATTCTTTTTGAGAAAGAGGTGAGGGGAAGTCATGTGTCACCTGTCTCCACTGGGTACCGCTAAAGCATTAACAAAAAGCTGAAGACGTCCACAAGTTTTCAGTTACCTCACTTCTTCTTCTCCTTTTTTCCTTTCCAATCACGGGAGAGCATCTGCTTATTTTGGAACAAGTGTCGGGAAACCACTTTGCCTCTTCTCTTTGTTTTCAGTTTCTGCTCTGGGGTCACGATGAAGTAGCGTGACTGGAACCTGGGGTGCAAGTGTTTGTAGGGTCCCCCACATCTTGTCCTTATGCCAGACCAAAGCTCTCAACAGGACAGTGTCCAAGACTCCAAGGGATGGGAGAATAGTAATCCAGAACTGAAATTTCCTTTGGGTTCCTGAGTTTCTTCTCAAAAATAATGCCTACTGATACCCACAAGATGTGTAAACCCTGTAGTAGGATGATTATCTTTTATTCCTCTCTTTTTTTCTTTCCCATAGAACCAGGCAATGTCCAAGACCTTGTATTGATATTTCTGAATGAATCTAGGCTGTGTCTTTGCATAATTTCATATCCAAATCCCCCAAGTGTCTGACTTTCTGCTTAGAATCCATGATTCACAGTGCTCATTTTCCATATACGTATTTAGCTAAGACACACTGGATGCAGAGTAGCCCAGTGGCTATTTTGCTGTTTAATATTTGGGGTTTTGAGAAGTCGTTTTGAGAATGTGAACTTTAGGCCTACACACCTTAAGTGATACCTAGATGTTTAAAACTTCCTTGAACACCTTCCTGAAGCTTTTTCTTTATCAGTAAATTAACATGAAAGTTTGCCATAGTGATGGATATAGCAAAACTATTGAAAATGAATAACACAGGCTCATAACAACCATTTTCTAACATAAACTCTTCATCCTAAATAAGCATATTTGTAAAAGACATTACCTATTTGTAGGTAACTTGTTAATGGAAAACAAGGTCCATCTTTGTGATGTAATTTATTCTCAGTTAATAACTCAAGTGTGTCTTTTTGTCTCTTTGACCTCTAGATATGCTAAGAAAGAATAACAAATAAATCCTATTAAATAAAAGGACTTGTATTCACATTCCTGCTGTCTACTGAATATGGTTTCCCTGAAAAATTCTTGGCTTGCCTATTGATGTTGGATAACACCACGTTTTATTAAAGATCTGTGAAGTGTTTCCTAAGATGTTACATAGCCTATTTTATTTTTTTTTTTTCAGACAGTAAGTTTTACAAAAATCTTCTTGGCTTTGCATAGGTGATAACAGGAAAGAAGAATAATGAGATAAACCCTCTTCTTTCAGGTTTTTTAATTGAGGAACAATTTATTTCATAGTTTCTCATTAGTTATTCCCATGGATTCTAATGACAAGGTGCCAACTTTCACACTTTAAACAGGTTAATTAATCAGGTAGTAATGAAATTGGGTGATACCTGTGTGTTGGTGTGTCACAGCTCCTAATAATGTGCTTAAATGTCTGTAAATCCGAAAGGGTATTTTCAGCTTCAGCTCTTCCCAGCACTGCATAAATAAATGCTTGCTAGCTAATAGGCAAACTATTTTTAAAGTTACACTTTGGTTGCATTACTACTTATGTCGTATAAAGTAGATGTTGATATTTCTCCTCTTTTAAAGACTATAAAGGGACACCAAGAAAGCTGCAAGACCTCACAATTGAAGTGTTTATTTTCCTTCTATCCACTGGCCATATGTGTTAAATATTTTAATGCTACTTCTTTCTCTCTTTTGCTAAAAAAAAACAAAAAACAAAAAAAAAAAGAATTGCACTTTCATGATCTTCTAAGCTAAAATCAGTGCAGTAATCCACACAAGTAAGAATAACCAAGATTAACAAAATAGTGCACAAGGAAGAAAACAGATTTGGAAAAGAAAAGCAAAGAAAAAGTTAAACAACAAAAAAAAAAAAAAAACAAAAAAAAAAAAAAAAAAAAAAAAAAAAAAAAAAACAAAAAAAAAAAAAAGAAAAAAAAAAGGCAGATCTGTACAGAGGTTCCATTTCAATATTTTCCTAGCAATGTGAGCNTTGTAGAGATTGTCTTGTGAGATAAGAAATTCAAGAATTGTCTTAATAATCTTTTAAAGAATCTCATAAAAGTATCCTTAACTAGAAGAGGGGTTTATAGCCAGTTGTGTTGGAAGGGATTTAAATAAATGGTTGAGATCAATTTTCGTATTTGAGGTTTCAAGACACAGGTGGTTAAATTATTTCTGAAAAATAGAATATTCCACAAATGTTGTATTCTTTCTTGCTTGTGATTTGCTCACACAGCTACTCTGGTTTCTAGGAATGTGTTTGTTATTTTTAAATATTTACTGGATAGTTTATGCAAACAAGCATTGGACTTATTCATGCACTGATCGTTTCTACCAGTCATTGTTTATAATGCCCAATTTGTCATCAAATTGTCACATGGGTATTATATCCATTCCCTTATCGGATATTTGGCTGTTTTTAAAATGGAGAATAACAAGGACGAAAAGTGAACAAAGAATAACAAATGAAGTCCTTCCTCATATGAATTTTTGAACAAATAAACATTTGGTCCAAATTTAAAAGGTCTTGCAAATATTTGTATGAATAAACCAGTCAGGGCTCATCTGAACACTTGCAGAGAGCAAATAACATGACCCCACAGAAAACAGCAAAGCAAATTTCCAAGACACATTTGTAGAAGTAATCTTCAACAAGTATTTTGGATTGTTTGACCACATATGTCCCAGTGTTTACTCACAATGAGCAGGCTACTGAGCTTGGGGGCGCTTTCCTAGCAAATGAGGTTAAATGTGAAGTAAATTCATTATATCAATGTTATTTGGAGGTTTTTGTATTCTTTTTTTAAATAGCCTTTTGTTTTTCAGGTTAATTTCTGAGTTTTTTGTAAGCCTGATAGAAGATTTCAGCAAAATCCTGTCGACTGCTGAAAAGCTCTGCTATGGAAAATGCCAATAATTTTCTTTATTTGCTGTATTGCTGTAATTTTTTTCCATGTTTTATTTGTTTTTTTGGGGGAGGATTACTTGTTTGCTTGTGTTTAAGCAGCGAGGTTGTCAGTTGGGAACTATTTTCTTTCCTGGGATAGAACTTAATAGAGCTGGAAGTACTGGGAAGTCAGCAAGTAATTGATAAATGCAGTGAGTAAATGGTAGCTTATCCAACAAAAACGAAATTTAAGTTCTCAGGACTAGGTGGTCTAAAAAGATCAAACTCCACTCTGTTGGGGTGTGCTGAATAATGATTCAACAGCCAGCGCATCTCAGCCCTGCATCTCCCACCCTTTTTTTATTTCACACTTTACAATTACCAGCCATGATCTTCATTCATGACTTATTGTGGGTGACAGGCCATAATCCTCATTCATGACCAGCTATAACAAAACAAAACCCAAAAAAAAAAGACCAAAAAAACCCCCAGCCCACCACGCAAAACAAAAGCCCTTCATGCTACTTAGAGAGAACATGACATTATGCAGAGTTTCCCTCATGCTAAGAGCAGCACAGAGATATAACAAATGCCACAGCAGAGATGCTTTTAAAGCATTTGTTTAAAAAAAAGATGCAGCTTCTCTAAGTTGTTGTGGGGAAGAGAAAAAAACAGGGTGGAATTGCAAACATGTATATCATTACTGCAACTGCATTCCATTTATTTTCCTTTGCAAAATAAATTACATAAATGGGGTTTGTATTGTTAGCTATTCTTCATCCAGAGATTGGGATAATTAGGTTTCAAATATGGTGATGTTTTAAAACACGTTTAATTTAGTAAAATTGGTAAGGAAGCTACAGCAATTAAAAATAAAGGACAAAAGTTGCTTTTGCCTTCCTGGGCAATTTGGGGTGAATTTAGACTATGGCATTAGAAGTACAAAAGGTAACTAAAAATGCCATTAAATGAAATGTTCCAAGTCCAAGCAATTTCCTTCTTAACAGAAAGTAAAATGCAAACAGAGATTACTAAAACCCTGCTGTGTTTAATTTAAGTGTATGTAAGCCTTTTACTCACAGTTATTTTGTCTGGAGATAATCATGTAGATCCTCAGTGGTCAGAGCTGTGAAGCGTGTGTTGTCAAAAGTTGCTCACTCTTTGATTCCCCCTCGCTTCTGTCAGCCATGGTTCACATCATGCAAGCTCAGCTCATTCATCTTCTGACAGGGTGGGATTCTCCCATTTCTGTCTCCATCAATTTGTTCCTGTCGCCTCTGGATGGCTCACAGAAATACCGAAAAAAAAAAATAAAAATGGAAGGGTGTGAGTTGTGTGTAAATTATTGTTATTTATATGGCTAACGGGACCATACTGTAGGCACGGAGCACATTATCCCTTACGGCGCGGCAGCAACAGGCAGGGGTAGGATGTTAAACGAAAGGGAAAATTCGGCGTCTACTGTAGATTCATTATCCGACAAAAATGAAAGAGTTGGAGATGCGTTAGATACAGAGCCATGCGGTGACAAAGGCTGTGTTCTGGAGAGGTTTGATGTGGACATCTGAGAAGCAATTACATGCAGCAAGAAATTAGGGGCCGGCGCCTACAATAGAGTCCTCTCTAGGGCAAGGGAGTCGATGCAGAGTATTGCCTGCAAAAAAAAAAAAGGGGTGCAACAAGAGAAATTTGCAGAGATTTGTTGCAGAGATATTTTGTGTTGATGCTGTATATCGGTACCTTCTATCTGGTCTAAAAGTGCTCGAAGAGATGTAAGGGGTTTGGTTTTTTCCTTACCCAGTGTTGGAAACGTCTTGATTCATAACGAAGCGTTGAGATGCAGGCACTGTTTAGATGGTCATCATTGCTTCCTTAGGGAGCAGAAATTGTATTTCATGTGATGCAGTGGGAGCAGAGTGG
The DNA here is from genome assembly GCA_013400055.1 of Nycticryphes semicollaris. Taxonomy (NCBI): domain Eukaryota; kingdom Metazoa; phylum Chordata; class Aves; order Charadriiformes; family Rostratulidae; genus Nycticryphes; species Nycticryphes semicollaris. The sequence goes on from VXBJ01005062.1 coordinate 1,208,202, forward strand.
ATGCAAAGTGGTTTCCATTTGCCCATCGTAGAGTGTTGAACAATTATAGCAGCCACCAGCTGGGGATGAGCCAAAAGCATGCGATGCGTTGCAGGCTGACATGGTCCTCAACTGGCAAAAGAAAAATGGCAGTACCCTAGAGGTCAGGATTCAGACAAAACAAAATGAAATTGGGACATTTAATTGCTAGCATGGGCACCAGCATGTCCCACCCTGACACCTTAGGTAGGACCTCAGACCTATCATTTAGGTAGGACCTCAGACCCATCAGCTGCTTTTGATTTGCCCTGTCTTGCTTCCTTATGTTGCCATTAATTTCCAGTGTATGCCACTGCTGTAGCTGCATTTGGATTTTAGAGCTAGGCACAAGATGTAATGTATTTTTAGGAGCTCAGCTCCTCTGAAAGTGGAATAAAAAGAAAGTGCACCAAGCGATGGTCAAGTAAGTTGTTCCCAATCATACATTTGCATCTCATATTCCTTCACTCACACAAAGCATGTTGGACCTTCTTGTACAGATCATCAAGCAAGTGAAACACAAGATACTCAGCTGCGTTCAAATGATATTTTAACAGCAGATGAAGTGTACTGAGAGTGTGCCTTCCTGTATGTGTTTATTTCAACTCATATCTGTACTTTCCCAGTTATTGGAAAAAGAAGAAGGTTTCAGTGTCTCATTAAGTCAGCCTTTACAGAGAGATGATTCAGGGAGGGAATTGCCTTCCCCCTTCCCTCTTTAGTTAAACTGGTTGTAAGCCAGTTAATTTTAGTATAAGACAAGTCGCGGTGGTATCGGTGTGTAACGTGCAACAGGTATGAGCACATTTATTTTTGCAGGCTGTATAAGGTTTAAGCTGGAGAAAGTCAGATGGGGAGAAGCATCAACTTCTCACTGTCCCGGCCGCTTTCTGAAGGTAATTCCTTCCAGCGAGGCAGGACATCTTTCTTCTTCTTTTAAAGAAAGTCTTCTTTGTCTAAAAGAAGCCTTTTTCTTCTTTTTTTCTTCTTTTAAAGAAAATTTTTCTTTCTGTGTGATTTTTTTCTGGATTTTTTTTTTTTTTTCATTAGTGGGAGGGAAGGTTTTGGTTTTATTTTGGTTTATTTTTCCTGTTGAGCGTGACGATACTCCTTTTTTGCTTATAGGCTACTTCTGTGAACTCAGGCTCAACTCACTCCCACAAAAATATCACATCTCCTACCCTCCAGAAAAAAAAACAAAAACGTGCCTCCCTCCATCATCTGGGCAGGAAAACACAGAGATGATGATGCTGTTAAATAAGAGCTTTATCTCTTCTTATATTTTTCTGTTGTCCTTGGCACAGTAACTGAATTAGCTCTGACACTTCTAGCTCTTTTAATATGAGAGGAACCAGAGAGAGAATCGTGGCAATTACCCCTCTGCATCAAGAACCTCTGCTGGGAGGTACCAAGAGCCCTGCCCTGACTCGGCTCTTCTTTAATGTACTCTGGGAAACTGAATATGAATTAGCTGGATGCAACACACAGTCTGGCTCTCCAGTTCACCTGGCTTTTGCAGCTCAATGCCATGTCACCACCCCTAGCTGGAAGACACGACTGACAAAAAGAGAGAAAAAAAATATGTATATGCAAACAGAAAACAATGGTAAAATCTGTATTAGATTAACTGGATGTGAATAGGCGCAATTATTTTTTTTTCTATAAGTGTTGTGCTGGGTTTTTTTTACCTTAATGGCTCTGTAGAGCTGAGCTGCTCTACATCTTTGACAAACTTCTCGGTGCTTCGGACAGATTTTTCTCAGTTACAGTCATTTGTCCCGTAGTAATCCATCTGACAGAAAAATTGAGCAGAAACACGACGTCTATAACACACCATCTCCCTGGCACGAGGAGACACATTGAACATATGCAATAACTGTTTGTTAACTAAGGAGGTATCAGAATTCAATGTGAAATCTGTTGGGGAACTCTAATGTCTTAATATCAACGACGTCCTGTAGAAAGATGATTTTATCAGCAGTACAAAATCCTATTGATCTCGCTGCCGTGAGCAATTGCCTTTTTGGGGTGGTTTTTTGGTTGGTTTTTTTTTGTGTGTGTGCAAGGGGAAGGACAGGCAAGTAAAATAGTTTCATTCTTTCGTGAAACATTATTATTGTGGTTATGAACAGGAAAGATTTCTGTGCCGGTGCTGGTATATTGTCATGATAATTTTGCAGGGAACAGTTACAGTGTGTGTCAATGAAAGGAAATGCATTTTTGGCAAATTAAGAAGAAATTATAAATGCTAGTAAAGTATATATAATATTAGTAGTCCTTTGCCAGTCTTTTAGTATGAAATATTCTACTGTTGGGGGAGAGATTATTTTAAATGGAGCAACCTCTGTGCTGTTATTTTCATGCATGCGTGATGGTCATCTTAGTCCTGTCTCTAGATTTTTGTGATGTATTTTATTTTTGTGGAGATTTGACAGAAAAGCAAGTATCTGAATTCAATTATCTGCTAGAGAATGCAAGCCACTTGTGTGTGTCAGGAGGATTTTGGATTGCTATCAAGATATGTTCTAACCATAAACTACTAGGTTACTGAAAGACTAAACTTGGAGGAGGGTGAAAGCTTAAGGTTAGGAAATGATCACAAGTACCAGTGACTACCTTTAATCATAGCCTAGTTTGCCAAGAAGAATTTCCTTGGTATAATGTCTTTTCTTTAGTATTGAATTAAAGAAGATTATAGGCTTTTTTTACTTCAGGAAAGTCTTGTTGTTATATCCCAACATAAAACGTTATTATCTACCTGATAAGTATTGTCTGCACGAAAATGCAAACGATGTACTGCAACTATATTGTTTTTCTTTAGATCACGTATCATTAGACACATCAGGATTATTTCTGCTAACCTAAAAAAGCCAGAAAAATCCGACCCTGTTTATCATTCTGGAAATGAGGTTTTATGGAATGATATGAATTATGGTTATGTGCAGACGCTTGGAATAAAACTCTTTCTGAGGAACTAAAGGAAAAGTCACAATATTTAAAGTTTATAAAAAGCTCTAGTTTGGAATTAAAACAATCCTTTCCCTGCCTCCTGCCCTCCCCCTTGGTCTCCTCTTGGCACTGGGGAAATCTTTATGATGATGGAAGTCAGAAGGATGAGCAGTTGGTCGTGCCAGGGAAGTCTAGCAGATGTACTGTGAAGAACTTGCTCCTCTTTAATTGAAGTGCGGATTAGAATCAGCTTGTGGATGCTTCAGAAACAACCTTTTCTCTCTATCGGAAACAAATCTCTCCCCCTCGTTATAATCTCAGATACCTAGGACTCAGAATAGCTGAGCTTTCTAATATTCTTAGAAGTAGATAAATTTATACTAAATTATGCTTCTTTCCAGATATTCCTTGTCAAAATAGTCTTTTTCAGTCTTCAAATATCTCTTTGCTCAAATTGCTATTTTCTGAATTAGAGAATAGCTTGGATCACTGTTGAATAGCTAGTTAAATTGCTCATTATGAACAATTTTCTAGTAAACGGTTTTTTTATTACATTTGGGAACCCCAGTTATTTTTACATACTTTGCAAACATTAGCTGTAGGTGTTCACATATTTTTCATTTTGCCTATTTCCTAGTCATCCTTGATTCTTGATGTACACTGTTGGTTTCCTGAGACATATGATTTTTTTTCCCCCCCCCCTCTCTTCTTGGTCAGATCATTGAAGCCTTTTTAGAGGGGAATAATTAATAATGCTTAGTGAATAATCAAATGAAAAGGCAATTAATGAATAATGTGCACCCTGCACGAATTTTCAGACATTGATCATCTGTTAACTTTGTGCAATCTTTCCAATTCCCATATATTTTCATTCATAAACTCACGGTCGCGTGTGTATGCAGGCTGGAATGCTGCTGGCCAATAAATGACAGGAAAGAAAAATTAGCATATTTCTTCATAAAAGGAAAAAAAAAACCAACCCAAAATGTAGCATTGTTCCAGCTCTTCTCCCTAGGTTTTGATGACTCAGATTTTCTATTCTCATCATCCCATAAAAGCACGTAGTAAGACAACGTTTTACAACATGTTACATAGTCCCTGGATATCTCCATGTGCCGTACCCTAGTTCCAGGGATTTTGTGGTTACTGGTCAACCTGGGGTGGGAGCTGCCTTGGGAGCCTCTGACTGTGTCTTTAGTTAACAGTTTTCTCCTTAAATAGGTGGGAAGCAGCTTAAATAGGTGCTTATATAGCACTCCACTCTTCAATGGTTATCATAAAAATAACATTGTGAAACGTTAAAATCCAACTAAAATGTATTTTGGAACATTATTAGTTGTGCCTAATCCAGAAAGCTTTGAATATGGATTATAGTTAATTATGAATACACAGTTTATAGTTTTTTATTTATCAGGCTCATCTAAATGAGCAATGTTTTATTAATCCAACAAAAATATAATGAAGTAGATAAATTTGTTAATTTTAACTAAAAATAAAAATAATGTTGCCATTACCTTTACTTTTCATTTATTTAATGCTGTTGGTCTGGAGTCATGTGTACATTTATGTGTATTGTATATAAAGTACACACACACATAGATACATATACTTTTTTCTTTCTTTTTTTTTTTTGCTATTTTAGTTGTAATTCATAACTACTGAGCTGCAGTTTATTATAAGGTTACTCAAGAAAAACTGTTCCATTTCCTCCATTATCCAAACAGAATGGTTTATGGTCAGCCTGGTCAGGATCAAATTCAAATGGCCTCGGAGTTCAAAGGAGTAGTGATGACTCGAGCAAACCATTTTTGTAATCTGAAAATTCCATTTCTACAAAAATAAATTGGCCGGAGTTTGTAATGGGTATGGCAAGATTTTGCAAGGTCAAGAGAAAAGACAGCGTTATGTGTTTTGACTCTGTCTCAGGACAGACAGTGCATATTTGTAAATGGGCTCATGTTACACTGTTTCAAAAGTTTAGAGTTTTGGTTTGTTTGTTGGGTTTTTTGTTCCCCTTTTTATTGCTTAATGTGTAAATATGTGGGTGTGCATGTAGCTGTGCCACTGCAGCAAGGGTATAAAAGCTCCCTACAGAGCAATCAGAAGGGGTTTTTTTGCTGGACTTGTGTAGAGAGGCTCATATGTAGAGGAGAAAGAGCTGTTCGGAGGGTTTTTATGGTGTGGTTGTTCCGTGAACATACGCATGTTCAGGAACTGTGCCTCAGCAATTCACCAATGGGCCACTGCAGCATGAGGAACCAGGGGCTTCATGCCTGAAGGACCTTTCTGAGCTGTTGCTGTAGGAGCAACTTAGACTGAATTGATGTGTCCATGCATCTATATTAGTAAACACTGCTTTTTGTAGCTGCCAAGCCTCTATTGACATACCCATCCCACCTGTCTTACAGATCACCTCTTCCATTCTTTGAGTTAATCCCTCTCAATCCAAGCCCACATACGCAGACTTTTTTTTTTTTTTTTTTTTTTTCTGTAGTGGAAAAGCAAAAAAGGTCTCATTTCTACTTGTGTAAGCAAAGGTGTAAGTTGTTCTTTCTGTGACTTGTCTCAGCCTTGGAATGGTGAGTCTTTCAGATGCCTGAACCTCAGAAACCTGTGGAATGGAAGCACCTCTCATTCCATCTGAAAAGATAGAATCAGGACAGTGTAGAGAGAAGACTTCTCTCAAAAAGATTCCTTACAACCCAGAAGAAAGTTCCCTGTTGAAAACAAAATCCTTTCTGAAGCCTGAATGGCTCTTACAGCCATGCTCACAAGCATGGGTGAGTTCTCTTTGCGTTGCTTTAGATGACAAGGATTCAAAATAGAACTTTTAACATCTATATGTATCAACACAGAGTCTGAAAGCCTGGGTCTCACAAGAGGACATGACTCTTTCAAGCACTGGGCAAAAATAGAGCTGAAAATATTGCGCATAGGAGAAAGGACTGAAGGTGGGCAGAAACAGAGATGTAAAGGGTTGGAAATCAAACATAAGAGTCAACTGCCTATTGTGATAATACTAAGCTCAAGAGGTGCAGTTCCTTATTTTTTTTTCCCTCTTCTTTATTCTTGGGTTTGAGGTTTGGGTTTGTTTTTTTTTTTTTGTTGGTTGGTTGGGTAGTTTTTTATTTCAATTAGGCATGTTTCAAGGAGGAGTCCTACCTTTTTACAGTAAAGTAGGATTTAGAGTCAAGACACAATATCAAGGGCTAGAAAGCAGATCCCCACTCCTGTGCCTAAAAATCATGTTAATGATCCCTCCCCTTCTTGCCCAAGGGACTTGAGTTGAGCTGTTGGAGGGGCAAAGTGAGCTGAGATCTGCAGCTGCGCTCCACAAACGTGGGGCAAGTGCTGGGGGGAACAGGTCAACCCTGAGGGCACTGAAGCATTGGCCAGAGGGAAGGTCTGACCCCCACAAGCCCACCAACTGAAATGCAGGCTTCCAAAGGACAAACAGGTCAAAACCACTGACATGTACAGATTGTAAGTGGCTGGGTGTTAGGAGCTCATTTAACGGGGAAGGAGCATGGAGAATCAGCATTTTGAACATATTCTCCCCAAACTTGCTCTTGTCTCACTTCAGGCACCTCTATTCCTCTGTGTGTCTAGCTCATAGGAGCATCCCTTTGAGCTTGTCATGTTGATTGATGATTGCTGTTGTAACCTATCAGAATGGGCTGGGAATGTTGAAATAAAATATTCTTCTGAAAGCAAATTAGTTGCCTTCTTAAGGTGGCGCTCATTCAGAAACATTTTAAAAGTCGCACAATTAAGTCACCTGCAAAATAAAGTGGTGTTGAACATATGAACATGATGTTGCTTTATGAACACCATTGCATTAAATATATACAGTTTATAATAAAGGTCTACAAACCTGCAAAATTAGAGAAGCCTTGCAGTGCTAATCTTGCTAGAAATAAGGCAAATGGAATTCCATAAAAAGGTTCATCAGACTAATTTAAGTTTTGCTTCCAAACTGTAGAAATATACAAAGAAAAAGAAGAAAGAAGAAAAAGACAGTAACATCGTGAACAACTGCCTTTGAACTAAGAAACATTAAGAGGCAGTTGGAAGATATTTTTTAAATTTCCAGACCTAACCACTAGTATCTTATTGTAACTAGTTATTATACCTCTGTTTAGCTAAAAAAAAAAAAAAAAAGGATTTTAAATATGCTTTCAGCCCAAGATATTTTGCATTCCACTAGCAAGTTTTATGCATGGGGTTTGTCAGGCTCAAAATTTATTGAGATTGGTTAGGCGTTACCAAGATTCAGATCTTATAAGCAAGGTATAAGCATGTATGGCTCATGTGAGCTGAGCTAATGGAAGTTGACTTATCTCAATTTTTTCATCCTAACACCTAATGACTACATTAGGAATCTGCCCAAGATAAAAAAGTGTGAAATATGCCTTCTAATTTCTAATGCAGATTTTTGCATAACAGGATCAAAACTGTTATCCTGTTGTGAATGTAACATCAGAGTAAAATAACAAGCGTTTTACCAGTTAACATGCAAGCTAATGTGACAAAAGCATTTTTACATTCATTTACAGAGTGACTATCACCCTAAAAAACTCTTGGGAGATAAATGAAACAAAACAAAACAAAATAAAACCTTAATCATTTCCATAACAAAAATTTTAACAACTGTGGCATACGTAAGGAGGTTTAGAAGGAAGAAGAAAAGAAGAGGGGGGAAAAGAGAAAAGATGGTAAGAAAGAAACCAACAAAAAAACCCCAAACACTAAAATTCAACAAAGGCTGTCATGTCAAGAAAACAATGGTGAAAAATTATTCATTTCTCAGGAGAACAATTGTAATGAGAATGGAAAACCGGTACTGAACCAATTCTCTTCTCAATCTTCAGATCTTAATCATGTGATCCTCTTAGGATGCCAGAATCTAGTTTTCCTAAAGGCCTGTATAAGCATGTTCAGTGGAAAATCTATCTACCAGCAGGTGTCTTTTAACTTTATTTTGTCTTCAACATCAAATAAAGATTAGAAGAATGGCATGAATTAGTTGATAAGTATTAGGAAAGCAGGTGAAAAGCAGGAGGATTGTGTCACAGTAAGGTTTCTCGCTTATCCACAGGCTGCAGCATTTAATTAGGGAGTTGGCCCAATCCTTCTGTTGGGGAATATAGCACATTCAAAGCTCATCTTAATAAAAAATGACCAAAGATTAAATTGTATATATATAACTTTGAATTTGGGATGCAACATTAAATCATAATGAGCTTAATGAATTAATTGCATGAAGGTCTGCAATGGGTAACTAAAAATATAACTGATGAGTTACAAAGCAAATAGTTTTGCTGGGAGCATCAGGTCATTCTGATTATCTCAGGAGAAGGAGTATGGCTCTGCACAGATAATTCTGGGGCGTTTTTCCTTCATGAGGCAAATAGACAATTTTTTTTTGTCCCTATATCCAGCAGAAGAAAAAGGAAAACTATGTTATTTTCCTTTCTCTGCAGATCTTATGAATATTCCTGTCTCCCCATTATGTTGACGAGTTGGGTCCATTCATTGAGAAAGTGAATCAATAAGGTGGATTTAAACACTGTATTTGTTTTGGCTAATAACACAAAAAGCAACTATATTCCATGTAAAACTTGTAATGATTGTTATACCAGAAAACAGGCCTTGGAATATAAACAATATATATTAAAAGGAGATGGCAGGACATAAATATATGACTGAAACCATTACTGCCAAGTCTAACAGCGGGATAGAGCAGCTTAGTGTACAAATTGTCTCAAACTATAGAAGCATAATGGTAAGCCTGTTTTATTTTAGGAAGCAGAATATTTTCATTGGGTACTGGATATCTTTGGGTACTTGGATTTGAAAGGACCGAGTAGTTTCAAAACGAGAATAAAATCCATATGTTATCATGTCGCTATAAAATAAAAGATGTAAATAAGCATGTTTGAATAGCTGTGGTAGTAAACCCATGATCATTATGGTTCAGTTGTAGAAGTAGGTGAAGGTTCTTTCCACCCCCTGTGCTGGTCCCCAGCCTCACAAAAAATTGGTCAGCAAACATGGCACGTACTGACCAATTGCCAAGTAAACTTGATCATGATTAGCATATGCAAAATAGCTGGGACCACAAATAACAGCAGGGTGAAGGTTTTCCTTAAAAACACAAGTTCGACAGAGACATTTTGGTTCCAACCACCGATTTGCCTACACTTCCTTTATCCTCTGGGGTGTTTCTTCTGCTGGAAGTGGCCGGAGCCAGGGAGGTCTGTGGGTGGGGGGCATCTTTCCTCCTGAATGTGATCAATGAACTCAATTACCGCCCCATTTCGGAGATTTTCAGCCTTAGTTTACAGTGATACATAGCTGCCGCCATCCCTGACACATCTCCCTATATCTCTTCAATAAATAAGAGGATACCAGAGAGCTCTGACTTTGTTTCTTTCTTTATATTTTTTCCTCCTCCCCCCAACCAGGTTTTTGGTTGGTTTTTTTTNTGGTGTGTTTTTTTTTTTTTTTTTTAACAGCTCTTCTGCGTCCCCAGTTGATTTTCTTCGCAAGGTTAGTTGCTAATACATTCCTAGCACCCATGCATTATTAATGCTCACCGCTCTCCAAGGTGGCAGTGACAAATAGGGAGCAAAATTCACTGACTAGTGGGGAATGTACTTTTTAGTCATGCTTGAATTTTTCAATCCATTCTGCTTGTTGAGGATTTTTCAGTGGAGGTACTGTAGCAAAATATGATTGGGTTTTTTTAGTAGGTTGTTTTTTTCTTTTCTTTCTTTTTCTTTTTTTTTTTTTTCTTTTTTTTCTTTTTTTTTGTGTGTGTGTGTGNTTTTTTTTTTTCAAACCTAAGAAGCACTCTAGTAACCAGTGGAAAGCTTATGAGTCAGGGTTTTTCCCAGGAGGCTTTGAGGGGGAGTAGTGCAAAAAGTACCTTTGATGTTTCCAGTAGCATGGAAGTCATTGTTTTTCCTCCCATGTAGTAAGTGGCAGTTTTGACTGCAAATCGACTATGCATGCAGTCAAGTAAATTATAATATTTTAACTAGGCTGTGCATGCCAGCTGTAGCATTCCCAGAAATAATACCAAGTGTGTATCATGAGAAACATTGATTTTTAATGTGCAGATTTGTTTCTTCAGATATAAAACTCTATTCATTTTGCAATATAAAGAAGCAATCTGTGAAATACATTCTTAGACCATTATTGGTTACTATAAATCCCACTAGTAGTACTAGCACACTTGTTTAATTCAGAATTACTTCATTTAAAGTATGATTTTGTGCATGTGGTGGAGGTGCTGAAGATTTGGCAAATACCTCTTTAACATAACAAATAGCTGACTGTAAATATTAGGCTAATTCTTCCTAACATTTAATAGAGGGATAACTCACTGGGCAGAATAATGAATTCTTTGCTAATGGCTGTATGTAGGGGATTAGCACCTTCATGCAGCCATCCAGAAATGCACTAAAAATATGTAGGTGTCTGTTTTGGTGATGCTTGATATTTGCTGGAAACCATCTCAATCAGGCAGCTTTGGAGTAAGATTTGCTTTAGGGCTCTAAAAGGTCCAGGTTCGCAGAGTCAAGAAGTCATCCTAGGCTAGAGCCGAGAAAGGCACAATGTAGGGCAGAGTTCACAGCTCAAATTCTCAGCCCCTCCATAGCTGGATGTTTACATTTTTAAGTCAAAAAAACTTATAGTTGCCCCCAGCTGCCCCTTCCTCAAAATCACAAATGCGTTGGATGGGAAATCATACAAGTAGCTGCTCCCTTTGTGAGTCTTACTGTCCCCTGCTCCCAGATGGACATGACAGGACAGGATTGGGATACAAGAGCAACTCAGTAAAATCATAGAATCATGGGACGGTTTGGGTTGGAAGGGTTTGTGAAGATCATCTAGGTCCAACCCTCCTGCTATGGGCAGGGACACCTCCCACCAGACCAGGTTGCTCAAAGCTCTGTCCAACCTGGCCTTGAACCCCTCCAAGGATGGGGCAGCCACAGCTTCTCTGGGCAACCTGGGCCAGGCTCTCACCACCCTCCGAGTGAACAATTTCTTTCTGATATCTCACCTAAATCTCCCCTCTTTCAGTTTTAAAGCATTCCCCCTCATCCTATGGCTCCCCTCTCTGATCAAAAGTCCCTCCCCATCTTTTCTGTAGCCTCTTTAGGTACTGGAAGGGGTCATAAGGTCTCCCCAGCACCTTCTCTTCTGATGTGCTGCAGTATGATGGGGGTTTTGGCCGTATATGACATCTTTAAGATTAGAATACTTTTTACCTCCCTGTGATAAATGGGATTAGTCTACCAATCTTACTGATGCCTTCTCTTTGCTCCTCACTTGCAATCTGGTTTATAGATTGGCTTTCCTATCTTCTCTGCAAGCTTAAAACCGATAGTTGATTTGTACATGTAATTAGAATAAGGAGTAGCAGATTGGGAATGACAAGCATATCCAGAGGCTTCATCGATAGGCTGGCACTTGAGGCTGCCCCGGGTTTGAGTTTTTATCTGAGCCACTGCACCTAAACTGAGGTCTGCAACTGTGAGTTTATGCAAAGGAGAAGCTTTTATGGTGTAAGTGGGAGTTGAAGTTATGTCACTTAGGAGGATACATGGGGAACTAGAGACCAGTAATTTTGAAATAAGAGCAGGAAAGGGGTTATAACTTTTAACATTGTTTCTTAAAGATGAAAATAGTCTAGGGTGTGAAAAAAAAATGGCATTCTGCTATTCTTGCCCAACAACCTAAATACAAACACCTCGTCATACTTATCAGAAAGGCTTTTCTTGGAAGGGCATTTTTTTTTTCCCAATCCTCAGAAGTCATCACCCACATTTTTCAATACATCCTTCACAAAGCTGTGTTTCTCCTGTGTTTCCCGCTCTCCCAGCTTCCATGTTGCCTGTCGTTTCCATTCAACCACTCTTTCCACCCTGCGACATCCTGCCCGTACAGCAGTGAAGATGTGGGAAACCTCAGCACACGGGTAAGACTGTGGGGATGCATCAGGAGACATCCAAGTGCAGGAAGAAGAAGGGTAACCACGAACGAAGCACTCGTCGTTCGCATGGAGTTAGGGGAAATTCCTGTATTTACATGAAAAGCAATGTGGCTTTAAGGTTTTCCCAGAGTCTGGTAGCTTTTTCTTTTTCCTTCTGATATACTGTTATGAATTTGGTGCAAAACCACTTGCATATTAAAACTCTGTTTTGGGACAATGACAGTGCATCCTTTCAAGTGGTGATCCATAAGAAACAGTGAAGAACTCGAAGAACAAAAAATCATCACATCACAGGAGTTGATAAGAAACACAATATAAGATACAAGGATGGGAGGAAAATGCAAAGTAAGAGTAGAAAGTGAAGATGACAGAGAACAAGCCTGTAGAAATGAGAGGCGATAACTCAGGAAACATTCTATTAGAAGGGGATGGAAGTGTCAGAAAGGAACCAGAGAGCAGCAGATTGGCTTAAAAAAAAAAAAAAAAAAGAAGTGTATTCAGGAGATGTTGATGGAATCCATCCAACATCTGAACGACTCAATGAATAGCAGACTGTTGAAACTAGATGAGACGCTAACTAATTTAGTTCAGGCTGTCAATAATTTAAATCAGAATGTTGCTGTATCTGATGCTAATATGAAGACTCTGATTTCAGAAGCTTAAGGGTTTTAAGAAGGTGAAATGAATCTGTGCCGCTCTTTTCCAGTTGTTATTCTTTGGAAATTGTTGAAAGAAATGGTATTGATTCAATATTATTCCTGTTGTACGATTTTTAATATTTAAAGATGGTGCCTGCATCTTTAAGCTATGACCTTTTTAATCTACTTTGGAGGGTGTTGTGTGCAGTGGGAAGGGGCACGGTGCAATAGTCCGGCATTATGTGTACAGTTGCTATAACTCCTCAATTCTGTAGATTGCTGGCATGAAGCAAAAAAAAAAATAAAAAAAAAATAAAAAGATAAAAAAAATTCAAAGTCCTGTCTTTGGCAAAGCCCCTCGCTGCTCCCTTCCAATCTGCAGTGTCAGAAAACTCAAATACTTAACGAATCCTCTCATGTCTGTTGGCTTCATTTAGCAAACGTCTGTTCAGTTATCATAGATTAAAGGAAAATATTTATTTTTTAAAACCGTTTTACTCATTTTGGAGATATAGCAAATATGAGTTAAAGAGAAATTCAAAGAGGAATTTATTTTTTAAAAAAAAATATTGTAATTTATGTTGCAGGGACATGAAGTAATGTAACAGCAGCAGAAAACAGTTTGTGGATGAGAGATTTTAGGAGGGGAGAAAAACATTTCCCCCAGGATAAATGTCCACCAATAAAGAATAAAAACTACACAGAAAACTTATTAGGCTCTGAGCTTGTATGAGTAGTAAGCAGAGAAAAAATCTGTGTCCAGCAGTGAGCAGAAATTGGAGCGTTACTGTTCCAGTTCTGCACAAATCACAGTCTAACTTTAAGGTATCGCTCTCAGTCCCTTCATAATGTATGAAGGTTTTACTTACCTCTTAGGGCAATGATTCCCCACCAGGTTGGCTCCCTGATGGATGTCATGTTTCCCAGTGTAAAGTGAGGATCTGAATGTCCAATAGGCTTCTCTTATTTATATATAGCTGCATGGATATGTGTGGAGTTTATTAAAAGTTCCAGAGAGTTAAAATATTTTAACAAGACACAATGGAAGTTGGAAAACAAGGGTTGTGTGGAAATGAAAAGTTGGAAGGCAAGAAAAGGCACGTTCAGGGTTGGGGCAGAGTGGCTGAAGCTGCCTGGGAGAAAAGGACCTGGGGGTGTTGGTCGACTGTGGGTTGAACATGAGCCAGCAGAGTGCCCAGGTGGCCAAGAAGGCCAACAGCATCCTGGTCTGGACCAGGAACAGTGTAGTGAGTAGGACTGAGGAGGTGATCATCCTCCTGTACTGGGCACTGGTGAGGCCCCACCTCGAGTGCTGTGTCCAGTTTTGAGCACCTTACCACAAAAGAACATTGAAGTTCCTGGAGTGGGTCCAGAGAAGAACAACGAAACTCGTGAGGGGTCTGGAGAGTAAGCCTTATGAGGAGAGGCTGATGGAGCTGGGGTTGTTCAGCCTGGAGAAGAGGAAGCTGAGCGGAGACCTTCTCGCTCTCTACAACTTCCTGAAAGGAGGGTGTAGCCAGCAAGAGTCGGTCTTTTCTCCCAGGTCACAGGTGATGGGACAAGAGGGAATAGCTTCAAGTTACACCAGGGGAGGTTCAGGTTGGATATCAGGGAAAATGTTTAGGTGGAAGGGGTTATTAAGCCTTGGACTGGGCTGCCCAGGGAAGTGTTTGAGGCACCTTCCCTGGAGGTATTTAAAAGACAGGTTGACATAGCGCTTAAGAGACACGGTTTAGCGATGTTTTTTATAGAGTTGGGTTGATGGTTGGACTAGATGATATCAAAAGTCCCTTCCAACCTAGACAATTCAGTGATTCTCTGGAAAGAAACTCTGTGTGTTTGCAGAGGCAAGAGCTGCTGCTTTTGTCTTTTCTCTTTCCCCTGATGCATTCAGTCTCCACTTTCAGAGTTCATCTCCCTAGTATTTTGTTTGGTTCAGCTATGCTAATGTGTTTCTTTTTTCACATGTTTTATGTATACCTGTGAGATCTAGTGCCAACATTGTTAAGTCTGTGCTGATATTTTTCCGAGGTGTGTTACACACACACAATGGGTGGTGAAGAAGCCTCCTTTGGAGCTTCAGCACTATGTAACCCATTCTTCAGGACACATGCTATGGGCAGGAAAATAAAATTACTCTTTGGAAAAACACATAACGCATTCACTCCTTCCACTTCTTCATGTGTCTGCTGTGCATACCCTTGGGACCTGCTGTTACCATCCATGTGCCAGAACTAAGGATGCTCTGGCTGGTGACTGATGCCATTAGGGGTTCCTCATGTTTCGTGTCACTCACAGTTCACTTGTAAGATCCAGGGTGCGAATATGGCTTAGGTGTTGGTTTGGGTTTTTTGTGGTTTTTTTTTTTTTTTCCTTTCAGTGTGCAAAAGCCTGATGTGTATTTTTTTGCAGGTAGACTAATAAATCAATAATGAGCTGAAACCATTTACAGTCGCGTCGAGGTTTAGCCCATGAGTCAAAATCTCTGACAAAGCCTTGCTGAGAAATGTGGGCTATGATGACAGGGTGAGGAAAACCCCGGATCCAAACCACTCGTTGGCTGAGTCACCGGTATAGGAACCCAAGAGCTCCTTTGCTATAAGACCTTATTTATACAAGAGGTGATAGTTTAGAGACACCAAAGTCACCCAGAAGACAAAACAAACAGGACAGGCTGCTGAGAGCAATTCTCAGAGTCCATAAAATAGCAACGGTCAGCAGTAAATACATCCTCTCACTTTCTAGGTAGGTAGTTTGTTCTTTGTTTTTCCTTCTGCTGGCCATAATAAAGTTTTGCTGCTCTGGCCTAATCTCTTTTATGAAGAGCAATTTATCTTACTCCCTCTGTCTTCATCACATCAGGGGGACAGGTGAAGTAGCTGAATTTCCAAAGGCAGCAGCGATGCGCTCCGTGTATCATAGGGCACGACCTATTCCTAGCTCTGAATTTCTCATTTTTATCAGCACATACATAGCTGTAGCCTTATTTTTCAAAGGTGTTTTACTGTACACATACAATTATTTAAACAATTTATACTTAATTCAATTTTACACTGACAAATCTCTTGAAATTCTCTGTATCCATATATCAAAAGGGTCTACCAAAGGAAAATCTATAATATCAGCCTAAGCTGTTATGGCTTCCAGTAGGAGATAATGCTGTATCCTCCAGAAGAATCCCTACAGTGAATTGAAAGGTGGTTGTAAAAAAAAAAAGAATTCAAATACTACTCTATTGATGATCAAATTAGAAAACAAAATGGTATGGATTAATAATGGGATGGGTGAAAGATGGACCAGCTTTTTGCTAGGATGAGTTCAGCAGTTAAAGGATTATTAAATCAACTTTTTTTTTTGTATTTTTTTTTTTTAAATCACTGTATTTCTTACAACACATTACAGATGTTTATTGAAAATTACTACTTCTCGGTCTTGTCTATCGGCGATTGCTCTTGGATTTTAGATCAGTCTGTATTTAGTCAGGTTCTATTAAGGAGATGTTGTGGTGTTGATAGTTTTGGAAATACATAGTCCGACTTCCCTTTCAAAGGTGTGGATTACTTGTGTGAAAGGCAACATTGGTTCTTTCCTGCCCCATCTTAACATTTTGATATGTTAAACCATTTTGACAGAAACATTGCTACCAAATTGGAAGTATTTAACATTAAACTCTAATAGCTTGTCTCTTGCTTTTACTAGAGGAGAAATAAATATTTATTGAAGGCTTCTTCAGACTTCAGGTAACACAAACTGGTGCGGCTGTATTGTGTGTACAAGCTTAAAACACCATGAATCCAAATTAAATTTCCATTTATGTCTCACAAAACTTAGCGAAGACCAAAGACATGCTAATACAGGCCAGAAATCTGGCATGCCAAGTTCCATTTGGGAGATATTTTTTTCAGATGTGGAATACACTCCTGTGAACCAGGATTTATAGCAGAAATGCTGACAGACAATATTGGTGATACTGTTCTAATTTATTTGTGTTGAATGGTTTTTTCATCTCTTTCCCTTTTAATGATCTAAGTCTTTTTGCATCTGGCAGCACGTTTCCTCACTGTTTACCTTTCCTGCCAAAGCAGTATCATCCATCTATGACTATGCTTTTCTTGGTTTCTTGCTCTGTCTTTAATATTTGGAGCCAATTTTCCATTTATTCTAGGACTCCTCTACCTCTGATGTTGCCATTAACTTCTAAAGTGGAACCCTGTCAAAAATGCTTTCAAGATGTAATTTTTTTTTTTTAAATTATGAAATATGCGGTTATACTCTGGTATATATTTTTATCATAAACACTGAAATATCCTGCATCTACCATCTACTCTACATTGGCATTTGCCACCACAAAAAAAAAAAAAATTTAAAAAGGGCAAAAAAAAGAGCCTGATCTCTTAGATCCTGAATGAATGTTTTGTGCTGCCTCTGCCGGGTAACACCATCAGGCATTTCTGCTACTGAAGGGGTCCTCAGGACCTCTTTGTGCTCCCTTTACCAACAACAAGAGCACTGGAAAACATTGATAATCCACATGAGCATGTTAGGAATTTGAGTTTCGTGTATATAAAGCTAAACTGATGATTATGTAATTCAGTGACATTTACATTTTTGGAACATAACCTCTGCCATTGCACTTTGCTGTAGCAGGAATAACTCTTAAATCTGTGATCAGATGAATGTGCTCCCATTACAGCTGAAGAGATGGTGCATCTGTGGTTGTCCAGGTTTCTGAAAGCTGAAGGCTACAGGCAGGGCACAGGTTTTTGGTTGAATGTTCTATAACAGAGCACCAGCATTTCACCTCACAAATCTTTGGGCCCTGGTGTAGAAGCAGCAGAGCCTTGGGGACACCTCTAATAAAGGGCTTTGGGGCAATAAGACATATCATCTAGCCCAGGAGGGGACCAAGGGGAAGGTGTTTCTATCTCTTCCTTCTGTCTCCCATGATCTGCCTTTCTGGGACTTGCTCCTCCTGCCCTCAGCTCAGAACTCAAAACAAACCCTCTTTTTGGTGTACCTCATGATTGCTTCTGGCCTTTCAAAGAGACATCTCACCCACACCTCTCTGGTTGATTTTGTTGTCTCTCTAGTTGGATGGAGTAAGGGGTGGGGAATATGGGAAGGACAGCCCAAGTTGGAGACCTGCACCACCACACACACCCAACAAGTACTAGCTTTGTAAGTGTGCTGTCAGGTAGCACACAGGTCTTCTCCAGCGCAGCAGGGCCAACTGGCCGTGCCCAGCCTCTGGTGTGCTGAGAAATTGCTTATTTTTATTCAAGTTTAATAAACAGTGGTGTCCTGAAAGAAAAGCATGAATCCCAGGTAGTTAAGAGGATGGGTAACCCACCTGCATAAGTCACTTGGTATTGAGGCTCTAGGACCAAAATGAGATCAGGCATTTTAAATTGGCCTTTCTTCTGCTTTCAGTTTGCATGAACCATGTTTTTTTTCCCTGTTATTTTCAAGTATTGGCCACTTCTAGTTGGACACAACTCTCATAGACAAGCCCTTAATTTAACAGCTCATTCACGCTACTTCATTTAAATAAAGATTATAAAGGAAACTGTAATCCTACTGATTTGCAAATTGAACTGTTTTGTAGATGTTATTTAAACAGTGCCACTACGACTGTCTTTCATGAGAAACATGGTACAGTGAGAGAGATCAAAGATTCATAAGGAAGCTCTTTTTTTGAAAGCTGATGCTCCTGGCTTCTTTAACTAATTGAAAAATTTTCTTTACAAGAACAGACCTTCAAGCGCTTTGGCTGCTGCCACAAGCCTTATCATTACAGAGTTGTTACTTCCTCCTTTAAGGGACTGAGCAGGAGATTAATGGAAGACTGAGCTGGCACTTTAGGATGAACTTTGTCTATTTTCAGTACACTGCACAAATACTAAACCACAGGTGATTATCAATGGCCTCAGATCGAAAATAAATGAATGCCTGCCCGTTTTGGTTTTTTTTTTCAGCTCAGAGGCAGTGCTTCATAATTTCATGGGATGTCACAGTGCTGAACTGCATTTTCTGTAACAGAGGATGAATTTAGTGATGATGAAAGGAAAGGAGAGTAGTACTGGGTTGATTTTTAAGGTTGATTTTTAAGGTTTAAGCTGTGCATGAGGGAGTTGCTCCCGGTCTGCCAAGGGACCAAGGTAAGAGATGATCTAATTGTGGCTTTGGCACAATTTGCCCATTAGAAAGGTGTGCAAAAGAGCTCTGATGTCTTGCAGAGCTACAACTGAGGTGCTAGAGTGCTGTGGAAGAAAGGTAATATCCTTCTAGCTCTGCCGCTATGACACTAATAAGTTGAATATGTAAATAAGTTGAATTTCTTTAAGCATGTGGCTTAATTTTTTTTGGCTAAATTAGAAGTCGTACTTGAGCCTTGATGTTCCATGAGAGATGTGTGTAGATGAGCCAAGTCTATCAGTCACCAAGCGCACCTAGTGAATTTCTAAAATGAGAAAAGGAACGGTAAATGACTGCCTTTTAAATAGAAAACAAGCTTATACGTATGTATTAAGAGTGGTATGGGATATTTTTTAAGTAATGGATTTATGGTTTCAGCTGGCAGAATACAGCCTGTGAATCTTAACTATTGTCTGTATGTCTATAGGTTAAACCTAACTATAGAAACCCAATAATATTTATGGATTCTACGGTGCCATTTGAAGTCAGAAAGAGTCCACAGCCTTAAGTGGAAGACTGATTTGGCATTAAGTATGACCAGCTATCACTGTCACTTAGGTTTGATCATACAATAGCTATACATTTGAGTGCTGCCCCTGTTCTGCAAAGAACCGAGCAGCAGCTTAGGTGCTAAAACCTGGCTGTTATGCTCGAGAGCTTGTAAATAGTCAAAACCTTTGCACTGAGCATACTCCAGGATTTACTTTCCAAGGTGTTACATTCTCCAAACTGACTGAGAAATAAAAGGAGAAAGATTCTGAGGGAGGATAAAACGGTAACTTGCTATTATTAATTTTAACCTTAAATTGTCTGTGTCTGAACTGGAGTTGAAAGTCAAAGCTGCTTTTGGAAAGAGCTGCACACAGTACAGTTATCCCAGGCTGCATTTTTCTGAAGTCAGCTCTGTGTCAGTGATGCGATTCAAACCTTTTGAAGTAGAACTGTGCCGGGTTGCTCCATACAGCTTGGTGTGAGCCGATTCCTGATCTCTTCCTCCAGCTTTTAGGGGCGGGAACTGGGGGAAGGATTTAAGCTAAATTGGCCTTCTTCATTCATAGAATCATCGAATGGTTTGAGTTGGAAGGAACCTTAAAGATCATCAAGTTCCAACCCCCCCTGCCCTGGGCAGGGACACCTCCCACCAGACCAGGTTGCTCAAAGCCCCATCCAACCTGGCCTTTAATACTTCCAGGGTTGGGACGTCCACAACTTCTGGGCTACCTGGGCCAGTGCCTCACCACCCTCACAGGAAAGAATTTATTTCTGGTATCTAATTTAAATCTCTCCTCTTCCAATTTAAAGCCATTACCCCTTGTCCTGTCACTACACTTCCTGACAAAGAGTCCCTCTCCAGCTCTCCTGTAGCTCCCTTCAGGTACTGGAAGGCTGCTATAAGGTCTGCCCAAAGTCTTCTCTTCTCCAGGCTGAACAAGCCCAGCTCCCTCAGCCTGTCTTCATAGGAGAGGTGCTCCATCCCTCTAGTCATCTTTGTGGCCCTCTGCTGAATCCGTTTCAACAGTTCCATGTCCTTTCTATGTTGAGGACTCCAGAGCTGGACACAGTGCTCCAGGTGGGGTCTCACAAGCACAGAGTAGAGGACTAGAATCACCTCCTGCGACCTGCTAGCAATTACCATTAGGTGAATGGTCATTGAATTCCAAGCAAGAGTGAGCTCCATCATTAGGAATATTCTAACTCTGCTCCTGCCAGTGGGGAGGCAGGTGTGAGAAAACCCACTTTTAACCCTGCATGGTTTGCTTAATTGATTGGAGGACTTGAATAAGAAAGTGCGTTATTTACTTTAATTTGTGTGTTGTGCAATAGAAAATTAAGCAGGTTTTTTTTTTTTTTTCTGTAGTGACACATTTTTTTCCTGGGAACACAAGTGCAATATTAATAGCTGGGCTCAACAGAAAACTCATGAGTGGGCCTCTCTGGCAAGAAAGAGTCACGTAGATTATATTACGTTGTGTGCCAGTGAGGAAGGTATATGTAGAAATAAACTTTTATTCCATGAGTGAGGCTTTTATCTATTTATACGACCTCCTACATAAAGTTACCCGGGCCAAACTCCCCTGCAGAGGCAGTCCTGGGCACCTCGCTCTCCTCATGGAGAGGAAGGGCAGAATATCTTTTTAATTCTAGATATCCTTATTCTAGTCTAGTTAACAAAGTATCTCAGGAGCGTGGTGTAGTAAATGAAAACAGACATTTGAGTCAGGCCGAGTAGCTGGGATTTCCGCCCCCCCATGCCTTGACTGTAATTTTCCAGCCCAATTAAAGATTGGAAACTTAAGCAAGGATCATAATTGCAGCAAAGGAGGAAAAAATGTAACAAGCAAATTCCCGTCCTTCCTTCAGGGAGCACAGGGGTGTGGAGTCAATTGGGTTGGACCTACCTTCTGCTGCAGGACCAGGACCCCTCCACAAGGACCAGAGACTTAGGGTTCAGCATCCCCTGACCCCGCTCAGTGGCTTCTCTTAACTGTCTAACCTCTCAGTACCCAAAGCTGTAAAGAGGGACTAGCATGAGGTTGAATTCATTTTGTTCAGGAAGTGTTTTAAGATGCTCATTAGAAAGGTGTGATCACACACACCGACAGCAGAGGCCTGGGCTGAGCAGCTGTCTTTCCCCAGTTGCCAGAATACCAGTCTGGATGGCAGCAAATCCGAACTCACCTTCTTCCTGGGTTTATCAGCTGAGTAATTAACACCACAACCCTTATTTTGACTCAGAAGTTCCTCCCAAACTTGTTTTCCTCTATGTAAGTTCAGTGCTGATAAGATTGCCACATTAAACATGCAGAAACAATACTGCTTCTGGAAGTCCATTGATGACCTGAGATATGAAGGGATCTCCTTCCAACTTGTGGTGGGTGCTCATCAGTTCCTGACTGAAGGCCCAAGCTGTCTGGCACTGCTGGTCCCCAAGGGTGGAGGCAGAGGTTGACCATTTCCTCTGCCTTCCTGCCACCATGGCATGGATATTTTCCCCTAGCAGCACCCAGAAGCCTGAATTTGCACTCAGCTTTTTATTTCTTCCCAAGGGCAGGGTGAAGGAAGGATAAAGGTAGTCAGGTGCATTGGTCTGTGATGATTCTTCCCAAGGACAATGTCTTTGTTAGTCAATTAAAGCAAGTTTTTGTGTGTCCTAATGCTAATCCATGTCCCTTCCTTCACCTCTAAGAGGTACTACTGCTCTTGGGACTGTGTAATCGCAGCATTCCCCTTTAGTTACCTATGTGTGCCAAGACAGAAAACCTCCATAAGATTCTTATTTTGCTTCCTAAGTTTTTTGCCAGCAGAGGTTTGTTTTTCAGATAAATGGTTGCTATACAGCTCATTCTCACAAATTACAACTCCTGACTTCCTAGTTGGCTGGAAATGGGTGGAGGTTACTAACTAAACTGATAATAAGATGCCAGTGGGTGGATGTGGAGGCAACATCTGTACGTCTGATCTCATGTGCTGATCTCGTGTACTGGCAGGGACGTGCATGACACTTTGTTATTCCAGAAGTATCTCAAGGACATAAAATTCCGACAGCTGGAACCTGGTCTGGAGCGTCTGCGTTGTAAAAGTGCTCTCTCCTGCAGCTCCGCTGGGGCTTTCTGGCATTAACAGAACAGGAAAAAATGCCCTTATTTTTAGTTCAATTAACTTAGTAGCAGCCATGGGTTTGTGTAATGCATGAGAAAGATATAAGCATGCATACAGTGTATATCTATGTGCCTATAGATTCCATGTTTGACGACAGCGGGATGGTTGTAGACCATTACCTGACAGGGAGACAAACAAGAGTTTCCTTTATGTGGATGAAAGACTGTTCCACCTGGAACAAAAGCACTGCCAAAAAGGAAAACACGCTGCTGGCCATAGGAGTTAGATGGCCCCCATCCATGGGTATGGTTCAACTGCTTTGCACTATTCCAGCACCTGGAAAAGCAGCTCGCCAGCCCTCCTTCAGCCTCCTCCTGCCTGAAGGGAAGGAAAAAAAAGAAAAAACCCTTCAAATGCATGGGCAGTAAACAGCATGGATTTCTAAAACAGAAATCCCGACAAAATCTCCTTGAATTTATGTAAAGTGCAGAGAGAAAGAGCTGTAATACATTTGTATTTTAGTACTTTTTTTTTGGTGGCTCATCACTCAATGTTTACTTCAAAGATCACTGTGGTTGAAAGCTAGGAGATGGACTGCACACACAAAAGTGACGTTACAGGGGAGTGTGTGGACAGGAATGGCAACAGCAAAGTTAATGCAAGGATCCGAGATAAGTCTGATGGTATTTAAGGTCTTAATTATCTGGACACTGCTGCCGTGACATTTTGCAAAACCACAAATCCAAGTACATAGAGTAATTCATGATATAAGGAAGACACTCTAAAGAAGCATCTTTTGCTTCTGACAGCCTTTAAAACCTTCACTGCCTTCAGCTCTTTCTCTCCGGCTTCCCTAACCAGCCTTCTGCGCTTTGTAATTTGGAAAACAATGATGTCATTGGAAGCATTAACAGCAATAGTCATAGTGCTGCGGTTCATGCAAGCTGTTATGTTTTTTGTACAAGTAGAACCTTTAACCAGGAATTTCCTCCTTTTTTTTCCCCCCCTCATATATATATATATTTTTAAAATTCTTATTTTTCCACATTGCAGAGGGATGGGTCACAGAGGCTGTCAGAAATGGAAGTTTGCCGAATGTCCCTTTCACCCCACTGCCACCCTGGGGAACTGGGATAACTAGTGATGGTTGGGAAGGAGCTGGGAGCTGGGCCTCCAGTGGGAAAAGCTGGAGGACTCCTCCTTCTCACCAGGAAAAAAGGATTTTTCCAGTCCACCCAGAGGAGAGGTGACCGTGTTCATGGCACGATCAGCTGGGAAGGATATTTCTGGCCTTCCAAGATGAGAATCAGAAAGATGCTTTGACCCAAGCCCCTTGGTATCTTCCAGTGTGAGAGGGAAGGAGTTATTAATAGGAAAATACTGAGCTCTCTGCAAATACTTTGCTTCTCTGAGGTGCCAGTGACAGATACTATGTGGGATTTTGTGTGTGAGATGGTGGTTTTATGATGGGAAAAAAAAATACCCAACAAAAACCAACCAAAACCGGAGAGTTATTTAAATATAGGTCACACTGTGGAAAAAAAGTTTGAGAAGTCTGAGCTGAATCAGTTTTCTGAAGCTTTGATATCCCACCAGCTTGGGGGTTTTTTGTGGTAAATGATCCCAGGTTGGGAAATCCAGCCCAGGCTGGAAGGGGAACCTAATTGGGGGACTCCTTTGTAATGGTTGGTATCGTCTACCTTGCAGACTGGAATCCTCTGCAGTGCTGGGAATGTGCCAGCAGCTGGGGGTCTGCTGGTGCCAAGGGTTTAACTCAGCAGAGAACCTGACACCATCCTTTCTAAACAGGTGATTATGAGTGAAAATATACTTGCCCTTAATACACCAAACGCCCCAAAATCTTTGTTCTTAATTCACTGGGAATTTAACTCAAATAAGGAGCCCAATGCAAACAGAGAGAGATTTTGAGCTGGGGCAAGCTATTTAGGTGTATTTTTAGCACTCTTCGGGGCTGACATTCTCTTCCCATCGGCTGAATCACAGATGCTTTTTCTGCAACAACCCCATTTACCTCTGTTTCTTATTCCTTCCTTGTTTCTTTCAAATGTCAACAAAATTATAACCATTATATTCATAATAAACTGTGATCCTATGCACCAAATCAAAGAATAAAGTCTGGCTCTGTACACAAAGTAAAGGTCTAAGACCACATCGTGCTTCAGTTGCACAATCGAGGTTCTCTTAAAGTGCTTTAATATCTTTTTTGTTTTTTTTTTTCATGTCGCTTTTTTTTTTCCTTTTTTCCTCTTTTTTTTTTTTTTTTTTTTTTTTTGCTTGCATATAATTAACATGGAAGTGACTGTTTTGTTTGAATAGTATTTGGCTTTTAGAAGAAAAAAAAATGGATACACTAGCCTGCTGTGACAGAAAAGAGTTGAATTGGTATTTAAACGAGGACAATTTCTGCAGATCTTTTTTAACTATTAGATGAGATGCCGTTTAATTTTCATTGCTCTAAATTAGTCCTGTAGGAGGAGGCCCTCCTTTAAAGGCAAGGCTGATAATGAAACTCGGGGACTGATTCTGGGCTGCTATTAAAGGACGCTAATTCTTGTCACATAGAGCTCCCTCGGCTGAGGAGCTGCCCCCCGGTTTCTGAAAGGCTCTTGTTTGGTTCTCGAAGCTGTAATAGAAAAAGCAGAAAAACCTCACAAGCCAGGAGTGAGTCCAAAGAAATTATATAAATCATTAGGAGTGGAATGAATTGTTTCCTGTGATCTGCAGACAGCCAAGAGGCTGTTCCTGCCGGCGTGGGGCTGGGGCTCTGCCATCTCGGTGAAGTCCCCACGCTTGACAGGTACCTGCTGTCCACGTAGGAGAAGCGCGGGGGAGCCAAAGCAAAGCAGGGGAAAACCCAGAAAGGAGGAGAGGCCAGATATTTGGTATTTATCCTGCTTTGAAGCAAAATTAGCCGCCTTGATTAAATTGTGGTGTGAGCTTTGATTCCATCTGTGCTGGAAGGCAATGGCTGGTCTCTCTAGTCTGAGGCAGGGAGTTGGGTGTCCAAACCCGTTTCGTGGTGACATTATATTTCCCGAAAGGCACTGGGAAGGATTAGGATCTGGAAGCAGCCCACATTTGCAGCTGCACTATTGTGATGTGCATTTATAGGTTCCTGCCGCCTTATGAATTCGTACATTTTATCACAGTGAACCAGCTTTTCCATTCCAGGTAGTAGATAATAAATAACTCCTACATCAAATGGTACAGGGAAATATTGAGTAGAAACAGCAAAAGAGTATCAGTTAAATCACAGAATCAAAGTTTTTAGATGTCAACAAACAAGCAGAAAGTCTACATTATGTAGTGGTCAGAAAAAAATTGCTGTAAGGAATGTATCAGTTCCTCTTGAGCTGTCCATCTACATCAGATCAATAGCCCTTCCAAGCATGGGACATTCAGGCTTTCAGCTTGAGAAATTGAAGTTCTCAAAATAAGTCAGGGTTGTAACACAAGTCCATCATTGTGTGTCACAGAAATGAAATGAGTTGTCTCCTGTTCGATTGATGACTGACATAAAGCTGGGAGGAAGAAAGGGGAAAATAAACGAGACATGGGTAGGGTGGGTTTTTTGGT
>VXBJ01005062.1:1238027-1258684 GCA_013400055.1 Nycticryphes semicollaris
AGAATAAAAATGATGAAATGTATGTTGGCAAAGAATTTTACTGATCTCAAATCTGCGAGCTTACTGGCATCATTTGAAAGAAAACTACCTATAATGGGCTAGAAAAACTTCTCAGGAAGAGCAGGCAGCCCCGCGCCTTGGGAAAAATGACCTTTCTAGATCCTTTCAATCCCTTTTTGTCTATGGTTCTACTTTAAATTTCAAAACATATTGCAAGTCCCTGTAGAATTTCCTGTATCACGTGTAGTTTTCTAATAAATTTTTTAAAAAAGGACTTTTTAACTCAGCAAAAGTACATTGTAGATATACTATCAACTGTCATTGGAAAGACATCGTTTGTTCATGTTTTCCCCATGTGAAGTCATACAAGAAATGATGCCTTCTGGGGCATTACATAGAAAAAGATAAACAATTGGAAGGGCCTTCAATCTTGTCATTCCCTTGTGTAACAGACTGATATGCGTCCACTGCCGGGGAAAGCTCAATGCTCCCGGGACAATTAACTCTTTCTACCTAGGTTTAGCCTGAATTATAGCTGGGAGACCCTCGTGGCTTTGCACATGGATATAAGTAACAATAAAATAGGCTATGTTTCTGTGTTGGAAACCTTGCACCTTTTTGCAGTTCTTACGCTACACCAGCTCTGAGGTGGATGCTCAAGGTCTTATCCCTGGGCTGGTACCTCACAGAGTTATTTCTGCCTCTGAAGTGTGGGTACAACCTCTACATGTTGCGCCCCAAGCATGCAGCAGAGAATCAAACCATTATGTCTAAGGAGAAAGATGTATTCATGGTTTTATCGTGCTTGCCATGATCAGCTGCTTATTTCTGAGCCGTTCGGCTACAGATTTTCTGCATTTGGCTTCAGACACTGCAGAAGAACAGCTGGGAAATCAGTGAAGCAGCAGAGCGGAGTGGTTACAATAGGAAAAAAAAAAAAACCAACAAACCCCCCCCCACCTTATTGAAAGAAAACTGTCCGAGGCAGCCCCATGGTGCCCTTTCACACTGAGACACTGTCCCAGGGAGCCCCCTGGGAAATTGCAAGACATATTTTTCCCTGATAACAATGTACGAAAGCACAAAAGTACGCACAGCATCTCGCTGTGTCGCGTTGCTTTAGGAAGGCGATACGGTGAGACTGCGCGCTTTGCTGTAGCTTTAATAACACCGTGCTCATTTCAAGATGTTAAAAATTAAATAAATAAAAATAAGGAAGAGCCTCGTGCAAAAAAAACATGACTAGTGTCTCATAGAGGGCTTGTTTGTTAACTACTGATGAGATCCTGTGTGCAGTCATGCTGCCCTGAGGAGTTTATAATACCAGAGCCTGAGCCTACAACATTTCCTAAGTACTGCTGTGAATAGCCTTGTGGGACTACGGTAATTGAGGTAACTGTGTTACTTCTGGACTAGATCATGCAACTCTTACATCAGGCATTAAGCACTTACAAGAGGAGCCCCATTCACTTTACTGATGGCTTTTTGGTTGAAAAAAATAAAAATAAAATAAAAAAAAAAATAACAAACATACTGTAATCACAAAGTTACTTACCCTTGAAAACTTGGAATACTCAGTTACTCAGGGCAGAATGGAAAAATGCGAGGAGGTTAGCATAAATAGCAGACAACAAACGAACTATATATAAAGCTAATCTCTCCTCTCCTGGTAATTTTGCTCCCCCTTCCAATCAAGCCCAATTTTGCAAGTGACTGCCAAAAGACAGTGCTACCGTGCGGGAGGGTAGGTTTAGCTCCACTAAATAGTTATGGGTTCCAGTTAAATCCAGCCCCCTCTAATGTTACACTCCATCATGGATGTGCCTCCAAAACACCTCCTGCTTTGACAAAAAAAAATATAATAAAATAAAAAGTTGCAGTGTTGCCTGGACCCCTGAGGTTGACCAGGACTGTTCCATCCCGAGCAGGGCTCTATTTCCCATATTAAAAGTCAGCTTCTTGGCAGAGGAGTGCTGAGCGTGGAAATCCATTAGACTTGCCTATGTGCTGATGAAATCCTAGCCCCATGTAATGTGCTATCTTGTACACTCGCCTCTG
This sequence comes from Nycticryphes semicollaris, assembly GCA_013400055.1. Classification (NCBI taxonomy): domain Eukaryota; kingdom Metazoa; phylum Chordata; class Aves; order Charadriiformes; family Rostratulidae; genus Nycticryphes; species Nycticryphes semicollaris. The sequence continues at coordinate 1,240,086 of VXBJ01005062.1, forward strand.
AAATAAAAACACACATTCATGGCAATGGTGCCACCAGTCTCGTAGCTTTGTACTCTCTTGTAGTGAAGAATTAATTTCATTTATAGCATTGATTTATTATTTTTTTTTTAAGTACTGAGAAGATATTCAGGGCAGAATTCACCTATAAATGCAGCTGTGTTTTGATTCCAGATGTACATCTGGGTAGAGCCTCGGGAAAGGTATCCGACTGTACAGAGAAAAGGGCAGTATCTATGTGCTTGCAGAGAGACCCAGCAGAAGTATGTCGAGTTCTAGAGGTTTAAGAAGAGCTCTGAGTTCAAGTCTTCTCCTTAGTGCCTTCAGTGTTTGCTCAGTCTAGAATAACTTTTGGAAAGAAAGGGAATTGTTTTGCAAATACTTTTAAGACATTTTTAAAGTAAGTTAATCACATTCCTAATTCAAAAATAATAACTTATATTTTTGAACTGTATATCTTCTTATTTAGCCTACAAGATAATAACTTCCTGAGGTCACTCCTCTGCAGTTCTTTGTGTGTTTGGATCCCTGTATCTCTCTGGTGTGATGTTGAAGAGGAGACAGCTCTGGGGGTTTTGTGGAGCCATGTGTGTTTCACCTTGATCTCCCGATATAATCTGGTTTTAAATGGCTCATTGCAAGTGTTAGGCATTGGCACGTTTATTGCTAACTACAATTCTGTGTTCCTCCCCGAGTATTTTACTGATTAAAAATAACTATGCATATGATGGTTACATTTTTTTTCTGGCCACAAAAAATCATCATGTGGATCACTTGTGGGGTCAGTACAGTGAGAGGACAGCTTTCACAACGTCTTTTTTTCTATCAGCTTCTTCAAGAATTTAGTGGTTTCCTTAGGAAACCTGAGAGCTGTTCTTGACAAGCTGTTATGGTTTCACATCCAGGGTTGTTCTTGTTGTGTCTGGAGTTACTGCTGTCGAGGACAGACTTGATGATCTGGATGTCCTTTCACTTTTGCTAGTTGTATCGACTTCATCCTTGGAGATTTGCAGGACCGGAGTGGATCAAGCCCTGAGCAATCAGGTCAGACCCAACCCTGCTGGGGCAGGAGGTCTGACCAGAGACCTCCTGAGGCTCCTTTCCACCTGAATTACTCTGTAATCTTATGATTTGTCCACTTGCCTAAGTGAGAATTATTGCTTAGTTGAGCGGCTAGATTTTGATGCTTTGCTTACTGGGCAGAATACTAGTCACTATCCACAAGTACGTGCAGACTTGTGGACTCTTAAATCTTGCAGTGCACTGCAAATTATTCATGTGAGCACCAAGTATGGACTATCCTGGTGATACATCTCTCGCTGCTGTGTTTAAGGGCTCTTTGTATGTATGTCAGTGGAAAATACTTAATTCTTTTGTAGCAACCTCTTTTTCTGGAAGACCTATCGTCCTCCAGTGGATCAATTTGTCTAAAGGAATGTAATCTATATTTGCTTTGCAGTAGGTACTGTAGCTCTCAACTCTGCTTTTAGCTGATTCAGCTTCTATTCAGCTTGCTTTGACCTCAGAAATATTCCCCGCTAACTGTCCTCCTGTTCACTCCAATTTGTACTGCCTAAATGCTTACTGCTGAGTGTCCCTCTGGCCATTTTGAAAGGTGTTTCATCACACTACAATAAACGTGAAATACTGATGCACTCAAAACAGAAAAAAAGGAGGAAAAAAAAAAAAAAAAGGCAGCTGTATATCGACATGGGACCAGACAGGGGCATTTATTACACTTTACTTTCATACCATTGTCTACCTTTGGCAAAGGAAGACTCCAAGGGTCCCTGGTGGGCCAAGCCAATCAATACTACACAGGAGTTAAATTAGACCTCAAGTCAAGCACATATCTACCTTGGCTGGGCTACCTCCAACCTAAAGTCCCTGGAAAATTTACATTTTTCCACTAAGTTAACCAATAACAGAGTGAAATGAGTGAGAAAAAAGCAGCTGTCTAGCCTGCATCTTGCTTCATTATCAAATGGATGTTGTCCAAACAGCAGCTAAGATGCCTTACAAGAAAGACAAACAGGCCAATGTATAAGCAGGCCAATACTTATCAGGCACATTAAGTAAAATATGAAAAAATAGAGTTAGTAGGTGTGTAATAACAGTTTTGAAAAACATCTCCTGGTTTTTTTTTTTTTTTTGTATTCTCATGGTATCTAAACTGGCTTTATTATTTACACACACATGCAGAGTTTTTACTGACATTAATGTGAGTTATGTTCATTTATCAATGCAGAACATACTTATTCAATTTGGACCCTTAATTCAGAGGCCTAAAATAAACAGATCTCAGGGTGTCTTTATACTCAGGCTCAAGACTTCAAGCACATGAGGAATTGTAGATGCAACCCCGTGGGATCCAGACAAACATTTTCAAAATGACAGCCTCTGTGGTTGGAAGATAGCATCAAGGAAATCCAGGGCCTTGATGGCTGGAGAGAGAGGTCATATGAGAGGTCATACTCAGAAAATATGTTGTTCTACACAACAACCTCCAGTAAATGATCTGCATTTGTTAGATGACAAGCTAAGAATATATAAATATATTTTTTAAAAATAATAATATTGTAACCATGTACTAATAAAGTAGTAACTTAACTGGCCATAATAGTCTTGAATTGAAAAAATAAAAACCAACCCAAACCAACACACCCAAAAATAGAAGTCTTACATGCAAATGAGGAATATACCTTTTGGTAGTGCTTTTATATCATTTCATCCAGTGAGCCAAATATTTCATTCAGCAGGAGTGAAGACACAGTCCAGGTGCTTAATCTGTGCAAACTTTGTTGCTTTATTGTTTTAATAATTCGAAACGTATTCCTTAGATGTCAACCCTTCACTTTAAGCTCAGGCATTGCGAACGAGCGTGTCTGTATCTTTTAAAAAGCTTTGCTTGGTTTATTTCCAAAAGAGCTCTTTCCTACCCATTTGCTGGTGGAGAAAATTATTTTGAAATATGAAACAGGTAAACCTTAACCTGCCAGATGTCTTCGTCATGTAAGCAATTTAAATTCAATTTGTGGCAGAAAATACAGGCAACTTCTGGATCAATAGGCTGCATTCAGTGGAGCTGACATACAACACCTGATACATCGCCAACCTGGCTGGGCTCTCATTACTCATACCTGAGGGATTTTCCCTGGCTTTTATCATTAGGTAAAATCTCCTAGGATTACAGGTACTTAAAGCTAATTAGGTCTGCTCTGTTACTCTCCGTATGAATGCCCTCTGCTTCTGCAACAGCCAGTTTATTTTCCTCTTTTGAAGGAGATAATTGTGGTGGCACACGCCGTCAAGGTAAGATGACGGCCTCCACAAACACCCACCCTGCGCCACCCCCTGTATCCTGCAGGAGAAGAGGGGCGGTGAGATAATAGCTGGAACAATAGCTGTGGCGGTTTACCTTGTTGGCTTTCCCTGCTTTCTGTCAGCTGTCTGCCTTCAAAGAGGTCATTAAGCCATTAGAAAGAAGGGGCTGCAAACAAACAGGACTTTGCTCCTCCCCAGATGTGTGAAGCAAGGCGTGTCAGTCCCCAAATCCCCTCCAGGAATTACCTGCACCTCCCTGGCATGTGGGAGGTGGTCTGAGACATGCAATGGGGACACAGGGCAATCCTTCTCTGAATGCTAACAACACACAAATATTAACAACAACAAAAGAATATTTTTCCATACACATACGTTTAACTAGAATTCAGAATGAAATTTCATCATTGCTCAGATTTTTAGTAATTATTATTATATATAGGGTTAAGTGCTGGAAAAATGGAGCTCTTTTTTTCCATTTAACAATTCCCCCTTCTATCTGTGAGCTCTGAATCTACCATTATTGTGTTTCCTACAAATATCCCAGATACTTATAAATATTCTATTGCAATGAATTTTATATGACCCTTCAGTTCTAACAGCGGAAGCTGCATTTTGAACTTAACCTAAAATCCAGTACAGTAAAGCCAATTTTTAAATGTAACCTTTCCACCAAGTGGTAAAGACAGTCATAAAGTCACTTATTATTGCTCAAGTCCCACTTGACATATAATTGATCCATCTCAAACCCCCATCCAAAAATCCAGAGGCAGCAAATTTGCCCTTCCTGCATGCTCAATGTGTACAGACAGAGTGTTATCTGGCACTCCCCAACTGGGTGCAAAGATGGAAATATGCATTTCAGGAAAGGGAGCACAGACAAAAAATTGGGAGAAGCTCATCTCTCACTGTGCATCAGCATGAGGGGAAAAATAACAAATTCAGAACTGGGATGGAATCTCAGATAAAAGCAGGCAGTCTCCTTTCTTAGCAGTGTTATGAGAGATCCCAGTTGTCCAGACTTAACACACACTATAGAGAAGCTAGTTGATGGACCTTTGGAGATTTTGGAGGTTGCCTAGTGTAATCTCACACTTCAAGCAAGAGAACTTTACCTGTTTGAGTCTTGAACACCTCCCCATGTAAGACTCACAGAACTTTAGGAAATAAACCACTAAGTCCTTTTTCAGACCATGGTGTTTTCCAATGAATGATGCCATCATCCTGAAGAAATGTGAAGTAGTAGCTCTGAGGATAGAGGGGATGTCAAAATGGGCTAAAGTTATAAGCAAGATATGGTATTTAACTAGGGCTTTGACCTTTGTGTAAGCTGAGAAGGAAACAGGAAATCTCTCTGAAAACCAGGACTCATGCTACTGCAGGCAGGATCATTGCAGTCCTGAAGGCAGGCCTAAAAATTGATGCAATATCTTCCAGCATCAACCAAAACCTTTTAAGTGCCATGTTTGTATACTGTTTCTTACAAATAGTCCATAGAAAAAAAAATATGAATTTCCCAAAGCACAAAGTAAAGGAGCTATGGCGCTAGGAAAGGGTGAGGAAGACAGTGAGGATTTAGAAATAGTCTACACTATTTTAAAAAATAATCCAAACATCTCCTCACCATTATAATCATATTTCCAGTCTCTGAAAATACTTATTTATGGTGCTGTCATCTTATAGTCTTTACCTTAGAAACCACCAATCATTGTAAGAACTAGATATTGATATTACATGAGAATATGCTTGAATAGAGTTTAGGTTGGATCTATTGAGAATAATGTAGTCCTCCCATGTGTTTCCTTTCACAATAATCCCTCAACATATGGCACTGTCCAAGCCCATTATTGAATATAAAATTATTCTGTGTCACTGTTATTTCCACAATGTTATGAATCTACTGTGCAATATCCTTGTGACGGAACACCACTTCTCGTTTTATTGACCAGAAATGCTGAAGAATAGACGGATTAAGTTCAAAACTCTCCCATAAATCCAAGTGCCCAAATCAAGACATTTTTAGCCTAGCTGGGATTTTTTACAGGTTTCAAAATGATCAAAGGGAGGGGATATCAGCACAGGAAGATACTTGGGGAAAAGGATACACATTGCTTGCTCATGGAAATTGGCCTAAATGACTTTCTGGTCTTCACTTACAAACTCTACACAGGCAGAACCCAATTTTCTAGGATATCATTCAGTCTCCTGAGTGGTGGTGACTCTTTATTCCTCTTGTAGTTCCTTGACGTGTTGACTGCATACCTTCCAAACTTCAAGAAATGAGGCAGGGGCTCTGTACATAGAAGCTGTGTTAATTATATAGACCTGAAAGCTCTGTGGAAATTAATATGTGATCTTGCAATGATTTGCTGTATCATAACACCTATGCCCCAATACAATAAATCACTTATGAAAGTGCTTAAGTTGAGCCTGTCATTTCAAATCATACTTCAAGATCAGCCTTGACTCTGGAATGACATAAGTGAATTAGCCTGGAGCCTTAATGTAGTCTCCTTGGTATGATTTACTTTATTTTTTTGCAAAATGAAGAGGGGGTAAGAACAACTTCAGAAGTCGTGTCATGTTGCCCACCAGTCATGGGCAGAACTGGAAAATTTAGAATCAGGGCAAAGCTGAGCTAATGAAGTACCTGGAGCATTTGTTTGTGTGGACCAGCCACTGGTGGGACTGAGACACAACTTTGCTAAGGGTATTTTAAGTTGTTTGCAATAAGAGATGGCCAGACACTGTGTTTGTGAGCGTTGCTGTAAAAGGTGACCTCTGCCATGCCCTTTGTGCAGCATGTGCTGCCTCCTCCCTACTTCCAACACCCGCTTTCTGGTGGAGCGCTGGCAGGTTGCTTACAGATAGAAAGAAAGAAACGAGCAGTAGTGTTTGCCCAGGTTGAACTGGGACAAGTTCGACCTCAGAATGTGGCTGTAGTGGCTTTGCAGTCATAACCTCTTGATGGTCTCTTTTGGGCTGTCATTGGGAGGGAAATATTCCCTACTGTCTAGAAACCTTGTCACCCTTTGCTCTTGCATGTCTTCTCTTTGTGCCTGCCTGTTTGTGACTACCCTTTCTCATTTTGTTTCCAGTTCCTCAAGCCCTTCAATATATCACTACCATCTCCTCTTTTTTTTTTTCCCCATGTCTTCTCATCCCTCCCTGGGCAGAGCAGTATGTCCCACTAGCACAAGGAGAGCACGAGGTCATTCTAGAGGCCCCCGGCAATGGCACCAACTGCGGTAGCATGTACAGCCCAGGGGGTGAATGAACCGTGTTCCTTATGTCTGAAATCTTCTGTGAATCTCATTGTAAATTCTAAGAGTATTTGTTGGCCTCTGACTTGGCCACGTTTGGGTGAATTTTCAGGGGAACGTAAAACAGTGCAAGTCTTTGGCATCACGAAATTTGTCCCTTGCAGGATTCAACATCTTGAGTCAAAGTGGGGGTGTGTGTGTGTGTTCAGAAAATAATCAAACACAATTTTTAGTTGTATGCAAAGATTTTAGGAAGAAAACCTTTTATTGGATCTAGTAAAATGAATAATAAAATAAGAAAGAGGTGTCTGGAATGTAGTCCCTCATCACTTTCCATCTTCTAATTGTATTATATACCTGACATCGCAACAGCCCTATTGCTGCTTTAATTTTCTAATGTGCAAAAAAAATCCCCTTGTTTTCCCTGCCATCAATCTGAAATATAGCTAAATTGTTTATGCTGATTTTTTCCAAAAATTAGCCCCGATGTAAGCGCTCAGGATTCAGGCAGCGCAATTACAAGTCTGTGGAATCATAAGTGACAGAAAACAGGGTTTTATACTGGAAGGCGTCAGGCATCGCTCCGTACACATACGGGGAGAGAGGGGGAAAAGAAGAAAACGAGAGGCAGAGGGAACATATGTTGTAGACAATCCTGCCTCCCGTAAAACTGCTGTTGAGTCAAGTAACCTGTTTAAAAAACAATGTATTCCTCTAACTACAGCCACCTGGCTTGTAATTATAGTCCTCATTAGAAACTGCTACAGGTCTTGAGTGATTAGTTATTGTTTATAAACTGTTCAACCGTAGACCACCTGTTTTCATATACTACTGCACCTTCTTCTTGCCTTGCTGCATCATATCTATTAATAGAAAAGCACCTGTTTCCTGACAGTGCAAAACCAGAGATAAACACGTATATATAAGCAGCTGGGGGAAAGGTCTTTGTGAAGGACAACCAAATATATTTGTTGCTATTAAGCTGTCTCTAGTCGCTGTTAGAGCATTTGATGAAGTTGCCCAGCCTCGTGTCTCTCACGGACGTGTATGGTTCCCCAGCAACTGGCGTGGTGCTCCTGGAGAACATTTATAATTAGCCCTCAAGAGATTGGGAAATCCAGAGAAATAAAACATGAGGTTTGAAGCCCGGCGCTAATTGCTAAAGAGTTAAATGCCTCCTCCATGCAAAGCACCCAACGCGGAAAGGAAAGGTGAGCGGCGTGACGCGCAGATGCGGGAGGTGAGGCATGAACGCCGCTTGCCTTCAATAAACACAAGGGTCGCTGCGGCCCCACTGGCAAAGGCAAAGAGGAGGCACTGATTTTCTTAAGGCGATTCAGTCATGTAGACAACAAACTCCCGCTACAGTTAGACTGTTTCGAGCCAAATTCGGCTCTGAGTCATGCTGACTCCAACTGATTTATTCTCATTACTGAGAGCAGAATTTGGCCCTTAGACCATGAAACTATAAATAGTTATCCCACCCTCAGATTTCATATATGTCCATGAGTGGTATATGAGATTTGGTGGGGGGTTTTTTGTTTGGTTGGTTGGGGTTTTTTTGTAAAAGACTGAGTTGTCCACCTTGGATTTGAACTAAAAGTGAGTTTTGTCCCCGAGACTTGTTCAGGGAGAGGGGACACATGAATGGAGAGGCAGAGCTGGAGGCACCAGGCTGGAGAGAGCAGCAGCGTGGCGGTTCCGTCCGGAGGAGCTGGCTGCGGGCTGGCAGACTGTGCGATGCGAGGGGCATGCCGAAACCAGGACACCTTCAGCCAAGCTTAGACAAGGGGAAATTCCTTTTGTAGAGGAATTGAGTCACTTTTAGGGACTACATCGTATGTTTGCAGCACATTAAGTGCTAGGTGATGCCTAGGGCAGAGGGGGATGCCATCCTCTAATGGAATGGTGGGAGATGTAACCTTCCTAGCTTCTCAGAAGCCTTTTCCCTGCTCTGTTTTAAGCCTTAATGCTTATCCAGTGTAATATTTACTGTGGCCATTTGTCAATAAGCAGCACTACAGCTCATTGCAGTGGGCCTTCCCCATCAGCCACCCCTGTATTTAGGGATCCCCAGGCCCCCCATGTGCTGATTTTCTTCTCCTTGTGAACTGGACCAAAAGCTGCCCATTCATGTGACCCAGAAATATAATAATTTGTTTTCTGATGAGAGTTTTGGGGATTTGCTGATCATCCTTAAGCACACATTATTGCTCATAGGCGGTTGGTTTTGCTTACTCATTTATTGGGTAGCTGTTAGTTTCCAATGTGAGATGGCACATCATGAAAAATTAGGGGATAACACAGTCTCAACAGAAAGCCAGGAAAGTTTTCTGAATTAAGACACAGTGGCATGATGAACAACCTAGTCATCACCCTGTGTTCCCACACAGCAAATGTTAGGCACCTGTGCATAGCAGTGAATCATCTTATCGGTTGTTTATTCATGAGTGAATATGTTCCCAGACCTATTTCTCAGTATTTGACCATCTCCAATGCTCCTTTGCTCACTGCTCTTCCTCAGGAACAAAACAAAACCTTCACTTTATGTGGAAAAGGCACAACTAAACCCACCAGAATTATGAAACTAGACCAAGAAGAACAAAATTCTCTGCTCAATATTGAAATGATAGCAAAACTCCCCATCATTATTGCGAGTTTCCTGTAAAACCAGATCTCCAGGAGGGCTGCAGGATGAGCAGCATCAAATCTGTCCACCTGAAGTCCCCCATGTGCACTGAGACACTAAAGGATTTACATGCATTTGGCAGAATGAATGGCAAATAATTTGGAATCTTAGAAATTCAACAGTGGGACTGAGATTTTTCTGGGTACAGTATCATCACAGGCTATCCCTTTGTTGTTTTCTCAGCTGTGGTTGTGTTGAAACCCATAGGCCGTGAAGAGTTGTGTGTGGATCTATGCAGCCTTTTGCAGGCAGATGTTAATGGGGCACTTTCTGAGGTTATATATATTAATTTGGCCTCACCACTGCTGTCTCTACCCACAACTTTGTCAGTATTGGATCACCCAGTAAGCAAAGGGGGTCATTATTCATCACAAAATACTGTGTAATTAGCTTATGGTGGCAGCAGTCATAGCTTTTTCTTTCAAATATGCTTACTTGCAGAAAAATATCAAGTGAAAGGAGCATAATTTGATACAGAGGGGAAATATAGATTGTGAAAAAGGAAGATGTTTCAGCAGGGGTCTAGCAGCTGGGTTCAACCCCCACATTGTATCACAGCACAGTGCAACAGAATCATAGAACAGTTTAGGTTGGATCTTAAAGACCATCATGTTCAACCCCCCCCACCACGGGCAGGGACACCTCCCACTAGACCGGGTTTCTCAAAACCACATCCAGCTGGTCTTTAACACCTCCAGGAATGGAGCATTCCCAACCTCTCTGGGCAACCTGGGCCAGTGTCTCGCCACCTTTTTCCTGAGATCTCATCTAAATCACCCCTTTTCTAGTTTGAAGCCATTGCCCCTCTTCCTGTCATTATATGCCCTTGTAAAAAGTCCTTCACCAGCTTTCTTGTAGGCCTTCTTCAGATATGGGAAGGTCTCTATAAGGTGTCTCATGAGCCTTCTTTTCTCCAGCCTATACTCCAGAGTAGGATATGTGCCTGATGGCTCCTCTTAAGCACCAAACTGTGGTCATCCATTACCCTTGCAGGGTTACCAGAGAGTCCCACGGGTTGCACATAAGAAGCTTGGACATTTCAGTTGGATATAGATTTCTTCTAGCACTCAGGGGCTGCTCTGCTGTGAGATCCTTGGCAAGTGGCTCAAGCGTAGCCCCATCAAGGAGGTCTGTTGGGAAGCGAGATGCCAGGCTCTGCAATTAGCCACTGTGCAAAATGAGGAGCCACCTAAAGCAGTCTGCAGGACATGCCAAGAGCTTTGCAGGGCTGAACTACCTACCAGGCTGGATTCACTGTGAGGGGGATTTCACTGGTAAAAGCCTAGGCACTTTGAGGTTCCTATTTTGTAAGTGAATGGCAAGATTAGCCTATGCTGAAAAATAGAAGGAGAGATTATCTGCCTTTTTCAGAACAGTACTTGTGGCCCTATGTAAAAATAATCACCTTCCAAACCTCATCTAAAAAAACCCACCCAAATAACCCTCCAAACATAGTTCCTAATCATAAATGCATTTTAGATTCTTAGAGGTTTTGTCTATTTCCTCTTCCAAGTATGGGAGACAGCTGTTGCAATGACAATATCCTTGTGTTGGAACAGTAGTAAAACGAAAAAAATAAATTAAAAAGTTACCTTTATTGTCCTACTACAGATTTTCTGCTAGGATTTTGGTAGATATTTATACATTTCAGTATCTAGCAATAAGCGTGTGTCAAAAACAAAGCCCAACAAAAGACTGAAGGGTTACAGAGCAGCACAAAGGGGTCTCTTTTTAAAGTGACTAACCCAGTTGATTTCAATGTGAGTTTGGAAAATAATCAAAAGTTCTCAGTTGTGAAGAACTGGCAATAGTGTCTGCAGGAAGCACAGATCTTCCTTGCCCAGTGGGTTACCGCATGTTTGGAGAAATCAGAACTTTTCTGAGCTGGTGCAACCTCTCTCTTGGAAATCTTTTGCTTGCTGTTTCTTTTTTAAAGGTGTTAAAGAAATATGACTGTAATTAACAACTGACAAAAATATCTGGGCTTGAACTGAAGTGGGAAATCACAGAGGTTGCTTATTTCCTCATGCTTTTACCATTTGTTCTCTTTTCTCGAGGAAGTTGAAAGACCTGAGGTTCAAACTTAATAAGGCCCCATGCCGTTTCTAAGAGTATTTACAACGTGCAAAAAATAAGCCAGCACATTTCTTATATTTAAATTTGTTTTCAGTCATCTAAGCTATTACACAGTATGCCATCCCTAAACCTTTTGTAACAAGCAGTAAATGTTTCTCAGACAAGGAAAAGAATGATGTGTTCAACTACTCTAGCTGCTTGAGCCCAGGAAAGCGACAAAACATTGGTGTGTGAGCAATCCCCACGTCCCAGTTTGTTTCAAGATGATGAAAATGGAGCTGCCTCCAGCTTGGGGCTTGTGCTTCGGATGCCTGTGCTGGGAGGTAGCCCCTGGGGCACCCCACGAGTGGGTGGCAGCAGTTTCCTTAGGTGAAGCTTCACAGTAGTGTGGAAGAGACAATGACATGAGGTTTATTAACCATTACTTAAAATTTCCTAGGATCTGAAGACAGGCTGAGAGAGTTGGGGTTGTTTAGCCTGGAGAACGCTCCGGGGAGACCTCAGAGCCCCTTTCAGTCCCTAAAAGGGCTGCAGGAAAGCTGAGGAGGGACTCTTGATGAGGAAAGAGAGCCATAGGATGTGGGGCAGCGCTTTAAAACTGAAAGAGGGGAGATTTAGATGAGATATCAAAAAGAAATTCTTTACCCAGAGGGTGGTGAGGTCCTGATCCAGGTTACCCAGAGAACTCGTGGCTTCCCCATCCCTGGAGGTGTTAAAGATCAGGCTGAATGTGACTTTGAGCAAGATGGTCTGGTAGGAGGTGTCCCTGTCCATGGCAGGGGTGTGGAGATAGATGATCTTTAAAAACCCTTCCAACCCAAACCATTCTATGATTCTAAGCCCTTTTGATTCAGTGGAAAGTCTTCCATTTCCAGTGGTAGGGAAGGAGCTGAATTCATCCCAGTGCTGGCTGTCTAACCCCTGCTGTACAAACCATCAGGAGTAAAGGTTTAGCACGTGTAAATTCTGGCCTATATCTAACAGCATGGTGTGTTGTGGAACAGACCAAAACATCTCTGGCCCTGGGAACTCTCTGGTTGCAGAAGCACAGAGCTCTGCTGAGCCACAGATGCAAAGCAAATTCATCAGCGTAGGATTTCCTGTGTGTGATAACCAAGTGAGCTGAAATGAGGTCTTGTAACATGTCCTCATATTCCAAGTAAACAGCCTTACTGAAGCCTTCCCAGTAAATCTGTATTTTGGATCCCTTCTAATTCTGGAAAGACTTTATCTTTTTAAGCAATTACACATGGAAGGAATGCCTGAAGGTCTTGGTGACACTCATTAGTGTTCTTTGGATGGGTTACTGGGGAAAACTAGTTTTGTTTTGTCTAAATTCCTTTTGCAAACAAGCCTTAGCACCTACAAACGTCAAATACACCCATGTCCATCGGAGAGCCACTGGAACGCAGATGAGACATTTGGTCCAGTGCTCTACTGAGTCACTGTAAAAATAACCCCACCAAGAACAGCTGACCAGTACTCTCTTTTATGTCAATCTTTTCTTCCTTCTTTTTTTTTTTTTTTCACATTTTTTGAAAAAAACCCCAACAACTAAAAAATACATTTTAATGGGAATGCGCAGATTGAGAAGGGCTCTTAGATGGAAGATCCAAGTCACCATTAAGAAACCAAAATGGTTACGTAGACGCATATTTGCCATGGAAACCTTCAAAACAACATCAACATGAATCATGCTTAAACTGAGTGGGCACGGAGTGGTGCGAAGGGTCCTGTTTGCCAGCCTGAGCTGGACGAGAGTTGCTCGCCATCCACACAGGACACTTGACGGGGAACATGCCCCAGGCCTCGCCACGGCCAAGGTCGCATTACCACAGACACGGCATCTGGTTAATGCGCAATAGGGTGTTATGAAACAAAATAGGTTTGTCCTCAGCTCCACTGCTGCCAACGGTGATTAAATTTTCTCATAATCTCATGTTTTCTAATCAGCCAAAGTGAACCTCCAGCCACTGGGCAGTTATGCAGCTGCAACTGGACTGTACATTAATTCCTTTGAGAAACATAAGAAAAATGTCCCAAAATAGTTTCTAACAGGCATTTTTAAGGTCTGCCTACATTAACTGCTTTTTCTGGATTCCGCATTATTCTTCCTGGTATATTGGCCAAGATGGGTTCTGAACAAGATTGAATGCTCCTTAGCATTCATTGGTTGTCCTGATGAACAGAATTGAGAACTGCCTGCAAAAGTTTCATTCGAAACTGTTTGCATTGTATTTAGACAACAAGACTATTCATTTTCTCCTTTCTTATTCTAGAAAAAAAGGCAAAAAACTCTTCACTGTCTTAGTATCTGAGAGAGCCATTGAGCTTGAGACTGCTATCCTGAAAGCCACCTGGCAAGATTTTGAGATCAAAGAGTTGTGGATTCAGATAAGCATACAAAATGCTGTATCTTTTATCACTCATATGACTACTGGTAGATACAGATTCTCCAGACATAGTGCGATTCCAGGCTGGAGACTTATTTTTAAAGTGGCTCAATATGCTTTGATATTTATCATCTCAATTATTTCCAGCAATATACACTATTGGCCAGAACAACTTGTATGCTGGGATCTGTGGAGCTGCAGGTATTAGACACTCAGAAGAAACAGTCCCTGCTTGGCTTCAGAGTACAATTACCAGATTGTTTATTCTTTCAGATACCCATCTTTACACCTTGCCTAGAAGGTTTTCTATAGAGAGACAGAAAGTTTTCCTAATGTCCAAGCATAGGTCAAATATAAGACATTCCAGATCCCAACACTTAGATTAAATTGTTCACTTCCTTTGTGATTCTAGATGACCTGTAACTGTGTCTAAACATCAGAAATCCTGAAGCAGAAGGTAAAATAACCTGTGTATTATCAGTGTTAGTTTTTCCAGAGCTATATTCTGTTTAATTTATTCACTGAAATAACAGACTCTTTTTGTATGTAGTGCATATTTGCCATTTTTCTAATTTAAAGTCTAATGATCCACATCTGGAGGACACGTTCTTTGGTTTAGAATTTAGTGAGTAAACTTCTTTTGCAAGATGAAAATTAAAATTTAAAAAATGAAAATTCTAAAACAATAATCTAAAAAAAAAAAAGACAAGACAAACAGTTCTTATAGATATTCTGTATGTGTTGAAAATGTTGGTGAAATGTGTGCTGGGATGTCTCTCTTGCATGTAGTGGTAGATGCAGTAGTTGATTTCAAGTAGAAACTGGGACCATACCAGGAGTGAAGGACAAGTAAGTCTCCATGCTGCGAAACCAATACTTTTTTTTTTTTATGGGTTTGTGATCTGAGTTTTCTCTCCCAGTTGTTTTCTGTGATGCTTATTGGAGTTACGCTCCCCCTACAGCTTTTCCCTCATCTGGGACATAGTGTCTCCTCTAGTGCCGGCCTGTTTTCATGAAACGTAGTAAAATAGATGTTTTCCTGTATTGAATTGGCTAAAATTTACCAAAGAAAGAAGGGAAGAGAAGGGCAGGGCAACTACTTTCCCCTTGCTTAAGAAAATAGGTTAAAGAATTAAACAGAGAAAGACTTTTCATACAGTCCAAACTTGAGGGAAATTAATCATAATTTGTTCCTTATAGAAGTAAGGCATTGCTGGGACATGCCATTTAGCTCTATCTCCTCTCTCTTCCTGTGGCAGGAGAGGTTTGACTTTGGGCAAGGAACCTGGAGACAATTCCCAGAGGACTCTCCCCCCACACACCCTTGAGCTAGAGGGTCTGTTCATATAATTATATTTAATAGTTGCTGATGGACTGTTCTTCCAAGTTTGGTGGATGTTTTTTCTTTAAACTGTGAAACTTTTGGCTTCTCCTACATCTTAGTAACTCCACAGTTTAACTACTGACCATTTAAAAAAATTATTTGACTTGTGAGAATGCAAGTGGAAACAGCATGAGAGCATTTGCATTCTTATTCTCTAATTATCCTGTACCTGTCAGAGAAATTCCTGAAGGCAGGGAGCTGGAATAACCAAGACCCATATGTCCCATACGTTCACCCTCATGGTAAGTCTCTGAAACAGTTTGGGGATAAAATTGTCATAGTATGTTTGAGCTTTTATCAGAGTGGAAAGCGTAACTGATTGAAAGTCTCATTAATAAATAATGGGTATATATTTGGACTTCCATTTGGTTTGGGGTTTTTTCTTTTTCAGAAATTGACATTTTAATTACATGTAAGAGGAGCAGTCTCTATTTTTCAGCTTCTCTCCTTTTGGCATGGTGGCCTTCCCACCACTGAAGGATATTCAGTTAAATAATGCCTTTTAAAGACATTTTAGGGAGAAAGAATAGCATCAACCATCAAACCAGGAGCCAAAAAAACCTTCAGGTTATGAGGATGAGACATGTTATTGAAGAAAGTAGTATAAAATCAGAATTCTTATAAGCTTCTATACACATAAGTAATTTACTTTGAAGTTCCTTTAAGCATATCGTAATAGGTATTAAAACTGAAAATGTCTGATTTTTACCATTTATAGGTATAGTCACTATTCATTTAGAACACATAAACACGGTAAAATAAACATAAATCTCTTTTGGACATATACTTTACCGCATCAGCTGCTTCAGACTCTCCTGATGATTAAAACCAGGCTATCTAACTACATTTGTTCCAGCAGTTCCTCATGGATGATAACTCTCAAAGTCTTGGTTGGTGACTGTGGTGTGAAACACACCTAAATTCCCTATGAAAGTGCTCTTTATGCCAATCAAAAAGTACTTGGGTGAGGTGGTTTACTCTGTTTGAACAGCAATTGCTAAGCAGGGAGCAGTCATTGGAGAAGTATATTTCAAATGCTATGATGTTTTTAGATTGAGAGAAGCTACTTTAGCTAATTTTTAAAAATACTGCTTCCTACTGTCTCTCTAGAGATGTGTGTGAATTCCTCTCCCATGTTATCGTTTGGAGTATTGCCAGCTGTTGCCAACAAAACTTCTTCATCCCCTTCTAGAAGGGCTTGGAGCCCAAAAGCTGCTGAGTCCATGCCCTCTCTGTATGGGATAATACCATTTCTTACAAATTATATATGCATTTTTACAGGCTGTGGTCTTTATGGAGACTTTTTCCCAGTTATGCCCCAAATTATCTGGTCCATTAAAAAAAATTCGCATTAGACATTCCTTACTTATCTCCATGAGATTATATGATGCATACTACAATTTTCCTGAAGGTGCTCACATTTCTGATTGGTTTATTAATTTGTGTTTATTGTAGGTACTCTGGTATAATGTTTTATCTTAATTAGTATTTTTATGCCCGCTATATTAAGTACGTATGTGGCCAGTTTTTTATGCTGCATGTCTTTCTATTGCAACTAAGGCTTAGTGTTTTACTTCAAGAAGGGAAATTTATAATCAAATTAAAAGAAATTACATACACATTTTCCTTCAAAAACAAACTAAATTGCATTAGCATGAGATGATACTTCAGGTACAAATCCATAAGTTCTTAGTGTAGTAAGTCTCCTGTAGACCTCCATATGATACCAACTAGCCTTAAATTCTTAGGATAAAACCTGAACTTTATTTTTTCTTGCATAAATAACACTTCTTGGGCATTCACTGTATGTAGAATTTCATTCTCCATATTTTAACGCAATATGTTGTGTTAGTATAAGAGTGGTAAATATGCAAAAAGCTACAAACCCCTATTTCCAGAGTAATACTTCTGCTTTTCAGATGTGGGACAAGATTCTGTTACCCATTGTCATACCCAAAAAATATTTCATTTTTTGAGTAAACCTCTTAAAATCAGGTCCAATATGAGTATCATAGCAATAAAGCACTGCTTTTTTTGTTAACACAGGAGAACCAGGCCTTGAACTTGTTGGTTCTCCACGGTGGACACCCATAGAATTCAATGGCTATTGGCTGATATTATTTTTTGCAAAGGTGAAATAGTTTTCAGCTTCAACATACATTAGATTTGTTTTTCTCTATGATACGTGTTTCTCTTCTTGGGTAGAGGTAAGATTTGCTTTAATCTGATATTTTCACTCTTAAAATACTTAGAAAATCACAATGCTTCTGCCTATATGTTTTTCATCTTCTACTCCAAATATGAAGTTGCCAGTTGACCCTGCCTGCTTGTAGCAACGTCTTAATCTTGGATAATTCCAACCGGTTAAATGGAGTTACTTTCAATCAGCCAAAAGAGAATGAGTATTTCAGTGGTTTTCCCCTGAAGTTTTAAACTTCTAGTTTTGATGTCGGCTGCTTGAGCTGGGTGTGTTGCAATTGCATTCAGCAAAGGCTGATGCAGAACCACTTTTAGTTTGTAAGCTGGCGATTTGGCTCGCAACGAGGAGCAAGTTGTAAATTACCCACCACAGAGTTGCTGAGTCACTTGAATACTTCAGACTGCTCTAATTGCAAGATCCGGTGGGGCTGCTGAATTATCCTAGGCTGTTTTGTCAGAAGATCTTTGTGTCACGATCTCATTCTAAATATGACTTTTTTTTTTTTCTTGATAAGTATTTAATTTGAGATTTCAGTAGAGAACAGAATTGAGCAGAGACATTTTAAGTGCTGCTTCGTCTATCATTAGAGACACCGAGTGACACAGGAAAAGATAATGAACATAAAAAGAGCCCCCAAAGCACTTTTAGATCGTTTCTTGAGAGTCAGCAGGCCAATATTGACTTTGATTAAGCACTCACTTTGGTCCCATTAGTTTGGCAAACTGTGTTACAAAAGTGAGCGTCCTCTCCAAGTTGGTTTTGCATAAACTCTTTTACAACTGCAGTTGTGAACTTCTTTAGAACATCTCCAGTTTGGGAGAGTCTGTTTTAATTTTTTTTTTTTTCATCCTCAAGAAGGATGTCCTTTTAAGTCTTTCAAAGAATTCTTACCCTGAGGCTAACAGAAGGTTTTACGGTATCAAGAAATGACAATTAACTATTTTGTTTTGTGTCTCAAAACTGCAGAGGAAAGCGACGATATGCATTTCCTTCTCACAAATTTGTTTTTCTGTGGTTCATTTGCCAGATTTTAAATGAAAGGACAAAGCTTCAATATGATTTTCTGAGGCTGACAAATATTATAGTTATCTATACGTCTGAAGTTGTCTGCCTGTTGTCAGGAACAGGCTCTTTCTCGTGTGCCCTTTTGGTGTGAGTTTGAGTCCTGGTCATTGGTGTGTAGCAGTCACAAGAGGCCATGGGAAACTTGACAGAGCCAATGCAGGTTTTTTATTATAAGACCCACAAATGCATATTTCACCCCCCCCCCCCACAG
>VXBJ01005062.1:1258693-1279539 GCA_013400055.1 Nycticryphes semicollaris
CCCAAGGACGATTTAAGAAAGAGTGGGCTCTTGTCCCTTTATGCTGTTACTCATCTGTGTGTCGGGTTGCAGAGATACCGTGACAAGCCTTGGGCTTCTGGTAGTTGGTCGGTGCTGATAAAAGAGGAGCTCATTGCAGCTGGGATCATCACTGAGGAACACTGAAGAAAACCAGTGAATGTAGAGCCTGTTCATTGTCTAAAAGCAGATGCTTCAAGTTGGGGGGAGGTCATTATAGAGATGAGGGATCTTGAAAATGTTTCCTTTACCCTTGAGGGAACTCTTTCCCAGACTCTGCTTTGACTAGACACTCTTCGTTAATTTGCTATTTATGTACTCTGTAAATCTCTTTGGGCCATAAAGTGGCCTAGAAGGTACCCAGATAGTTTCCTGCAGTAACTTCTCATCCTTTACAGTTCCTTCCAGGTTGAGAAAATATCATAATAATTACCTTTTGTTATTTTTATTTCTAGCACATGAGAAAAAAAAAAAAAAACAGTGTAAAACGTAAATGAACAAAACGAGTAAAAAAAGATAAAGTCACTATTTCTTAACATCCTTCAAGCCAATTAGCAATTGGTCCCAAGAACAGACAACTGACAGATTGGCTATATTTGGCAGCATTTTATGTGGCAGTTTGCTACCACACTTCTGCTTCACCTGGAAAGTCTCTGAAGAGGTTACATCGCTGAACTGACGTTGCAGCAGTCCAAGATCATGTCCATCATAGTTTCTGTTTAAATTAATTCCAATCAGGAAATACCGTACGTATTATTTCACATATGCTTGGCACTATATGCCATCAGAAATATGTATTAATGCATTGCTAAATATTTTATAATGAAACAATGCATTATCATAAATAAAACTGGAAAGTAGGTTATTTCTTATCCCACTATTATAATCAGAAATGCTCTGATCATCATAAGGGTGGATTAATTAGCACAGTTGAGGCGCTGATGAGTCCAAGGTATTGTTAGATATTCTGTTATGACGGTATCTTGTTTTCAAGCCTTAAAGCTAATCCACATTAAGGTTCATGTCTCCCTGTATCTGCTGATGCAAAGCACCTATAGATACAAACACACTCACATGCACATACAGTCACATACGTGCAGGTGGGTGTGAGAAGAGTGACACACACAGAGGGTAGGCACACAGAGCCTATAGATTTCCACAGGAATTCAACATTGATTTCTGGGGTAAACAAATGGTTTTAAGTCTTTACTTGCCCAAAGCTAGATCATAATATTCTGCATTTCAAAGTGTCCAAGTACCTTTAAAGTGATAGCTGCAGAGTCCCTCAAGGCATAAAGCAGATAAAAACCTTCTTTTAAAAGTATTTTGCTCACCTTTGTAAAAAAAGGAACTTGGGGTTTATTGAGTGCAGGAAAGCCTCATTCCCATAGTAACCAATGCACGGCTGATATTGATCAGCCGAGTCAAAGGCAAAACCTACTGACAGGAATAAAGAGCGACTATGTCTTATCCTCATATGTATTCTTCCTGGAGTTCCTGTAGGTAACCGATACCACAGGCGTGGAGCGCTCTCTGGGAGCGGCCGTGCTTTCCGTTCTGTCATTAACACACAACGGGGCTCCTCATCCAGGAGAAATGCTCTGAGCGAGACTGATTTTTATTTTTTTTCCAGGAGATCCTGCAGTCTTTTCTCTGGCAAAACTCCCTGTGATTTTAGAAGGCCTTCCCTTGAGCAAGGTGTTTGCAGAATTGGTCCCTTTGTCTTGAAGGATCACGGCCAGCCTTTGAAATCTCTTCACCGTTATATTTTCTGTCTCAATTAATGAGACCTTATATGTTTTTAAAGTTCCCCGTCTTTGTTCACCATACTTGTGGGCATCTGTGAGATCTGATAAATTAGCGTTTGCAATCGTGCCTGATCTCCCTTTAATGATTTCATTAGGTGTTAAATATGAGGCTTAGCATCCTTTTTATGTTAAGGCATTCCTTTTTGAACTGCAGAGCTTCACAGAGAAGATCTTTGAAACCAAGAGCTCACGAATTATTAGCACTCAGTACAATGCATATACATACCTTAAATCCTCGTCATGATTAGATCATTCCTAGAATTGACAAGTCTATAAAAATGAAGACAGGGGACCTGTGAGAGCTGTGCAAGGAAAGATATTTTGTAGAATATGATATCACATAATAAAGAATAAATTCTCTCAAGCCTGATAGTTTTACAAGGTTTTACATACTCCTAGGCAGGTAATAATCTTCCTTGGTTTTTCTGGACTTGCCAGGAGCTTTAACATTTTTTTTTTTCCCTGACAAAACTGTTAGATAACAACTGAGCCAAAATTAAATAACCCCAAAAGTCTTCCTCTCTAATCCCTTCTGTGCATGCTTAATGTTTCATTCTCCCACTTCAATTATGCCATCTGCATTATGTCTTTCGCTCCCCACTCGAAAAGTTGTTAAAACGAAAAGCCTCTTCCAGAGTGTGGCAGCTCCATTATGCAGGCCTATACCTGTGCTGGCAGCATGCTCTTCTTCTCACCTCATATTGCCTTTTGCCTGGGAAAGAGATCTCCCACGGTGCATATCAAACTGGAAACTGAAATGAAATTAAGCTGGTATGCAGGAGGTGGAATAGGTTATGAGAAAGGAGCAGAGAAGATTCTGGGAAGAGCTTTTAACTTAGCTCTTCAGGCCAAAAGCCGTCAGGCTTGTATGGCTAGCGATAGCCACGTAGACCGAAATTCTAGCCCTGGGGAAAATCAGTGGCATGATTTGACTCTGAATCCTTAATAACCAAGGTAGCCAGGTTCCCAGAGGTGGTAGGAACCCACAACTGTTACCGGCGCACGATCAGATGTCAAATTGCAGGCACCCATTTTAAACCACTGGGTTTAGACCTCTTCCTGCAGTAATCTGTTCTTCGTACAAGGTGTCATCAGGGCTTTTCCTAAGATCTCAGCCAAAAAGCAGATACGCTATGTTTTTTGAGGAAACATAATAGATTTCCGCTGGAATAAACTCTTCAAACTGTTAATGAGTAACACTCTCCAGGCTTTTGTTAATTCTGGAAAAGTTCTTGAGTTTTGGAGGACCCGCTTGGAAAGATTCATTCTGATGTATTGGTGATTATTTGAAGAAGGACACAGTATATTAATTCAGAAATAATTTAAGAACAAGTTTTAGAAAGATGTTTTAAATTTGTACCTTTTGAAACCACCATTGAAGGCAGTAGGTTGATCCTCTGTTTCATATCTTTTCATTAAAACCTGTTTTGAGTTTATTTCTAGCTTACAATTGTAATGCATAATATGTCAGCCTGACACCTCATAATAATTGAAAATTTTAGGAAAAAAGCCCCCTTGCATAACATATATTTATAAACATAGTTATACTTCAGGTGAAATCGTGCATCAAAATGTAGGACCATTTTTCTGTGGCTGACTGACAGAGCTGTGCTCTGGGGACAATTTTATGTTTAATTTAAAAAGGCAACAATATTCAACGCAGAAACCTGACTATTGTTTACACCATTTGCGGTCACCATTTCGCCAACAAAATATAGCATCCTGAATTTAGTTTTTCAGGGTTTCTGGCTGTTTTTGAAACCTTGGCTGGATATTTCCCTTACAGGACACTATCACGATGGAGGTGTTACCTGCTGAGCAGTGATCTGTGGATAACAGGACTGTCTTGAGCATTTGCACGACAATCAGAAAGGTTCTGGAGAAGGATGTGCTGACACAAAATACTGTTCTGGGGACCTTCAGTGCCATTATCTTTAAATAATCCATAGTCATTAGGAAGGTCTCCTGACACTACTAGGATGAGTTTCTTAGAGGAAAAGAAGTCTCCTGTGTAATTCAGTGTTATCATTTAATGCTCGCTTTCACTTCTGGCGCCCTGAGAAGTTTTAAGTTAGCATGGCTTCATTTGAAGCATCCTGCAGCTGTTTGAGAACAGGTTGAAGCACACATCAAAATGCTTCTTGCAATTCTTAAAAGTGTTCAGTGAGTGATAGGAGGTTAAAATTTTACAGTAGACAGTTTGGAAGTAACATTAGAGTAAAATCTGAATATCACTTTTCTGTTATGAAAAATTTAAACATTTTCCATCATATTCTGTCAACACCTGTCTCAATGCAGAACTGAAAAAGGAAAATTTCAAGCTGAGTATCCAGAGGAAGGTCCAGAAGAGCAGCGAGGGCACAGTTGTTAGAGCATTGGCCCTTAGTATTAAATAATGATCTAGTGGCCTCTAATTTCCCAGCAGAGGCTTACCCACCAGCAAGGAATTAAGGCCACAGTGAGGAATAATTGCTGGAACATTTATGGTTCAAAATTTTTGCTTGTTTCTCCTAACATTCATAGCGGTTAGACCAGGTATGATCTCCTTATTCTTTGCATTCCTCAGAGGTCTGTAGTGTCCTACACCAAGCTGGTGGGTTCAACTGGCTGTTTAGAAAACCTCATAGGAAATAGATTATACAAGATCACAGCAAAAAAAGGCAAATGATTTTCTCTTCTCTCGTACACTCTGCTTGAAAGCTAATTTTCAAGTCCATCCTTTCATGTGCTTTACGGGAGATTAAAATGAAATTAGTTCAGGAAGGATACTGGTCAAGATCATTTTAAGATTTTCCAAAGCTCACCAGCTTGTTGACCTGTAAACCACCTTTAGCTGGACAGATGGTAGGTAACAAATTGATCTCAGCCAATAAAAGTCTGTCAGAACAATCTGCTGTTGGCAGGTGTCAGATAATTATCTCAATGAATAGATAAGCAAAGAAATAAGCAATTTAGAAGCTTCCATTGTAAATAACAGGAGGAATTTTATTTATTTATTGCAGCCAGGCCCTTGATAATTTGCTGGAAGATAAATAAATAAATGAATAAATAAATAAATAAATAGCCTAGCTGATATCATAGCAAATTCATTGAAAAGTTGTGTGGGTTATTGGTGGCGTTACCAACGTTGAGACTTTTGCTTTTCAGCACTGTGGTTCCTCTATACCATTTCAAGTTCCTGAAAAAAACTTGGCTGAGATGTGGCAGAAGTCCCCATCTGAACAGTTGTATGATATATTGTTGTAGTTAGTTATTTTTTATACCAACAGGCTGTTGGAAGCCTGTTTGCAAACCTGGACCTCATTGCCCCTAATAAAAAGGTGGTCCTTGTCCCCAAACCCTCGCCCTGGAATACAAAACAAGAAAATAGAAACTGGGTGTTGATGGGCCAAAGAGAAAAGTGTTGTGCTGGGAAAAGTGGCCTTGGAGAACATTGCAGAGGGATTGTGGGTAGACCACCATCAAGGCCAGAGTACATAGGACCTTGAGAAGGTTTGGTAGGAGCTGGTGATTCCAGTTTGCCTGGGACAGATTTTCAACCTCAGATGCAGAAGCTGCTGAAGGCTGAGCCAACCAGGTGTGCCTTGGTGTGAGTGCTGTGGTTTGGGAGACCATGGAAGAGAAATCTGGGAATGTTTGCATTCAGGAATATTTATATGTTTTTGTAATATGTTGTTTTATTATTGTCATCAATGTGGATGTGGTACAAATAACTAGACAGAAAATAGTCTCTTTTTTGCCTTTGCAAATCTTCCTGTGTTACATCCTGGGGCTGGGTGGGACAGTCTCAGACACAGAAACTCTCCAAGGAGAGCTGCAAATATTCACTCCAGGTGACAAAAGTTCTGTTACAAGTTTAGGTCCCTCCAACATGCACATGCTGGAGTTATCTCTTGTTTTGTTAAACTTGCTTAAAAGATATTTTCAAAGCTCAGCTTGTTTGTTGAAGTCCTCACACTGTCAAATGTAGACAGTGGGTGGGCAGGAGTAGTGGCCAGAGGTGATGAGTCTGTGAGCTTAAATGTTTTCTTGCCTGTGTACTGCACCCAGGCATGTAATTCTTGTTGGACTGAATTTGTGTCTTGGTGCTTGAGGAAAAATTAGGGTTGGATTGCAAAAATCCATCCATTTGAAAAGAAAACCAAAACAAATTACCTCCACGTCAAACTTCTGGATGGCCTCTCCGAAAGCCAGAGGCCAGCTCAGGAGGAATATTTCTCCTCTGTGGATCCTGCCATGTAGATTACGTGCAGGTCTGGCACATGCTGGAGGCAAATAACGGCCTGGGATGCCCAGTTCCCACATCCCAACCCACAAGCACACCTCATGCAGCCTGTGTATTCCTGAACACTCTGTTGCAAGAGCTCTTAATTGATCTGTGATATCCAAATGCAAATTTCTGTTGCCCTATAGATATCGAGAGGAGACTAGCATTTTAAATATTTGTCTTAATTACCCTCATTAATGAGGTTAACTTCTTGTACATACACCCTTGTAAGAGAAGTTTGATAGTAGCATAACTTGTGTTACTGAGTTCTGCCAAGAGAAAAGGCCAGATTCATTTTTCCTCTCTTCTCTTTGTCTTTTTTGTTGTTTTTTTTTTTTTTTTTTTTTTTTTCATTAGAGTTATACCATGCATAAACATGGAGCTTTAAATCTTTGATTTTACAGCCTTGACCTACAAGGACGGCTGGGTGTTAGGGTGGGAGAGGCCACTGAGCAAAGGGAGCTGAGGTTGTCTACCCCGAGATAATACGCTGCACGTCACGATCAGCAGCCAGCAGGGAACGGCTTCCAGAGGCATCAGCAGTCGCTGTTACCATAATTTATCCTGGCAGGTAACTTTCTGAAACAACACAGGACACCAGACTTTCATGTAGAACTTATTGCCGAGCAAGAGATGAAAGTCTCAGAAATCAAAGCTGCAAAGAGTATTTCAGATCAAACCCCAACCTAAACGGTGCTGTGAGTTTACCTTTCAGTTATGTGTTTTATCTGACTTTGTAAGCATGCGCTTACCCACTGCTGCTCTGCGCTTGTGAATCGGGTTTTGTCTGCTCCTTGGCATTCCCGGAGGGTTTGGTTTGATTTCTCAGGTTTGGGTCAGACCCAGAAATGCACCTTTTACTGAGCAACCAGGGGCTACGCCAGGATGAGCCCTTTCTGGAAGCTCCCCAGCCTCAGCATGGACAAAGTAAGTGATGGCCAGCATGGATGAGGTGTTGTCCATACCCAATGGACATTTTAGCAGGACATGTGTAAGGGCACATTATAGCTCTTTTTCAGGACTTTTAAAAAAGTAAGGAAAGAGGAGGCTTCAAACGTATCAGCCTTCACACTCCCAAAGAGGGAGGTGATTCTGCCCCTCTTCTCCACTGTGGTGAGACCACACCTGGATTACTGGGTCCAGCTCTGGAGTCTGCAACACAGGAAGGGCATGGACCTGTTGCAATGGTTCCAGCAGAGGACCATGATTAGAAGGCTGTAGCATCTCTCCTATGAGGACAGGCTGAGAGAGTTGAGGTTGTTCAGCCTGGAGAAGAGAAGGCTCCAGGGGGACCTTAGAGCCCTTTCCGGTACATGAAGGGGCTTAGAGGAGAGATGGGGAGGGTCTCTTTATCAGGGAGCAGATCAACAGGGCAAGGGGTAATGGTTTTAAACTAAAAGAGAAGAGATTTAGATTAGATACCAGGAATAAATTGTTTTCTGTGCGGGTGGTGAGGAACTGGAACAGGTTACCCAGGGAAGCTGTGGGTGCTCTATCTCTGGAGGTGTTCAAGACCAAGGATGGATGGGGCTTTAAGCAATCTGGTCTGGTGGGAGGTGGGGGGCGGAACAAGATGATCTTTGAGGTCCCTTCCACCGTGAACCATTCTATGATTTGCTGTTGCCTGTTACCATGAACCCATCAAGGTGAGTACACCATACTTGTACATGAGGGAAAATATGCTTGCTGTGTACACTGCAGAGATTTGTTACCCATCCCAGTCTCCCCCTGCTCACCATGGAGAATCTCCTTCCACACCATTCAGCCTTCTGCCGGAGGTTTTAACTGCATGAGAGTTATCCTACGTAAATGAGAATTAATTACTCTATTAGCTCAGGCATTTAGTTCTTATTACTCCTGATCCTGCAAGGCAAGATCATAAGGACTGACACTTCGGCCTGAGCCAAGCAACCAGGGTTCAGGTGGCCATGGGAAATTTAGGTTTGAATGTTCCGCTTTCCCATGAATTAACCTCTCAAAATTAATGTTAAATTCAACACATTTTGTGTTTTTTCCTCTAATAAGTACAAGCTTATACCCACTTAGACACTTAATTTCCCCTCGTTGCAAGGCAGGGTTAGAAGCCTACCCTACCTCAATATTTTTGAATATCCTACTAGTGGCTGTGGCTTTCAAGGGAAATGTGTGTCTCCATGTCTTCTTTACAGTGAGAAACCAGGGCCAGACTTAAAAAAATTATCAGTAATGAGCACCATAATGTCTTGGCATTTTGCATGTTGGCAAGCTATGTTTCAAGGCACAGTTTTCTGGATAAATGGTGCAAAGAACATTTTGTGACTCCTGCTCTAAGGGAAAAAAAAAAAAAAAAACCAAAGAGGAAAAAAGGGAGATCAGAACAGTTGCTTAAAAATAATAAATGGGGAGATATGACTGGGGATAGGCACAGTTTTGTTTCAAAAATGAGCCTGTTTCTTCTCAAAAGACAAGAAGAAGAGTAATTCAGAAATAAGTACTTCATACAGCCCAGTTTTAAGATGTGGATCTGGCCCATGACACGTAATAGAAATACTTTATTTAGCAGAGCTGGACCATAATTATAGTCTCAAAGAACAAGTATTTTCACAGCTCCTAATTGACAACCTTTTGTAAACAAAAATCAAATTGTAACTTATTTTATTGACTATCCCTGTAGTGTTTGGAATAATCTGTCTGTGACCCTCTTTTTTATTTTTTCTCAACTGAGTTCTTAGTCAAGGTCACTTCAGTAAAAATGATAACATAAATTGACACACAAAACCAAAATCCTCCGATGTGTGCTTCTATTTAGTCAGGGCAATGCCATCTCACTGGCAATTCCAAAATATTGTTTAAACAAAAAAGAAGTTCAAAGCTCCTTTCAACTTGCTGCAGATTTTACTACATATTCTTAATAAACCCTCTTCATCTGCTACTGTGGAAATGTAAGCTTTCAAGCAATGTAAACCTAGCAAAAGCCTTCTTTCCTTACCAGCGCTGCTATTATCACATGGTGTGTTCCACATGATAAGCCATTCATTAAAGCATCACCTACTGTTTTTTTCCTCCTCAGTACCAGCTAGAACATGATCTGTCTCTGCAGGAAGACATTGGACCTCTGACCTCTTTTGTAGCTATTCCAGGCAAATATAATAAACAGGGTTCACTGAGTTTGTGTAAATCTCTGATTATGTTTACTCTGAAATCCAAGTGTTCATCTCAGGCAGAAAAATTAAGGCTGATTTTCAAATATTATGTACAAACTCTAGCTACTAAGCATTCCATAATGAGCACTTTGGCAATTTAAAGCAAATTAGGGTTCCCACTAGGCAGAGAAGATATACAGTATAGTCAAGTAAAGATTGTATGTTGTTTGATGAAAAATAGGCATGCAGAAAAACATGACACAGGCTTCTGGCTCCAGATGAATTAGGAGATCGTGTGTTAGTGTACTTCATTACTGAAACTTTGCATCGTTCCTCACTTCTGAAAGCTCAGTTTCAGTTTGCTAATGATTTCTGCTGTTGTTTGAGTAAACATCACCCCGGAGAACCACCTGTTGTGGCAACATGTGCCCTTCTGCCATGATAATAGATGGACTATTTAGGATATTGAAAGGCAAAAAGGCAATTGAGATATTGGTGAATCCTCCTTGTATAGTGAAACTCCACTCTGTTTGGGTGAGCTAGCAACCCTTGTTCAAAAAGACCTGGTGAAAAACACTGAAAATGCCAAATTTCACTCAGTACGTTCTACTGTATAATGGGTTTCTGCTCACACCTGGACATATCTCAGCACAAAGCAGAGTTTTGCATCCTTCCAGGTGACAATATTTCATAGAGACATCATCTGGGGCAATGGGGGTATATATCTGTGCCATTAATCTCAGCAGCCACTAGGTGTTCAGCTAAAACCAGTCGAATATGTGGGGTCTGAATTCTTCATCTGAAGAGGAAAAGCTACTTGTATTTGTGCCTAGGAATCCAGAAATGGGATGAGAATAGTAGTGTTGATGACAAGGTTGGCACCTGACCTGTTTTGTGCAATCAAATCCTACAGAGGTGGAGCATTTTTCAATTCCATTTTACAGTTCTGGACTTACTAGCTTAAATTTACCTCATTTTTTCTTTAATTCTTTACAGTTTGGGTAGTAGGCGTATCTCTACTCACTAAAAGGGAATTATGTTGCCTTACAGAAAGAAAAGGTCTGCTCTTGCAGTGCCGTTCTTCCTGTAAGGTAGAAACAAAAATAAAAGAAAATAAAAAAGAGCCCAAATGTGTTAGGTCTCTGGAAGAAAACAATAGACCTCATTATGCTTTCTTAAAGAGCACTGAAGTTAGAGATCATCCACCTTCTGGTTATTATTTTTATACAGGAGAACGTATTTTCTCTTGAAATTCAGTAAAGCTGAATGTATAAAAAATACAAAATTACCATTTTTGCTGAAGAAAAATGCTATTGGAGTGGTAATGTCTGCATGCAGTTTTTAAGGTTTTTTTTTGAATAGGACTCACAGAACAGTTAGGTTCTGCTCTTATCTTACATGGTGACAAAATAAGGTTGTTATGCTGTCACCTCTCCTTTCACACTGGCTAAAAACTGACCCTCACTGGTGAGGAAAACTTCAATTTAGCAGCTTGTTCTCTAAGTTCCGAAATTCCCATTTAATTTGATTTAATTTCTCCAGTCCTCTTCCTTCAAAGGGTGACTAAACAAGCAGAATACCGAAATGCATGCAAGTCATTGCTTTCTTTTTCCCAATGTGATTTCTATACGGTAAGTTCTAAGTGGCTTTATAAAATTCACATTAGAAAAGTCAAATGTAACAGCGTGAGCTTAAAATCTAACTAAAAGAATTTAATTGAATTTTGGGAAGAAATGTTGGTCAAAATGTTGTCAGGTTTGAAATTCTTTGTGCTGCAGAAAGCCAGAAAGAAAAAAGGAAAAATGTGATTTGAGCACTTTGTTTTGCGTATAGGGGAACTATCTGATTTCCTAAAGTACTGTGACAAAAGAAATAAGTTACTGTTACCTCGTAAAGTAGTTTCAACAAGTTTGGGCTTTTCTGGGGGTTCATTTTTGCATAGCTCAGCTAAAGCGTTTTGAAATTTCCACAGAGCATTGCTTAGAAAAGAAGATGGATCAATTATTCATTGCAGAGATAGAACCAGAGACTGCTTCTGTCCCCTTTAAGGAGTTTATTCAGCAGAGGGGTAAACCCCGTAATGGAGTTATTTTGTGTGAGTACGGGTGGAAGAAGCTGAATCATTATTAATTGCAAATTGATCGGTTGCCTTTTTTAATGAATTATTCATGAACAGATCCTAACTTCTGTGAATGTGTTCAGTATTCACCTAACAGTTGGGATGAACAACTTTCAGAAACTAGTGATTGACAGTGAACCTTCTGGTACACTATTTAAACAATATTGGTTCATGGGCATGCTAATATATTTGTCTTTATGATAAAACTCAACCAGACCCTATCAGTTGGCAAATGCACAGAAATAGCTGGTTGTGTGACTTCCCCGCCCTGGATAAAACACATTGTACTTCATCTCACTGTAACATCTGCCCTTCAAAGTTATACTAAAGTTCATAAAGATAAGATAGTAATGCTTGACCAAGTTAATAGCTCACAGACAATTTATACCTATGATTTGCCATGCAGAGGATGGCATAATTGCCCTCTTTTTGTCTTAATCTAAAGCAAGAGCATTAAACACTAAATTACTTGGT
Organism: Nycticryphes semicollaris; assembly: GCA_013400055.1. NCBI lineage: Eukaryota > Metazoa > Chordata > Aves > Charadriiformes > Rostratulidae > Nycticryphes > Nycticryphes semicollaris. The sequence continues at coordinate 1,270,502 of VXBJ01005062.1, forward strand.
TTCTGCTTCTTAAATTTTTCAATTATTTTGGTATTTTACAAGCACTTTTCCCTTCATCAGGGAACACCAATTGTCAGGACAGAAATCTCACTAACTTACTCCAGGAATGAAATGCTGATTCAAATTGTCATCTACTCCAGTGGCCAGCTTCAAGGTAATATTGTCTCTGAATTTACTTTTGCAGAACTTTATGCAGGTTTTCAAAGTTGTGGGTTTTTGGTTTGTTTGTTTGTTTGTTTGTTTTTTTTTCTCTTGCCCACCACCTTTAAGATTCTAACACCTATTCAGAAACAAAAAGTGAAAAAATGAATGCAAGTCCCCAGACTCCAGCAAAACAACCCCTTGGTGTTGTTTCAAGCCGTGCTGAATTGATGTCAGAGCTATGGACAGAACACGTTGACAGAAAATATGAATGTAACACAAAGGGAGGATTGTAACAGGTAGAATTCCACTTTTCCTTAAAAGCAAAGTAAATAAAAACCCCACCAACTGGACTCTCTCTATATACAGAGCTCATAACTAGCTGAGGGCACAATCACTATTTATTTTATGGAAAGATCATTCTTGTGTAAGAATATAGAGTGTGGTCAAGAGCTCCAGAGTGGACTGAAGTCCCACATGTTACTGCAACATGATGGGAAATCTGCTCTCACCCTACTTGCAGGAACGACCTGCTGCACATACAGCTTCAAACCTGCCTTTTGTTTCCCAGATAAATACAAAAATAACGAATAGTGTTTAATAATGGTGATTGAAATGGATGTTCTACCTACATCTTACGAATTAGGAAGATATTAGAGGGAAAACAGGATGAAGGTTTGAGGTGATTTGCTTATGAAAATATGACTTCTCATTCAGTTTATTAATATCACAGTTCTCTGCAGCCTTCTCACTGTGCGAGACCAGTAAATTCACTGTCTGTCATGAATTTGATGGAGGCAGATGCATAGGAAGCTTTGACATGGCAGCTGAAGCCTATAAAAAGCTAATGCAGAAGGTGGACATGCCACCATCGTGGTCAGTGTCCTGCAGAAACCCTCTGCCCAAAAGCTTCAAGTGGGCATGCAGCAAGAGAGCAGTGGCATAGAAATGGCCTGTAATAAAAGCATTGCTGCTAAAATTGCAGAGACAAGACAACCAAGAAGGTTACAAGATAAAAGCTCTGCTTGAATAACATACAGAGCAAGGCCAGCCTTAGAAGGATGGTGAGGACCCAGAAGGGCACTGTGTTCAGGAACTCCTTTTCTATAAATTAACTATAAATACTCTTGCATTTTTGAAATGAAAATGAATATGAGTAAAAAGTTCCTTGAGTAAGCCTGTATTTCCTCACTTTACTCTTAATACTTAGCTGAAATGTTTGCCCTTTCTCCTCCCAAAAAACCCAGAGCTCTCCCATTGAGGTGGGTCCTGGGGAAGACCATAGCTAAGCAACTGGGAGCCAGAGGGGAGAGTGACAAGTTTTCCTCCCCAGTTGCTGGGTTGTACTTCTTCAACAAGACTGTTGGTCACTGTGCATACACAGCTGATGCAAATCTAAGCTTAATTTCACGTTTTTATTATTTTCCATTACTATCTGTAAATTCTACCTCATAGCAATAGAGAAGGCAACCTGCTTTCTATGAGCAACTCATTTTGATGTACTGGGGGTCTCAGGCTTAGGTTAGGTGATGCTGGAGACTTAAAGAATGTAAAATAGTATGGGAAAGTAAATTGGACACGTTGAGGGAAGTAGTCTTGAAGACCAGCATTAGAAAAACGCCCGCATCTGTGAAAAAAGGCAAAAGCCAAGACAAAGCCAAGTCGGTGCATAAGAAAAGAGTAAAACCAGTAATAGTTTTTATCATATTGCAAGTGCTGATGAATATGGGCACTATAACCTGTGTGACACTGGAATTTCTGGTCTCCCCACCCCACTTGACTCAAAGCCTGAGAGATGTTTAAGTCTACAAGACCAATCTTAAAAGTGCAGCGTATCTCCTGTCTCAACAAAGATCAGAACAAATTTTCATGGGAAGTGCAGTCTGACTGGGACACCAGATTTTGATACATCTTCCAGTTTCAGTTTACTGGTTAGTTTGGGGTTTGGTTTTGCTTTTGGTTGTTGGGTTTGGTTTTTTTTTTTTGTGTGTGTGTGTGTGTGTTTTTGGTTGGTTGTTTTTTGTTGGCTTTGTTTTCTTTTTCTGAAGCAGGCAGGACATAATCTACAGTAAAACAGAGAAAAAACCACAGCACTCCTTTTTTCCAGGTGCCATGCTGCATAGAGCATTTGGTGCAGAGATGAAGATTAAAAAAAACATACCTGGATGGGAATTCTCAAAACCAAATTATTTAGGATTATAAAGCCCAACACAAACAGAAAATAATATAGCAATGAAGCTTAATGGCTACATGCTAGTTAAAATTAACTTATTTTCAAAATAAAATAAAAAAAAAACCAAACCCAAAAATCAAATTTTACTGATATTATGTTATCGAAGCTGGTGACAGGTTAATTAGCAGAAGTGAATTTTTCTTATCTGAATTACCCAAGTTGAATCTTTAGCCAAAAGACCAATCTTCCAAGAGCATTCCTTTCTGGAAGCAGCATCGTCCGCTCCTTCTCCAAGTACCTCCACATGCACAATCTGCGGCACTCTTCTATCGAGGCACAACCATGGGGACATGATTAGAAACAAACGTGGAAAAAATATCAGGAGGCAGAACACAGCAAAGGGCAAACCACAGGGCTGCAAGACGAGGTTTCTGGCAACAAAAGAGCATTAGTTGGAGGAGTGAAATTAGGGGCACCCATCTGCTCTCTTTGTACAAAAAGGTAGGATAATTTTCTAAGGGAGAATGTGGGTACCCCATAAACCCTTGTGCCTCTATGCAGCGCTTACTATTTACCTGCTGTCTACTGATTCCTTTGAAATTAGTTTATTGGAATTAAAATAACCAATATTTTCTCATTTCACCAAATCCCATTTTCAGTGTTCCGCTAATGTCATACGCTAAAGCCATAGCACCTTTGATCTCATTCTAAGCCCTGAAATAACTAGGAGACATCAGTCAGCAAGGCTTTGGTTTAAAAGAGATGGCACACAGTACCTGTGCTAAGGGTCATAATGCTAACAAAATATGAATGAAAAATCATTTACCCCTTCCCTATTATTATTTGTCAAAAGATTGCACGCATAGTAAAGCTTTAGGAAAATGTCTTTAATTGTATTTTGCACTGAGCACTTTTTATTTTGAACCTCTGGCTTTTTTAAGTTCTCATTCACCATATATTATAATAATAATAATCATAATCATCATAATAATAAATACAAATGGAAAATACCTTTGAATAGTAAATTTTAGCCTACTGGGACTGTCAATTGTGGATGGGCTCTTGATTGATCAGAATATTACACAATGGCATGGTGTAATTCTTTAGTGTGATGTTGTAAAATGGAGTATTGCTTCTGTTATTTTATCCAGTTTGCTTTTATATGACAGGGTTTATTGTGCGTTATGTTGTAGCTCATTCCTCTGTTCACAATGCCTACTGATGTGTAATTATGACTTGTCTGAACTGTAAGAAGGAGCAGTAAGTGAAAGAAAATCTGCAAGCACACTTGATTTATGAGCCCTGATACTATATTACAGCCCTAATCTGCCTGCTTAACTTAGCTTCAGGCAAACTTACTGTATAACATGCTTACGATTAGCACTGCAGCAAGTTGTGGAAGATTTACTCTGTTGGAGCTATGAGACTTTTTTTAAAATGATTTAGTCATTATTTCAGTTACAGGTATGGCAATAAATTATTTCACATATAAAGAGTCTGTGTCAAGGAACAGCCATTGCAAAAAGGCTTTTTATCCAGTAACAAAGAACAGAGCTTGGAGTGTTTTCCTCATACAAAACATCTTAATGTTATTGGTCATTTTTTTATGATGAAACTTCTTACACATTCTTCTCACATTCATACAATTTGTTTTATTATACTGCAGCTTTTGTAGCTCAATACAATCTGCTTATTATAAGAATGTCTATTTGGATCCAGTGAATCTCATATTTTCAATGGTGTCCCAAAATAGAAATTACTATGGATGTGCAAATGAAAAGAAGGCCATAAAGCAATGACCTAATGTCAGGAAGAGAAGATGTAAGGAAATTTGCATTTTTTTTTTAATCACCATTCATGAAGACAGATGGATTCGTTCAGTCTTCTTGAAACTATAGCATATTCAGAGCAGCCACTTTTTGGTAAACTAGAGCAGGACATTTTTACCCTCAGAATAATAAAGATCAGTGTTGATCATTCAGGGCCTAGTTTCGGTCTCATTGAAATCACTGCATGGCTGGCCATTTGACTTCACTGGAATCCCTATTATACAGTATTCACTGTGGCAAATAAGCAAGGGATCTAAAGCTTGATCCAAGGAAAGGCTTCCAGCAGTTAAATGGGCAGTAATCAATCATTTTTCACTGACCAGGACTGCCAGCCTGGGTGAAGACAGACGTTTATATCAAGATTTCATAATTGGTCCTCAGAATGATATTTTTTTCCTGGGTCCATTAGCAGAATGTGTTAAAAACAATTGGAAAACCATCTGTAATTCATGTTGTAGTAAATGAGAACAACATCAGGTGAACAAGCACAAAATATATATCTACAATGGATGAAATGCAAATAAATAGCTCTATGGAAACAATTTCTAAGCACTTTCCTTTGGTTTTTTTTTTTTTNACTGACATTTTGAATTCTAAAAGTTATTTTTCTCCTTTAAAAGTAACTACTGGTACCTATCTAAAAGACAGTTACGATTAGCAGTGAAACAAGGACTTTTTGAGCGAGACTGAACGTAAGTTATTTGGTGGTTCATGCATTGCAATAGCAAAGCAAAAAGGTTTCTAAAGGGTGCAATGGAAATGAAATCATATAGGAACACTGGACAATAGCATCCTTTAATTACAAACAACTGTATTTTCAAGCTTATACTGCTTCAGTGAAGTTACCATAAACAATGTGCTTTTTTATAGTGTAACAATAAAGCCTCTTAATTTTTTGTTTTCTCTCTTCTCCTAAAAAAATGAAATAATAAAATTCCTTCTGCTACAAATTATAGTCACCCTCTTCCGAGGAGTTGGTTTTCCTACAGCTGGCTTCGCAAATGTGATCAGGAGCATAAACACGAAGCTGGATGTGGAGATCCATGGTGTCCACCCACACACTTCCATCACTTACCATAATCCCAGTTGGTAAAATATGCCATTTGCAAGGGCAAAATGCACAGTCTGGGTTTTTCAAGTACTGGTCATCATATTACAAGCATCATCCACAAGTATTTGTTGATGCTATTGACTGAACAAAAGGTTTATGAGGCAGAAGATATATTTTTTTCTAAATGCTGCTGTGCTACCTATAACCTAATTAACTTTACTTTAGCCAGCTGAGTATACCTGGAAACCAAATATATCATGTGGCAATTAGCTTTCCTCCTTCTGGCTTAGTACACTTAAGTTGTTTATTGAAAAGGTTAAATATTGATTGAAAATGGATAATAGAACCATATTACAGTTGTATGCTAAATGGCAGAACTTGCCTGCAAAACATTTCCAGTTACCCCACAGTAATGCAGTTACAGAACGGCAATCTGCTGCTAAGCACCCAGGCAAAAAATCAGAAGCAAATATAAATCACCCACTATGCAGCCATTCTTATCAGTACGCTGAATTCACACAAACATCTTTGGAAGTTCGGTCATTAATTATCGTGATGTTGAAACAATATAATAAAAATAATAATTGCTTGTGAAGTGATCTGTTGACTCCCTCCTCTTTCGACGGAGGCTCCTCTCTGTCTCTCTCCCTTTCCCTCTTACCATGGGAAGCCACATAGACAAAGTATCAAGTGATCACATAGCATGAACTACAGCCCGAGGCAAGGCTTGTTATTTTACTTGAAACGGTGATGCATTTAGGACCCAGAAACTGTCAATAATTTTTTCTGACTTCCAGGGGATAAAAATCCCAATTACAGTAACTTTCCTGTGAAGCTCTATAAGTCTAGTGCCATGTATTAATATTGCGATACATCCTTGACGCCCATCAGCTTGGTTTTATCTGCACTGTAGACCAAAACTGTGTGGATCTGTGAGATTAAGCTGATTTAGTCTAATTATTGCTTCTTTTTTTTTTTTTTTTTTTTGAAAAGTGGAAAGTATATAAAAAAGGGTGGTTGAAGTAAAGTGTGTGGACAGTAGCACAATTTGACTCAGCATCCTTCAGCCACTTGGCTTCAATAAGATTTTTAATGTAGATTCAAGGGCCTTCAGCTGTTTTTCTTCCTATATTTTTTTTTTTCTCTAAAATGTGAGCTTGGTTTCCCAAGCCATCACAGCACAGACCTTTTCCAAAGGAATGGATTAAGAAAGTGTTTCTTAGGCTTGGCCCCTTCATTTCATTTCAGTGGCTTCTGGGATGTGGGAGATGAAACCAACCCTGCAGAGCTGTGCAGAAAAAAAGTCAGTTCTTGTGCTCTACCCCTGGGGGGAAATCATACTGGAGGTTAATGAATATACAGAGGAAGCATGAAAAAATTAACCTTGCTGAGTACATCCTCAGTGGGGGGCCATGGAGAGGCTCATTGGTGGGGTCGTTGGGGAAACTACCTTGGAAAAACTTGGGAAAAGGTGGTTGAAGGCACTGCTTTCCATCCCTTCAGAGTTTTTCTCTATTCTGCTCACCTGCGAGGAGCTCTGTCCTCTAATCTCGCCTCACACCGGCATCACACGCCAACATTATTCCTGGTGCACTCCCACCATGCTTTCCCATCTGTCCCACTGCTGGGTAGTGAGAAAGTGATGATATAATGAGATTTAATAACACAATAATATAACCACACCAGTAAGAGTGCCACCCACTCTGCACTGCCTTGCAGAGAGCATCTCGGGCTCTCATCTCTATATTTGTGAGATCTAGTCTTGGGGATCTTTTTGTCTTCTTTTTTTTTAATATATATATTTTTTCCCCTTTAATAACAATATCAGACTCGTGTAGAATTATTGGTCGTTAATGACCCAGTGCCAATATATATCTTTTAGGAATGGATAGATGCATGTGCAAGACTGCACAAGGCATAGCTAACAAATGTGTTTATTATTGACAGCATAAGAACCGCTGCACTAGAAGATTAAAAGTTGAACGCCTGAGGTTTCCCACTCCGGTTAACAGTTCACAGCTTTGTTATTTCAGGTCAGAGACAAACCAAGTATAAAGATGTAAAGCAGAGTGCGAGTGGCCACAGAGGTGAGTCTAAAGCAAGAGCAATACAGGATTAGGTCTGTTCACTGTGTTGCTAGTTTTGTAAAGACACCCTGAGATGAAATTACTATAAAAACGTTCTTCACACTATAGTATTTTCTGAAAATCTCATAGTTGTTATGTGGTTTCCAGGTATAAAGATTAAATACAAAATTGCACAAGAATTTCCTTCCTTTTAGTAACTGTATTGTTATAGCTGTGTAGGTCTAAGAATGTACAAGAGACAGAGTTTATGGGGTAAACAATATCTCAGCACTATATTTGCCTATTAAACTTGCTTCTTTATTTTAGCATGAGGTGGGCATTTTATTTATTTGTGGGTTTTTTGTGGTTCCCTAATTTGTCTTTGGATCCAGTTTACCTGATGCCTTAGGATTAGACTCAAACAGCTCCATGCCATTTGTGCAACCATCATCTGTTCGTTCAGCTCGGAGGCAGTGGGGATTGCGTATTTACAAAAGGTTACCAACTTGGACACTCTAATTACCTTTAGAGGCAAGATTAAAGTGGCTTGTCTTATTTAATATTTCTTTTTCCTGCACTTCCAAATCAAAGTTTAATAGAAATAATAATCAGACATCTCTGCTAGTGTTACAAAAAAATAATACAAATCTGCGTAATGTGAGAGATACAGGAAAAATGCACTGGTTGTACAGTCAGGTGCTGAAATCCTAATATAAATAAGAAGAGACGAGAGAACATGTAAGATGTATGAGCTTTGATATACGGGTTGAGCTTTTTGTTTGTTCAGGAAATTATTTTAGCAATTTCTTGTACCTATTTTGAAAGCTTGGCATTTGGGGAGGTACTTAGTTCCATGCAGTTTAATTTTTCACAAGAAGCATAACAGCTTCAGAAGTATTGGAATTGCTATGCATTTTATATTTCATATGACTGTGAAAGAGGTGTCTTTGCTGTGGTTAATTATTAATCTTTCCTTGTGTATAATGGCATTATCTTTAAAAAAAAAGAGAGAGAGAGAGAAGAGAAAGGAATGGCATGTTTTTCTATGTTATCTCCTTGGTTGGTTGGTTTTGGTAATGAGGATCCAAAACGAACCTTTGCAATTTATGTATTATCATGCCTAAACCTCTCCGTTGTGCGAAATATTTCGAGACCTCTCCTTGCTCAAACTGTGAGGCCGTTAAAATATGCTGGGCAACACGCACCCTACCCACTTGCATGATGTCAAATGAACTGCATCATTCCAATATGGTGCCACATGTGCATGGAAGCCCGTAGCGCTTCTAACAGGTGCTGCTGAAACGCGCTTGACAGAGATAGCGACGGGAAAGGTCATCTGTGACAATGAATACCCCCAAAAAAATATCAGCGGAAGGTTACCTTAGCACTGCCAGGGTGCTACAGCACCAAAAACACTCTCCCTTAATGTTTTTCTTTCTTGTTTTTTTCTTTTTTTCTTTTTTTTTTTTTCCCTTGGGATAAATCAGGGAAAAAATAATGCTTTGGGAATAAGGTTTAGGATAAAGTCAGTGAAGACGTGCAAAGGAGAGCTTGGAAAGCTAGAACTGATAAAATAGATCAGGACACCTTCAGAAGGGCATGTCTTCAACCAAATGTACATTGGATTAGCTGCTGCTCTGCATCTTCTTGTCGGAGAATTTGTTTCTTCCAAGGTAACAGATTTAGAAATGTAAAATACTGATGAGAGCCTAGCAATAAGGAGTGCTGGAACTCAGGCTCTTTCATGAGGGCAAAGGTACTTTTTATGATTATTATTG
>VXBJ01005062.1:1285076-1340198 GCA_013400055.1 Nycticryphes semicollaris
TGTGTATGTGATATATAAAAATATATTTACACATATTAATATTGGCTTATATTTATATTTTACTACATATTTATTATATATATAATGATACATTTTATTTTGTATAAATTAATGAGGTGTCTAATATGTATTCTGGTTCACCAAAGATCTCAGCCAAAGAGACTTAAGATTTTTCTGAAGCTGAAGGGTTATTCAGAAGGATAGACGGGGGCTTCCCAAATGATTCATATCCAAATGACTTCTTTAAGTAGCAAAAAATGGCACACAGTTAAAGTAAATGAAATCCTTCTTTCACAATTTTTTTTTTGTTTGGTTTGGGTTTGGGGTTTTTTTTTGGTGGGGATGGGGGCTGGTGTAAAGAAGAAGCTTTAGGCAAAAAGAAACCCCAACCAACAATCATCAAAAATCAGGACTCTCTACTAAATTCAGGCTGCAAACATATTTGCATTGACTTTTAGTTTGAAGGTAATCTGGCATATAGAAACCAATAAATGTTCGGTTTCCAGTGGCTTCCACCTGTTAAGGAGTTGCAAGACAGCAGTACCCTTTTCAAAGCCATTAATAATGCAGAAGGTCAATATCTAAACAGATATATTGAATTACACACTGTATCATTACAATAGCCAGAGTTTTTGTATCGCAGGTCTTTTTTTTTTTTTTTCCTGCAATTTGACCCTTTTAAGCTAATTAAAATATATAGTCCATTTTTTGATAATTTTAGGGGTAATATTGTGCTGTATATCCAGGTGGTTAGGCCCCTCAGAAGGGGTAAAAAAGATCCTGTCCACTGCAGAAGAGTGTACATTGATTTTTGTTAACTTTGCAGCTCTAGCCTCTCAACTAAAACTCCCCAAACACCAGAAAACCAAAAAAATAAAAAAGTAAACCCAAAGCCTTTCTCAAATAGAACAGTTATTTATTTATTTGTTTTAATAATTATCAATTTATGTGGGTTTAAGGATCTACAGTGTCGAGCAATATTAGGAATTCAGTATTTGTATTCTGCAGTGATCTGCAGTATTTCAGTATTGCAATCGTAACAAGATGCAGTTACTGAAAAGGTAAAGAAAAAGGTAAGTGCATTCTTTTGATGTTTATGCATTTTTCTCCTGTGTTTTAAAAAACAGAGCAGTATCGAATTCCAAAGCTATGAAATCCAGTGTCGGTGTCTCCCGTTGACATTTTGTGTTCGCGTGAAGCGAAATCAGGTCAAGCCAAGCCACCAGCAGCATCTCAGCCCTGTTTCTGCAAAATATTTTGTCACTACAGAATGTGGTGATTTCCTTGCATGTGTGCTAGTTTTCTGAAGTTAGTGATTGATGTCTGGGTGTTGCAGAGCTCAATCTTTGTTGTTTGAGACCTTAAAAAATATCTACTGTATTTAATCCAAACCCCCTTGCCTTCAAAGGCAGTTGAATCAGATCCGAAATGCAGATCGCAGAAAGTTGACTGAGTTAGACCAACAGGGACTCATTCCCTCACAATCTTCAAAAGAAATTATGTGCATAAAATCTGAAATTAAAAAAACAAAACAAAACAAAACAAATTAGATTAAATCCTCTTCTGTTCCTATACTCAAACCTTTACTTTTTTTATGAAGGACCTTAAAAATTAACTCATTTTCCTTTGCAGCTAACTTATTTAACTTAATTAGCAGCAAACACTCCATTGATTCTTGTCCAACAAAGGAAAATTCCATAGTTCAAATCTCTCTGAAGGAAAATCCTAGTTATTTAAATATAGGAATTGTGGTTGCAAAACGAAATGATTTTCCTTAGTAATCTCTGAGCCAAAAAGTCCTTACTTGAAGTTAAACTACCTTTGAGTGGAAGATTATTTTTCCCAAACTAGTAAGCCTGCTAGCCAGGAATAGACATAGAAATTTCCTTTGGAAACTACCTTCTGAAGGGGTAACGAAAAATCCATTATGGTGATGATTATTATTCATAATATTAATAGTAGTAATAATAAGAAGCAGTAATTTTGATCTTGCTAAACAGGAAAAATATGGGACCTAAAAATAGGCAAGGCCGTTGCTGTTCTGTTTTTGAAAGGCAGAGAATTGGCAGTAGAAATGTGAGTGTGAACAGGAGTAGAAATATTTCTGTTTTGATAGAAATAGGTGAAATGGGACACTGTGACTTTAGATGACTTCCTTAATTCGGCTCATGGATCAGAGCAGGTCCTAGAGGCAGACTCCTCACGCAAAAAGCTGAATGCAAGAAATTTTCCTGTTTCTCAGCCCATCGCAACGCCACATATAAATTCAAACCCGTGGTTTTTGACCAAACGGCCAGCTCCAGTACAGTATGTGACACTTTCTCAGATTCCTACTGACATTCAGATATTGCCAAAAATACCATGTCCAACTTTGCGCAAAGCTCCACAGGCACAAAAATATTTCTTATAAAACATTTGTCTTCAGAGAAGAATACTGGGCTCCAGGAGAGAGGGGTTTTTATGTTCCAGATTTCCCTGTCGAAGATTATGCCGTCTCACAAAACGTGTGCTGAGCCTCTTTGGCAAAATCTTTTTCCTTAATATTTGATGTTTGCTTAGTTTTGTTTGTTTGCTCGGTTTTATTGCTGTCAGTGTTATTTCTGGTGACTACATGACTCAGAGGGACTAGAAATAAAATTAGAGACTTTCACCCCTAGGTCAACAGTTTCATTCTGGCCCAGAATACCAGGACCTACGTAAAATAACTCATTGATCTCACTCCAGTTCCCAGTTGGCAAGCATGCATATCGCAAACTGTATCATTAAAACAGGCAATAAATTGTCATCCTTTGCTGCAGTGAGCTCAGTGTTTGAGTTGGCGTTGCTGCTGAATCACTCTTTCGGCGGGAGATGGGTTTCTTTTGGGCTGGAGTAGATTAGATGTGTGGGGGGGGGTGGTCCTGGAGGTGGTTTTTCCTTTCCTCTCTCAGGCCTCTCTGCTTGAAGGCTCAAGGGAGGACTCCACATTGCAGGGCAGCCTGTCTAGCATCTCCTCAGATCAATAAGAAATCCTTTAGCCAGGTTATCGGATGTAATTTCATAATATACATTGCTCTGCAGGACAAGGTTTTGTTTTCCAAAGGGTGAGGTCTTGATCCATGGCCAGTTCTTTCTGGCCCCGGTAAACACCATTTGCATTTCTCCCTCGTCACGGGGGTTCCCAGTGATTTGCCTAATTCATAGAGACAAAGGTGACGGAACGCAAAGAATTGAGTAGCTCCATCTTTAAAATTACCTGTTTGACCTGCTGCTTCCAGACCACGGCTCTGAGATAACAGCTCTCTCCCCCACAGAGATCACAGCCTGGATCTCTTTGCTCAAATGAAGCACAGACAAAAAAATTACATAGCTGTGATCTATAGCAGCAACAACTCTTCTTTCTATAGAAGGGGAGGGGGGGGAAACGCTATTATATTTCATTTTGGCACTATTATTGATCGTAACAGGTGTTTTGAACTGAAGACCCCCATGGCTTACAGGCGCCTGTACAAACCATCAGTTTAAACTACAACAGAGGCGTCACTGGTGTTCACTAAAAAGCTATCTAACCTTTTTGTAGATCCCCAGGTACTTGTAATCCTCCATTCTTCAGCCCGTCGCAGAAGCAGGAACATTTAGCCTCGCACCCCAGCGGCACGCAACTTGGATAAATTTCTTTTTCTCTCTTCTATATCAATACATCAATTCGGTAGGTTTTACAACCATTTTCCCGCCAAATTCGGAGCTGGTGCGGGCTACTCTCCCGTGGTGCAGGTGTGAGGAGGTACTGGCTGCTCCCCTTGAACACGAGATCGTTTGTCTTATGGGATGGGGGCTGGCAGCACCACGCGACGGCACAGGGTGACAGTAATTTGCGCTGATCTGCCCCCACTGCTAGTCCCGCTGCTACAAATAGCAATTGATTCTAATGCCGTAGTGTTATTGACTGTCACGACGAGGCACAGGCTTTATTTCATTTTGTTTTTTAAAGTAACAGGCCGCAGATTTATTTTAGCAGACGTGGAGCAATAACAGCGGATGCAAAAAAAAAACCAATCCAAAAAACACCCCAAATCCGAATAAAACTGAAATCATTTGAGGCGTGGAAGAAGCAGGGGCAGCTCTACATAAAACACAGGAAAAATTAATTAACATCACTAGATTATTATGATACCGCAGATGAGCAGCAAAGCTGTAGTGGGTGGGAAAGGATGAATCTGCCCGTACTTGCGAGAAGCAATCCTGATTTACATCACCTGAGGATCTTGCCTGAAGCATTCAGGTCATGGAAATTGTTCAAACCATCAGAACACAGGGGCAAAAAAAAAAAAGGAAAAAAAAAAAAAGTCAGCCTTTAAAAATCATTATGATTATTATTATTATTGTCAAAATCTGAATCTGCTGAGGCAGCAAAACGTGCTAATGCAGCACTGGATTTGCCCCTTCCTCTGACTCTCCCTCCCCTCGGTTCAGGATACAGTTTTTGATCCAGGTTGTTAAAAGAGATCCTATTTCATACATCCCTCTGCTCTTTTTCTGAATCTTATGTTCTTAGAGCATTAATCTGCAGGATTGTCCCCAGAGTCCATTTGAGATGGGGGCAGAAATTTAGTTCAGGTAATTATCCTTTCTTTCCAAGTGAATTAAGGAGCGAAGAATTCCTGCTTATCTGACAGAAGTGTAGATTTTCCTCCTTAATGCTTGTCACCTGCGAGACAAGTCACACAGGTAAATCTCAAACTGTGCCTTTGTGCCCCGTCTAAAGTGGATTTTGGATGTCTCTGTGGAGTAATACTCCAAGGACGCTATAGTTCAGAGAAAATGGTAATGTCTATGTATAAAATGTGAATTACTTTAATAGGCTTTGGCAGCACAACTCTCAACAAGACGATCCACCCCTGCTAATCTAGTGCGTGTGCTTTCTCTCTCTCTCTCTCTCTCTCTCTCTCTCTCTCCCTCTTTTTTTTTTTTTTATTTTTTATTATATTTTTCTTNTAATTTCTCTAAGCTGCAATTTATAATGCTAACGTTTCACCTTCATTAAGGAGGGGAAGAAAGCTTCTAACCGACTGTATTGAGCTCTTGAAGAACGCCTTACATTGAAATTCTGATTTAGAGATAGTTACAATACATCTGCTTTGCATATCTTTGCCCTTTAAAATGATATTTGTGATACGATGAAGCACGCAGCTTGCAGAGTAGCTGGTAAGTCTCCTATCCATGGCTTTTTTGCATGTATGTACAAAGTCAGATTTATTTCCTTCCCTCCTTTAGGCAAGCCAGCTTCTGTATCCTCAAAAAACTGTCTTTATGGGAAATCACCAGAGTGGTGGTAGTGGTGTTGCTTAGAACAGAACTGAACGTGGAAGAGTTACCCTATTTTGTATTTAAGGTTCCACCTATGTCTTTTATGGGTCCTTCTTTAAGACAAGCATCCTAGAGGTTCTCTGTCTTATTAAAAAACGAGGAGTGAGGCTGGGCTGGCACCTCTAACTTCACAAATCTTGCTTTCACTGATTTTGGGGTTTGATTGGGGTTTTTTTGTTGTTGTTTTCTTTTGATTTGCTTTTTACTTTTGCAATGCTTTGAATCTGGTTAAGATAACACAGGGATTTTGTAGCATATTGCAGTGAACAGAAAATCTGGTTTTCATTCCTTGAATGTCTCTTGCTTCCTATGGCCCATGAGGTTCATATATGAGCAGGTTACAGGATATATAAAATAAGATGTATAACGAAGAATTACCTCTTGTGACAGTAACATCAAATGATAAGTGGTAAAAATGGGAGGAGGGGTGCCGAAAAGATTCATTTGAGGGCTTTTCCTTATATATGCATTTCAAACTGAGTGATCTTCTAAAAAGGAAATTACAGGTATCACTCGTTTTACAACTGTTTCTCAGCTCAAATTAAAGCTTAAGCAGCTACATATTTATCAATTAGCATTATTTCTCTATCCCTGTTTGACTCTCTGTATTGTTGTAACTCCATCAAATAGTCAGTTGCTTTTTTATGGTAATAATCCCTTCAAATTCACTCCTTTCATCTGGATCCCTGTATGTTATTTGTTGTTCTGCTAAATCCCTATTACAGAGGCCTAGGAGTTCCAAAGGCCTGATGAATAATTAGAAATGTTTTATCCCTAAGCTTCAAAAGGGTGCTAGAAATAATTATAAGCAAACATTTTATGTAGTATTCCATATCAATCCAATCCCAGCTTTACATTGTTTGTACTTTAGATAGAGGGGAGAGAGGGAGATCTTGGTTACCAGCTCCGTCAACTTGAAGAGGACAGATGTTGAACTTGCCATAGGTTTTGTCTTCCCTCTCCCCTCCATTTCTGGTGGTGGCATGCTCAGTGTGTCCCAGGACTTGGGACACCTCTCATCTCACAAAAGTATAGTTAATTAGTGGTCAATAAAAAGGAACTTCATTACCCTCTTGGCAACTGGTACCATCTTGTATTGCCTGCAAAGTGACCTATAAGCTTACAGAGTGTATAAATATCACCACATCAAACCAGAGAAGAAAGCTTAGGTTTTGAAAAGTGAAAGTTACTTTTTTAGTCAAGACTAGATATGTCAGCGCAGTCTTATTCCCCAGAAAAAAAAAAAAAAGTAAAAAAAAGGGAGCTGCTGTAGCAGTTATTGCTGTCCTTCAGCGGAGTAGACTCACAGCACAAAGTTTTTACACATAAGGCAAGGAGAGAGAGCTGTGTCTTGAAAGCCTACAAAACTAATTGGAACACACCCAATGTCATTACATTTGACAGCATTTTGAGAAATACCCAATCACTTTGTCATCAATTTTCAATTTTGTCAAGAGAAAGTAGCTTTTCATTGGCAAACAACCTGCTGTCCCCACACTATTTGTGAAAGTGTCCTGGCAGAGAGTAGTGTCATCTCCAAGAACATTTTTCAGGCTCACTTTCTCTACAAAACTTTTATTGAGGAGTTTTTTAAAAAAAGTCCTAGAAAATTGTGTTAAGATGAAGGTTGTTCATCCTGAAGATACCAAACATTTATGGCCCAGTACAACAAAGGACATAAATATAAGATTAACTTTAAACTTGTGAACAGCCTGACTACTTTTCCACTACAACTAACACAAGTTTTGGTGGTAAAGAATTTTATCTATTAGCCTCAAAGGGACTCTGAAAGTTTAATGTTGAAAAAGAATGAATTAAGGTTAAAAAAGGGAGAGAAGAAGATGTATTTACCAATCAATATGATGAGGATTCATGTGTGAAAAGCAATGAACAAAGTGGAGCTAAAGGGTAGCACAACAGCACCTTTCTACCAATCTGCTGCTACTATTGTCTGCCGTCCCTCTGCAGTGGATTCGTTCATCCTTTCTCTTACTTTTCAAGAACAAAAGGCAGCCTGGTATCAGTGCCTGTTTTGCTGGAGATCCATATTTTTACCCTATCTCTATTTTTTTTATCAATGTATTGCTTTTGCTAGTAGATCTCTCATTTTCTCTTGGTTTCCCACGTGCACATCACGAAGTCACGGTATGAAGAAAAATGTCAGAAGGAAACCAGACTTGCTAGATAGGATTCCCAGTGGGTTACAATGTGGATTCTGTAAGAATTGGTGAAAACATTTTGAGGGGCACAGCAAAGAAGTAGGAGAGGTTTACCAAAAAGCATTGTTCTCATCTGGTGGACTCAGATGATGGACTCTCTCTTGCCCACAGAGAGCAATCCAGTGTATCTCTGAAGGCAAGCTCAAGTCGGAATTCAAGAAAGGATAACCTTCCTTTTCTGGGCCCTCTCTCAACCCTAACAGCCACTGGGAGATCTGGACACCTCAGATGTCACATGTGTTTGTCATCTGCTTTGGTACAGCCACTGCTCTTGATGGAAGTGACTTGTGGGAAGTCATGTTTTTCTTTCTCTAAGACCTTCATATTTAAAAGGACCTTTACTTTCCTGTCTTTCTCCCATCAGTTGTATAACAGTAAGGATAACATCAGGAAGAGAGTAGGAGGTCAACATTTTCTCCACACAGCATAAAAGTAAAAGTGGTTGCCAGTGGCTGTGAAGGTGGTGCACCCAAGTCAAACAGAGTTTTCTTTGCCACTGCAGCCCTCAGCTTTGGAAGTGCCTGCTCAGGTCCAGCCAAGACTATGCCAGCCTGGAGCTGGGGTTTGACAGGACTTGACAAGAGCAGTGTCAAGCCAACATGACTGTCGCATATTTGGACCCACACTGCCAATCCTGCATGGCACATTGATGCTCTGGCTCTGAGCTACCTTGTCCTGCCTTTCAGTGTGGCTGTCCCTACATGTTTGTATTCTTGAACAGAACCATTGCATGTTTTCTTGTGGTGGGAAATTGCAATGTTTCCACCTCTGGAGGCAGAACAATGAATTATTGCAACCCCTGTCTTCCACCGTACAGGTGAAAGGGAAATGATTTGGGCTTTTGAACAAACTCTGTAAGAAGCAAACGACTTGTTAAAATCACAGATTATAGAATCTGCAATTTTTTAATTTGGAGTCAACTCCCTTGTTCCTCAAAAAAAAAAAAAGAAAAAAAGAAAAAAAAATTAAAAAATATATTGTTCAAAAGCATTGTAAACCCACCAAAGTATATTATGTGTGTGTTGAAAAGCTATTTGCTTTTTTGATTAATATGCAAATGCTGCATGCTTCCAACTTTCATCACTGCTTAAATACTGTACAGGCGTCGTAAATAACCTGCCTATTCAAGTTTTATCTTGTCCACTTTACATTGCACTGCTCTTGTACAGGAAATGGACTGTATTTAATATTGATGGCTCTGTATGTGTCATTTAATCGTCCCTATTGATTGGATTTCATCAGAGTGCGGGGCTTGGACAGAAGCTTTGATTATACTGTAAGGAGTCTTTGCAGTTTTGTGTTACTCAACACCATATCAATGCACCTTCTGGTGTGATATCACTTTCACAATCAATACCTGGAAAGAAAATAAAAAAGAGGCCTCTAGGAAAGGAAAGAAAAAAACCCACCCTGAATTGGCCTCTAATTCCCTTTCTGCACATAGATTAAAGCTCTCCGACCCAGAGAATGTCTATTGTGTGGTTTAACATAAGAAACGGGGGGAAAGAAAAAACCTGAAAGAGTCTCCATGGGTTGTTTGTTTAATTTCTACATCATTTTTTATTTATAAGCGTCAACTCTCCCTTTTGGTGTCCCTAGCCGATGTTTGATAGTGGATAATTTTTAACAGTTACATGCCATGTTTCACTTAACTGTTTCTCTTGATCTAATAATAGTCCCATAAACATATTATTTGACCAAATTGATACCGTAAGGGGACTCTCTGCTTATCGAAATTCTTTCTGCTCAGAACGGGTCATGTCAGAGCTTTCAAAGAACATCCCTAATTTGACACTGTCCCACAGTGGCTCAACCTAATCCTCGCTCCAGAGAAAGACTGGTATGCACTCCTACATCCCAGTCACCAAACGCCAACAACCCTAAGAGCCAGGCATCATGAAACAATAATCCCTTGAAGAGTATTAATAGGCAGCAGATGGGTATTTCATACTTCTGGTGAGAGGGTTTCCCCATCTGGGCATCTTCAACTTAAATGTATGCGCTGACGTGCTCGTAAATTCCAATCCTCAGTGGATGACAGGAAACATCACTCGGAGTTGTATCAAAGTACAGAGAACATACATAGTTTCTCCAAATGGTTGTTTGTGCTCTGGTTCTCCACATTCGTTGTCCTGTGATGAAAGGCAATTCATGGGCAATTTATGCTCACTGCCAGTACTTGTCATCTTTTCTTGCCTGGTGATCCTTTTTCAGAGATACTACCAATATTTATTAACAATGCTAATGTTAATACCTTATTTTGCTGGGAAAGCGGCATCAGAACATGTTTCAGGAGTAACAAGGCTCTTGCCAATGAAATCTCTAGGAGTGTGGGTGGATGTGCTCTGGGAGAATGGGAAAATACAGACTGGACCTTGACACAGAGAATGATGCATGGGAGGAATGAGTGAATATTGCTCCAGATTGCAGAGACAGTTTAAAACCTCTGGCATGGACCTTGACTAGTTTCCTTGGTCCTTCAAGATTAGGGACCACCAGTCTCTGAAGAATATGTGCCTTTTGAAATTTATTTCCCTGGAGAGGTTCGTGGGTTTCTGTTGACACAGGGCTAAAATGAAGCTCTAGCTTTGTACAAAAGCATTGCTGTTTGATTCCTGGAAATCTAGTGGAGGGATATATGTATGCATATATAGGAGTGTATATATAAAATATAGTTCAATAGAAAGAATTGCAACAAACAACAAACTCAAATGCTGCATAACACCAAAACGCATGCTTTGTGTGTGTAACGTTGTTCATCAGAAAAGGTTACAAAACCGGGTCTCTACAAAAGAGTTGTTCTTTTTCCTAATTATATACATCCAAAAATGCCCAGCAAAGAAATTGGTACAGAAGCTAGTTGAAGAGGCACAAGATCTAGCTGAAGAGAGACTGAAAAAGTGGTCCATATTTCTTTACTCCATCAAATATTCTCAGAGATCCTTTCAGTTTCCTAATCAAGAGAAGGCAGAAACTGTTGGAGGCAATCTGTTATTTCCTTAACTGGAGTGAAGCCCAAGGTCTTGGGTTGGTGGCACTTGACCGTGTGCCAGAGGAGAGAAAGCAGTGGGTTAGTGGGGCAATCTGAATCTCACCATGGAGGAGATGATCAGAGAAGACTCCCTAAAGTGACAGGTATTCACCCAAAAGGGTACAGACGGATGCAAGCATCTGAGCTGCTAGACTTGAAGGATCTTCAGTCTAAAAAACAAAAGTATGGTGTTAGCAAAGTACAGTGCCTGAACAGATGTAACTTACTCAGAAAAAGAAGTGCCTGTAGGCTTTCTTCCTACCAAAGCCAGAAGTGACTTCTAGCCCTGAACAGATCTCCACTATGAATGCTGGAATTTTTAAATGAATTTTCTCTGCCTCTCTTTTGTTGCATTTCTCTATTTGAATAGTTGTGGAAATATATATCAGACAAGATCTGTAGAGAAACAATAGTTTTAATGTAGATATTGCCAAATATTGATGAAACCTTATTTTCCTTGATTTCATATAAGTGACTATTTGCATGAAAAACCAGGTTTGAAGAGTTACACCAATTAGGAATTGGGACTGTACCATATTTTCCCTGTCCAGTAACATCTGGGTGATGTAGTTTGAGTTGTTTGTGTCAGATTTTCACAATGAACTTTCTTGGAAACAAAAACCCAATTAATTTCTGAAAAGTAAACTAATACATAAATATACCTGGTCCAATGAAAAAGAAAATAAATACTTTATCCAGTGCTTATTCCCCTGGATTTACCCAGACCCTTCCTACCAGACCTCAAGAAATAAAGTAAGAAAGTTTGAGTTCTTTCTCCAGTGTTTATTCCTAATGGGCTAAAAGGTGACCCACGATGTCCTGAATAAACTGTTATTTTTTCCCAAATATTGAGGACCAGTGCCCAAGATAAGTAAATGTGACCTAGTGGAGCCATAACATGCTGTGATAGATGTTGCACACAAAAGAAAATGTATTTAGAGAACTCTAAAGGAAGAGTTCAGAGGATATATTACCGCCCTTTCTGACATATAAATATGACATAAAAGTATGTGAAGGTGAAAACTCTCTCCTGTTTCCTTAGAGGCTTGTGAAAAATATCTATCTACCTGCTGGATAAATTCAGTTTCCATGATCTTCTCATAGTGGTACCACAATATTGATGAGAAGATAGAGTTTCCTTTTAACTTGACATGGAGTGTAACAATTTGGATCAAAGGCCTTCAAAATACATGCTTGGTCATCTTCCTTCTCAAGAAAGCAGGTAAAAACTCAATAAAATGAATCATGAGGAAACTAAAGCTCAGTGTTATAATACAAAAGTGAAGCAATCAGAAATACAATATTGAACTAAGTATTTATTTATTTAAATGCGGTCTTAATATTGAAAAATTTCTGTTAAAGTAAGAGTTGCATCATGAAGACCCAAAGGTCTTTGGGACAGTAGGAAGTAAGAATATGCGTTATGATGTTCAGTATATAGGATTCTTCTTAGTAACTTAATTTTTCAAAGTTAGTTTCATGGTTATGCTAGTTATATAGATTGGATCCATCCATCCAAAGAATAGCTTTTATTGCATCTCTTTGTCAATGTACATGGTTTTTGTCAAGAGAAAGCCACCACCATCAAGGACAATGCATTACTGATGCTCTGTCCACCATAAGAAAAGTGGAATCGAATATATTGGAAACAACTAATGTAGCAATTTTAGAGAATAACTTCCTGAGTGTATTTAATACAATTTGGAAGTAGTAGAAAGCTCTGAAAGTCTTAGCGAAGTAAGAGCTTTGGGTTGCACATAATTATGTCTTCTGTTGGATCAGGTGTCTTCTGCTGGACACCACTTTGTCCATCACTGCCCACTGAAGTTGAGGCACGTGATCACGCTGGATTCTTCAAATACCTCTATTCTATACCAATACCTGGGGCTGCTGTGAGACCAGAAGCCCATGTCAGATAGCTTTGCCAGTAATTACCAGATGGTAATGACGTTCAGCCAGAACCAACCTGTGCCACATTCAAACGGGTGACCTAAAGGTGAAAAGCTTTGATTCCCAGTAATAACACATTGAGCCTCTCTGACCTCCAGGATGTGATTAAAAGCCTGTTAAATTCACTCAGTAGCTTTGGATCATATTGTTTGCATTTTGCACTATTGTTGTGCATTGTCTGATAATCTAATTATATTATTTGGTTAATTTAAAGCATAAGTATTTTTCTGGTTTGTGTTTAGGAATGCATCATATTAAGAGCTCTCTTCACCTAGGAAATATCTTTTTGTTTTGCTCTCTTTTTTTCTCAGCGGGTGAATTAACTGCTTTCCTTTGTCTGGTTGCTCGAAATAACAAACGTCAAAGCTTGGAAACTGGTAATTTGGCAATTTTAGACAATCGCCTCATAACCACATTTTAGTACACCTTTGAAGCAGTAGAAGTTCAAAGGCTTTGAAAAGACGACTATTGCTTTGCCTGTTGCTATGAGTCATTTGAAGTAATTGGTCCTGTCTGATGTATGTTTTGAACTGAGGAAGTAGTGCTTTATTACCACAATCAGATACAGGTTTTTAGCTAAGGAAGTGGAGTTTTCCTCACAGATGTAGATGTCTGCTTGATAAGGCAGAAAACAGACAGATGTGCCTCTCTGCACTGGGGAAGAGGTGTGGAGAAGGAGCAAACATAAGAGCTGAGAAAATTCCATGAAGCTACATGAGAGTGGTTTTGGAAACCTTCCCAGTTAGAAAATTTCTCACAAGCAAGGAAAGTCACATTTTAGAGAGATAAATACTTAAATTCTTATATATCATACAAATATGCCCATCAAAGGTTTTTCCAGTGCGTAGACTGTAGCTACAAATCAAACTAAGGACTCTGAAGGTATTTTAAAATAACAGGTCATCTAATTTTAAGCCAATCAACATGATGAGTCTGATGGTGATTTCTCACAAACTTATGCTCACTCCCAGTTCTGAAAGTAGAGCATTTTTAAAATTTGAAATTATAAAGCATCTGTCACATTGCATATTAAGTTGGTTTCAGATCAAACAACAGAATTTATGTCTCTTATCAGTGGATAATGTGCGAGGTACTGTGAGGAAGTACCTCCCTATTGTAAACTTTTTACTAAAATTAAAAAAAGAAAAATCCTTCAAGAACCACATTTGTGCTCTTGGATATGCAGAAGAGCATCCCACAAAGCTGGAGGGTTTCTCTGCTCCCTGATGCAGAGGTGCTGAGTTGTTACTCCAGCCTGGGGCTCGCCAGCTCCTGAAGGCAGAAGTCTCGTGCTCAGATGTGCTGGAGCTCTCTCCATCCATGTGTGCCACAGACAGGAGCACGAGAGTAGTTTTTGGCACTAGGAGGGCTCTTCTCTTTCAATCCCCTTTTGAATTGCTCCTACTAACTGTGGTGGATCTGTATCTTTCTCACTGGGGTCCCCCTCGCAAATTAAAATGTGTCTCCACATCCGGGGGACAGTTCAGTCTCCTCTGGGACTTCCCAGAAGCAATGATGGTGCTGATGGTGTACACATTCATGCCTATTCGTGACTGAGAAAGATTTATTTATTTTTATTTTCCCAGAGCAAGAAGACAAAACCTGAGGAGGAGTCTCTGCTTCTGCTGCTGCATTTCAGAGGTCAGAGAAAAACCGTAAAATGATAATGGAGAATATCCATTTCAGTTTGTGAGTGGTGTCCAGTGCAGATTAAGGAAAAAATAACGAGTCATATTCCAAAGGCAAAGGAGACCCTGGATATGCTGGTGTGTGCTTTTGAGGGAAAAATCAGTATGTCAAGACTCAGGTATTTTGTAGCACCTTCATTTTGTCTTGCAGGTGGTGACAGAGAACAGAAGTGGCCAGAGTCCAACTAGCTTCAATACATCAACTCCTTTTATCAGGTTTATGATATTGAGTTTGCTTAATTTCACATGAAACAAGGTAAATGCCTGTTAGAGAAGGCTGGGTTACTGCTAAGCTAGTGAATGTTGTCGTGTTTCCTCTGCATCCATGGGTATTTACCCACATCTCTGCACCAACCGGCATTTTTCTCTTTTCCATTCTCAGCTTCAGTTGCTTTGAACCAAAAGGCACCTTCACAAATCAAAGGGCTCCATGTGCAGTCTTTCCTGGTGACAGACGCAACAAGTCTTGTGACAGGAAAATGTACAAGAAGAAAATGTGTGTGAGCACACATCTGGAAGGAGGACTCGAAATCTGGGCTGAATCTAACGTCCAGTGAAAGGTTGTCTTTTCAATCCCTAGGAGATTTGGCTCAGGTCCTAGGTTTAGTGCTCATCCAGGCTTTTGCAATAAGCTGTCAGCTCTCAGTCTGTAATTTGCCCACACGTTTATTCAGATATAAATATTTGAAGATCTTTCCTCCTTTAAATTAATTTTCAGTTTTGTAGTAGATCAATGGTATGAGAACAAAATGATCATAGTAGAGATTGTGAAGAGATGGGCACTGATAGCTTTGATGATGTCTCCAGCGTTTTTTGACTGTTGAAAACATCGCATTTCCATTTCATCTAATTCAACTGGGTCTGATCTCATCCCTCATTTGTGCCCATCATACGGCTGTCACACATTTTGATACAATAAGAATATTCTTAGGATCACTAAAATTGCCAAATCAGATTACGCGGATGGTAGGTTAACCCAGTATCATGCCCTCTATTATAGTTACTGCCATATACAAGCAGGGAAATATCCTGCTATGGAGAAACAGTGACTGTTCCTTCTTTATATGTTTTATATATTGCAAATATAGTTAATATACATACAAGAGTTTCCTTTTTTTTTTTCTCTTCTGAAATTTTAAAACACTTTGTCTCAGTAATGATTTTAGTCCAAAAAAGGATAAATTCCTTTATTATCTAGGAAAGGGCCATGAACACAGTTCAACAGGCAGAGGTGAAGCAGTTTGGCAGAGCTATTTCAGAAGCCTCAGTCACGGGTTACCCGTTTTTCACTTGGCAAGGCATAAGTCTAATTTGAAAAGAAAAAACCTCACAAATAAGTTATGAAGTAAGTAGGTGAAAAAACCCCACAAACAACAAACCAAACAAGAAAACCTGGCCCCTGCCAACCCCAACAAACTGGAATATTTGTAAAAAATGGAATTTTATCCTTTCTACAGAATTAGTTCAACATCCCGATCTGGACACAGTACTACCTCCCAAAGCCAGCAGGGATCTTTGTATTATAAAACATGGAATCACATTTCAGGTTTGATCACATTACACAGCAACAGTTCCTGTGAAGAGCACCTCCCAGCACCCAGCTCCATGATTTAAAAAGTAAAAAATAAAAGCTTATGTAGTGCTGATTAATGGAAAGGCCTGGATAGACTGGTGGATCTGGAAAACATCTTGCAATGTTTGACAGCCAAGATGTTTCTTATTCTGATGGGATTTGATCATTGTTTATGAAATTATATGAGTGACATAGCATCACTTCAAATGCACTGCTGTTTTTATACTAGCATTACAGCTGGTCTAATAATTTGGATTATAAAGTTGTTTTGGCAATAATTCATCAAATATAGCCAGAGTTCTTATCAACATTTTCATTTATTAATATTCCTTGTCAGAATTCTTATCAATATTTTTCCACATTTGCGTTTCTTAAAAAAAATCCCCCGAATTAAACTTGTATTAATGCAAAACAAAGTAGTTGATTTATTTGAAACAGTGACATCATTTTACTCCAATCTGTAAAGGTTTACACTTGGCTTAGATTTAAGTGTCCCCACTGACTTAAATGAGACTATTCCCAGCTTAGCATGTGCTTGTTTAAAATATATTTGGCCCACTAAATTTGCATTTCCACCTCCACGTGTCCATATACCTGTCCTTGGGCATGTGTGAGCAGACATGTCTATTCCTCATTTTCTCATGCTTGTTTCTCATCTTTCTTTTGTCCATCTCTGCAGTAGGTGCTAGTCAGCTAATGTAATTAAAGCTTTCTGAACTCATTTGAGGGAAATATTTACCATTGCAGTCTTATTAATGAAAAAAGCAATTCATGGAAAAATAAAAAGAGCAAAGGAAATGAAAATTATTGTCATAATAACCTATATCAAAATTTCTGCAAAAGATGGAAAAAACCCCAAAACCAACAGAGTACAAGCTTTCTAATATTTGGATGGGTGAGTAACACACTTTTGCTGTAAAGGGAGAGTGCAAATCTGTCCTGAAGCAAAGGAAGAGGTGGGTTTCAATCACCAATGTTTGCTTCACCATCAATCAAGAGCAGCCACCTACTAGCTGGAGCAACTTGGTCTGCAAGGAAAGCTGAGTTCCCACCTGGAGAAAGCTGGGAAGAACCTGGACTTCCTGAATCACAATCAGCACAGGAAAATGAAGATACTCTGTGGATGAACAGGCTGAATGTGGTATGTGGAGCGTTAATATTTTATCATTAAGGGATAAACTGAAAAGGAATTTATACTGACAGCTCATGCAGTGGGGATAAAAGTAGGAGATACTTGTTTATTCCTGTTTTTACAACAATAACATTTGGATTAATTTACAACAGCTGTTCAATGGAGATGCTTGATCTATAAAGGGAGGTGAGGCAAAGAGGGAACCATGGAGCAAATCCTATAGAAAGCTGCAGATTAATAGGAAAAACCTAGGAAGAGTTTCCTCTTCTCCCTTCCTTGAGCCACCATGTTAAGCCCAGCCCCTGCTTCTACCTCTGTGTAAAATTCTCACCAGAACTCACTCAGAAAGAACTAGATGTAAATATATATCTTCAGCTGAAATATAGCAGAAGCTGTACAAACCCCAGCATACTAACATCTGTCACAGCTACTTTACATTAAGATATTCAGAAACTTGTGTCACAGCTCAGCCATCAGATTTGATTTTCCTGTCACCTTGAACACCTAAAAAGATTTTGGAGGCATATATATATATATAAAAATAATGTATTTAAATTTAAAGTGATAGAAGTGCTGTTGGTTGAGCCCTGATCTAGCTCTTAGTTAAGCATGTGCTAAACTTCACTCATATAAACATTGACAGCAGGGCTTCAGAATGCCATTTTGTGTCCTGGAATATTGAAAAATGGGTCTGGTTTAAAAATAACCATCAGTCTAACCAGCACTGTACAATGCAAAGTATGTCAGTCCACCGACAGAGCGCCAAAGGCGGGAAAAATGTGTGTAGAGCATCACTGGCCAGGAGGAAGGATGGGTGAACATGATTCCTAACGTTGCTCACATATAAAACTCTTTATGGTAGCCTTTGCTTGTGTTGCTGCTGCTCTCGGTGACGATGGCTGTGACACACAGCTCTTCCTCAGTGATGCGATAGATGCAACAGCAGGGGACAGAGCTGAAACAGAGGAAAGAACTAGAAGCGATACCCATAGGTAAAAATTATGAAAACATATTCAGCAGTTACAGCTTCTTCAGTCTATCAGCTACGTAAAAGGCATTTAAAAAAAGAAGCCTAAGTACATATTTAACCAATTGACCAGAATGGCACTGAAGGAGTTTTAACATATTTTGAAAAATTGCCTAAATACATATTTACCCAATAGACTGGAACAGCTTCTTCAGAATCTCTCTGGTCTCTTGGGTACATAATACGTGTTCTTAAAAACTGCCTGACTATATATTTACCCAATAGACCAGAACAGCTATTAAGTAAATAATACACATTATATAACTGTCAATGATTTTTTTTTATTCCTTTTAAAAAAATAATATGAAAAACAAATGTAAAGAAGATAGAAAATTAAATATAAATATTTATTAAGATTGTGAAAGGTCTGGAGTCTGCACTTGGTTTATGTACGTCACATTGTAGAAAAAAAAAATCTCAGATTACTAGTGGGCTTTTGTGTGTGAGTGTTTAAAGTACAGGCCATTGTCATGTACATCAGAGCCTGGGGTGCTTAATATAGAAGATAAAACAGCAGTTGGGAGTTGGAAAGGTCTGGCAGAAGAAAGAGAGGAGGGGAAAAAAAGGGAAGGTATGAATCATAAATAGCCAGGAAGGATGGGTAAATCAAGTAGTTAATTTTAAGAAAGACGAAAGATAGTGCATGAAACACTGAAAAAAACCCCAAAAAACAAACAAAAAAACCCCAAACCAAAACCAAAAACAAAAACAAAACACCAAAGGGAAAGAGTGTTGGCATCATGGCATCTGAGACCTGTGTATCAATACGCCCATATACTGTAAGGAAGGAGAATAGTAGCCAAGTACAAATTGTCCTCTCCCCTCCATACTTACCTCAAAAGAAAATCATCACTCCTGTTTGCTGAAGTATTAAAGTCTGCCACCACCTACCATGAAGAGAGTCTTAGAATGATATAACAACCAGGATGATTTTTCATGAAATCTTCATACATGTCTTAAACTATTAAATTGATTACAATTTAGAAGGTATTCTGATTGGGATTCTTTTCCACTGTAAAATAATTCACTTCTGAAATCAAATTAATGAACCCTTTCTGATTTCTGGGTTTTGTTTTTGTTTTTGTTTTTTTTTTTTTTTATTTGAATGTGTTTCAGACTGTTTTGAAATCTCAGGGGACTGAATCTGTCTTGCCTTTGCTCTCTCTCTGTCCTGCAACACAGTGAAGGAAAAGAAACAGAAAGTCTGAGAGAGAAATCTTCATCTTCGAAAGCAATGTTGTTACTTCTGTACTTACTTCTTTCTTTTTTCTTTTTTTTTCAGTTTGAAAGGTCTCAGTGGGTGAGGAAGCAAGAAAGACTCCTCATGCTTTGCACAGACCTCTAGGTTGGCAAAGGATGAAAAATAGCCAGGAAGTGATGAAAGTGGTGAGTGGAAATTTTACTACAGGCAGATTTCCTTTTTTTTCCATAGGCAAAGTTTCTCTTTCTCGGCCAGGCCTCTTTTTTGGAGAGGATGAAATATCTCTTCCACCCATACAGGTTAAAAATTCTCTGTTATCTGGTTGGTCAGCAGACACGGGCATGTTGGCACAAGGCATGACACGGTCTGTACCAGGTAGCAGAGGTCCCATGAGTGTGGTGGGAGAACACTCTCCCTGGGCTAATCCCTCCAGGTGAGAAGATGGGCAAACTTGCCCAGATGAATCACTCCCCTGTACTGCTTTTACAGCTTCCAGGATGTTACTACAAGAGCTGCTGCGCACAGGGGAGGTAGTAGGAGTGCAGGGAAATAACGACAGGGAAAGAGGAGCTTCAGGAGACTTCACCTTTCCTTTATTTTTATTTCAGCTTTGATAGCCAAGCCCATAAAAGCAGCGCATAATGCAAAGACTGCTCATCAGTTCAGTATCACCAGTGATGCAGTCAGCAAGAGGTTTTTGGCCATTTTGCTATTTTACCTCATTAAACCCTTAAGTATATCAGCCAAGGCTCACCTCTTCATTTATTTAATGAGCTACTGAATCTCATTAATAACTTAAGTGTGATAGAACGTGTCTGCTCTCAACCAAGAGCCCACTGTTGATACCGACATCATGGCTGGGCCTTAAGCCAAGAGGTCACTGGCCACGCTGGCACCATGGCTTAGCAGACATGGTTTTCCTGGAGGACCAAGGGTCTTCACACACCTTGTGCCACCACCGCAAGTGGCCTGGCCATGGTCCCTCCCAACTGATCCTCTCACACCCTGGCTCAGGCCGGGGCTGTGTTTCCCCACAACCACACATGATCTTTGTTCAGAAGGGGCTAACCAGGGATATTGTAGTATGACACCTCTGGAAAATGATCCATACCACACTTTCTGTTGTCCAAAGACCTCGTTATCTTATTTCATATGTGCTACTAAACGACCATCAGCTACTTTTGCAGTTGCTACCAGCTTCATCTAGGCTTTGACTCAGCAGCTGACGGGTGAAAGCTTCTGTATCCCATTACTATCCTTGTACTCTAAAGTTCCCATTTCCTGAGCTTTTTAAGTGAAAGTCCACTATGCTAGAAACAGAAAATTGAAGGTAGCGTTAATCAGTGCATCTATCTTATCCGTAAAGTTCAGAATAAATATATATTTATATCTATATCTAGCTATCTATTTGTTAAAGTAGGGCATTACTTTTGTTGTATCATTTCCAAACGCGCTATTCACTATTTAGCAGCCTTCCTGCAAGACACAAAATCCATTGTGTAATAATTTCTAGCAGACTGCAGGAGTGTAAAAGTAGACAGTGTTTCCTTCAAAAATGGAATCATCTTTCACAGATGTAGATGTGTACTTGTTATGCCAAGATGAGACAGATGTGGCTCTATTCACTCAGGGACAGGTGCGGAGGAAGAAGAGATAAAACATTTGTAGAAACTGTAAGCAACTGCATCGCTGTTGTTAAATAAATAAACATTCTGCCAAAAAAAAAAAGAAAAAAAAAGTTTATTTGCTTATTTTTTCCAGAATGTTTATTTTAAGCTGCAGCTTAGCTGTGATTTATTCAGATTTATGTTCCTGTATCAATTTAAATTTATAATATGCATTCTATATATAAACATCTGTTTGTATGTAATCAGGGGAAGGTACATTGGCACACACGAAGAGCACGCACATATATATGCACGCAGAGGTGGTACATTCATAGACACAGAGGCACATGCACAGGGACTAATCAGGTGAAGAATGGGAAAATATTTTATTAATATAGTGAGCTTTGTGCGTGTGAGCAAAAGGGGGTGGGAGGGAGAAGAGAAGTAGATGCTCTGTTACCTATCAAGGACTAAACCAGTCCAAGCTCCACATTGCAAGACCAAAGCTGGTGACCCTAGAAAAGCCTAATTGGCCTTTGACCACGTGGACGTTAACAGGAAACTTCCACTGATATCCTTGGAGAAAAGGGTAAAATGGTTTGGACCATATGAAAGAGCTTTAAACTGGCTAAAAGTTGGTTCCTGAGGTCAGATTCCTAGCGTGGCTGGGGAAGAGGGTCTGAAGCAGGGCGGACTGATGCTGGGGGTCACCAGGGGGAGGGAGGACAGCACAGAACCGGGACAGGAGGTGATTTAGGTGTTGATTGATTTATTATACTTATTACTGCTTTCTATCTCTTGGGTTGGTTTTGTTTCATTTCATTTTCTTCTATTAGTCTTCAGTCCTAGCTGCCTGTGAATTTGCCCAGAAAGGGACAAACCCAGATACACGTGGCAGCACTTTGACTCTGTCAGCCAGACAAGGTGAGGATGTACCAAAGGGGTGTCATGAGAGAAAAGCAAAAGTCACCCCAGGGAAGGAGCGATGGGCAGATCACAGCAGAAACTTGTCCTCTAACCACAAGAAATAGCCATGCATGGGCTGTAGACACCAAAAAGTACCATGTTTCCCTCAGAGACTATTGTGTTTTCCTCATCCTCTGACATCAATGAGAGTTTCGTGATGAAAGGAGGAATATTTGTCATCTGGTGAATATATAGTTCTCCCAATAGCTACTGTAGACTTGGGAGGCTGGGGCCAAGTTTCCTGGTCCGTGAAGAGAATTCAGCGTAGTCACAAACCATGAAAAAAATGGCCAAGAAAGGCTTTATCCTGCAAGGGAATGTGGCTAACCCTGTCCTGACCTCCCTTCCCCTGGAGTACAGACCTGCTGCTCACTCGCCAGCTCCTCCTTGCCAGGAAGGTCCCTCTGGGCCACTGACTTTTTTGCATGTACCAGATTTCAAGCAGTCTTGCATGAGGTCATAGAGCAGGCTGAGACCAAGCAGAGGGAGGCTGGAGATGTTTATCTTGAGCTTTTGCTGTGTCACTTTGGAAAGCCCATGTGTTCCCTGCGAAACTGCTCTTTGATGGAGAGTCCTCAAATCCCTTTGCTAGACCTTGCCGAGGTCCATATTGCTGATTTGGTGCCTATCTTGATCCTTGTTTGCAAGAAGGTTCATTAAAAAGGTGGGTTCCAGGGCGTCGAGGGCCTCGTTTCTCCCAAAGGCAGTAAGTGAGGATAAGTGCAGGCAAGAAGGGAAGCGATATCATAAAGCCTGAAATATTTAAGCAAGCTGGGGGAGGGAGGAGAGCAGGAACGACAGCGATGGCGACTGGAAGGCGGAGTGAGGATCCACAGCTGTGAGGAGGACTGGGAAGAAGAGGGGGAGGAGAGGCAGGGACAGAGAAAGATGATGTGATTTTTGTTTTTTATTTTTTTTTTTTTTAAATATTAATCACTACTCAGGAACAGGAATCAGGGTGGGAATCAGCAGCTGGGAGAGGGAAAGAAAATGGAAAAGATTATTTTTCATTTGAAATACGTTTCTTCAATCATAACTCTGCATGGAAACGGGAGTTTGCAGCTGGGCACGGAATAATGGTCTGTGGTTAGAGAGGGAATGTTTTAACCAGAACAAGCTCTGCCATCAGCTGGGGCTCCACACAGAGGTCGGGGCCAGCAGGGATCTCTGTGGCCAAAATAAGGTGTTATTGCTCAAGGTTGTCAGTGTAACACTCGCCAGCATCCCAAATTCTCTGCAGCACAACTACAAAAGTACTTTATTTCTGTGTCAGGACATGGAGCAAGAGGCACATTTGAAAGGAAAGTCCAGTGACGTTTTTATTTCTACAAGTTTGTTAGCTTAAAGACTTTTTTTTTTCTTTTTTTTTTTTTTTCTTTCTCCAACTCTTATTGTGAGGAAGAGAAAAAACTACCCATTTTTTCACCATACGAGATTGTTTTTGGTTTTGTTTTGTTTTATTTTGTTTTATCCTAGTTTTGATAGCTTGACCAGTGAATCCAGCTTAACAAAAACATTTCCCTTTGTAGGCTGAACATTCAAAGACTTCACCCACTTAAGTCCACGTGTGAGATGCTACTTTGTTTGAATGCCAGGAATCATACAAAAAAAAACCAGTTACCAGGGCCATAATATTAGTTCTCGTGAAGTCTTTAGGAGTAATGGTCATACAATGTTTACTGATATTCCGTGAAATACCTTTTTAAGTGTCTCCAGCACTACATATATGCTACTTGCCATGTGTGCCAATAGGAGTAGGAGAAAGTAGACCCTGGGTTTGTTCCCCAGTGAAGCTGAGAGTGCAAAGTATGTCACAACAACATTGTTACTTCCTTTACATTTATATTTTCTACACCCAAGCACTGATTTGCTCCTTATTTAAGCAACATTTTCTTGATAAATTAAAAAAGCAGCAATGGCCATTACTGCAGGCTATATACAGCCTCTAATATCACTTAAGCATATTACAGAATATAATATCTGGTACTTAACGACTAACTTGCATATGAAAGCTCACATAATGTCTCATAAAACCCTTAAAATGGCTTCAGTTTAAGAGTCTCTTTAAAAAAAAAAAAACACCTTCAGGGAATATTGTAAATGAAGTAGCACTCCAGCATTAGAAAAAAAATTCACACACTTGCAGAAATTTTTAATATAAATTGAACACATTAAAAATTAATTTTGCATGACCATTTCGCATTGCAGTGCCAATGCATAGTTAAGATAAGGCCTTAACTCTTCTTTGTTTAAAGTAACATGGAAACATCTCTCTCTCTCTCTCTCTCTGTTATCTGTACATAATTATAATTTTCATTAATCAGAAATTGGAACCCCATCTTCTTATAATGACAGCCTCAGCTGGAGATCAATGAAACCCTACCTGTGTCGCTGAGGAAACTTGCTATAAACTTTTAGGAAACTCATTAAAGAAAGGTGTGACCTTACAATTAGATATGGCTACGCAGAGCGCCGTTTGCATTTAATTCATATGCTAGTCAGGGGGAAGAATTTGGTTTCTTGGGAAAAATGGATGTTCTCTTCTGTAAGACTTTACCAGTAGAAATCTTGTAGATTCCTCAGTGACATGAATAGTCAGCTTTGAAGACTCAACTGACATAAATGATGGCATTGAAGATGCTAGATCAAGAAGCAGTTACATATTACAATTTTATTCTTCAGTGGGAAGTATACATAGAAAAGACCTTTACCCATTTTCCTCTTCTTTCACAGCTTTTTGATTGGATTTATGGGCCGAGCTCTGTAGCAAGGAATTCCCCTCAGCAGGCACTGGTCCCAGTTGAACCTTGACAAATGCCTTTTGCCACACAGGACCCACGCTGATGGACGCGGTGAAAGTAGTGTGCCATGCTGCTGGGAGCACGTGCAGATTCATGACTGGCTCATAATGACAGAGAAGTGTTCAAATTTCACTGATGCAGGCAACAAAGTCTTCTGTAGCTGGACTTGTTTATAAGATGCTCAACAGATTTTTCTTCTTTTAATATAAAAAATCATAGAATCATAAAATTATTTGGGTTGGAAGATCATTCAGCTCCAACCCCCCTATCATGGGCAGGGACAACTCCCACTAGACCAGGTTACTCAAAGCCTCATCCACCCTGACCATGACAAGTAAAATATATGATATTTTATTTCTTTATTGTGTTATTTACCTGTAGGAACAAAATCGGTCTTCTAACCCTGTTCTGAAAGTTTGTTTGTGTCCTATAAACACTTTAATAAAAACATTCTTTTACGTGAAGTATTGAAATCTCAGGTACCTTATAGTTCATAATTTACATTAAAGATGTTGCAAAACCAATATAATTTGCAATGTGGCACTCAACAGTCCTATAACTTTTTAATCACTGTAGTCCTGTTTCTACGTTTCTTTTCAAGTTAAAACGCAGTGTAAAGTTCCAATCAACAAATGCCATCCTTATTCCAACTTGTCTCAAAAATCACTGTGGCTTCTAGAATGTCTGAATGTTCTAAATTGGCAGACTTTGAAAAAATTCACCTCCTGACTCCATAGGCACATGGAACTGCAAAACACTGAACCAAGATAGCAAGAACACCAGATAGAGAACAAAATACCCTTTTTAACATGTAGAACTAAAAGCTACAACATTTAACAGGGATTTTAATTGCCCCAATGTGCAAAGGGACAGCAAAGCCATGTTGAAGCTCTTGTATTTGTCCTCTGTAGACAAACAGTGGGAAACAGTAGGAAACATGGGTTTTCCGTCATGCTTCATTTTGTTTCTTTGAGTATTTTTTCATGGTTTGGCTTTGCTCATGCTTTTGTTTTTGGAAAATACGCAGAAACTTCTAAAAGTTCTGGCAGTTCGTGGATCTGTGCAGGAGAACATGCTGGCTGGACCTGCAGAAGTACACACATGAGAAGATGAACAGAAGCACTTCCTCCTGCCTTTCCCAATCACATCTTTAATCTCTTTATGTGGTTTATGCCTGTGGCTTTCTGAGACCACCTCCAGCTACAGACCATAAAAGAGAACCTGCAAGGTAGACCAATAAGGCTGGTAAGCCATCCTCACCACATGTGGCAGGCTGCTTAAAATAACTTAAAATAACTGTTGCTTTTGTGCTTAAGGTAATGTACAGAGTGGAGTTTTCCATGTGATTGAGCTGAGACGTGGGGAGCCAGCTTTGCTGAGTTGGGGGACAAACAGAACTACAGAGTTTGGGCAAGGGGTAATGGTTTAAAACTGAAAGAGGGGAGATTTAGATGAGACTTCAGGAAGAAATTCTTTGCTGTGGGGGTGGTGAGACCCTGGCCCAGGTTGCCCCAGGAAGCTGTGGATGCTTCATCCCTGGAGGTTTTCAAGACCAAGCTGGATCGGCCTTTGAGCAACCTGGTGTGGTGGGACGTGTCCCTGCCCGTGGCAGGGGCTTGGAACTAGACGATCTTTAAGGTCCCTTCCAATCTAAAACATTCTATGATTCTTTGATTCTCCAGTGCCTTTGAAGAGAGATGGATGAGCTGACCACTTGGAGGACTGACACAGTGGACCTTGGGGAGATTAACCCAAAGAAAGGGAGAAAGCAGCGTGAGTGGGGAAAACAGAAGTGAGCAGGAGAGAAGAGGAGCTGCTCATAAACCCCCAGGGTGGAGGGTGCTTAGTGCTCACCTCCCTCCCCACATGTTGACCTGCTGGGCTGTGTATCAGGCAAGAGCTGGGCGTCAATGCACTCTCTAAGGGCGATGGAACTAATTTATTTATTTTTGTTCTATGGAAAGCGAAAAAAACCCGATGTCAAATAATGAAAACATTTCTCAAAGAAATGTAATGTTCCTATTTTCAAGCGTTGGGTTGGACGATGAGGCATTGTCTTCACATGCAAACGATCTTTGGCGTCTGCGGTGCTCTCTGCATCACTAGTCAAATTTTCTGCTTGGAAATTAGACTTTTTAGAATATTTTTTATTTTTTTTCATCTGCCCACGGGCTATACTTTCTCCACTAAATCTACTGCTGATCTCTTCAACATGGTAAACATACCCATCTTCTCACAGGGCTGTCTTCAGTTTTGATGTGTTCAGATACATATCTGCAGAAGAGCAGACACAGTTGTATACATTAGAGGGTTTAGCTTGAAAACTGTTGTGTTGTTCTTCAGGGGATAGATCCTTTCTTCCGCTAAGCTGTAAGAGAATAAAAAGAAATTACCTTTCATTGCAAGTCAATTTGTGGGATGTAATGGCACAATTTAGAAAGGAATATTGCAGACAGTAAGACCACTTGGATTAGAAGTCTTGAATCAGTTTGCAAGGCTATATATTTCTGTAGTATTGTGTTTTGTTGTGTGGAGAATTTAATAAGAGATGTAAATCTGCAAACAGCAATGGTATCACCATAAAATAGAAAAGATTCATGTATTATAAATAGATATGATAAATAAATTATTTATATGAACGTATATCTGGATGTGTGTGCCTGTACATGGGAGCATGTTCACTTTTCTGTTTGAAATAATTAGTGGCAAAGTCTTCTGTTGTGCATTGCCCTGTGACCTGTGCAAGAGCTTTAATGACATTTTGTGCAAGGAGCTGAAGGTAGAGCTTGTTTTGTGCTGGAGTGGAGCAGCTCAGACTCATTAAGGTGAGGAACACCACAAGCCATGGATTAAAAAAAAAAATATCAAAAATCTTGGTCCAAGGAGTTTCGGGGCCTTTCTGGAAGTGCTGAGGCACCTCTGAGAGCACTGAGCATGACGTAAAGGAACATACGGGCTCTCCACATCGCTATTCAAAATGCCTCTGCAGGTAAATCTGAATTACATAAACCTGCTGCATGTGCCGTTGCAGCTTTTCGGCAGCCACAGTGACAAACTTGCTGTGGTGACTTCTTTTTCCTTCTCTGACTGACAACACACCTCCTGGTGTGCCAGCTTCTCCGGAGAATGTAAAGTGCTCATTAGAATTAAGTCACGTGAGCCATCCAGTAGGCACTTATAGATTCCTCCTTGGTAACCTGTGTCATCTAAAGATAGCTGGCTACACAACCTTCTATTTTGAAGCCGGGTGGGACACTTCTAAATTAAGGCATGAGTAAAACAAAATTGTAGGAGAGCTCCAGAACATTAGAGAAAAATCCTGTATGACTTCAGTTATGTTATTAAGTTTTCCACTTTTGCTGCAGAAGTTGTTTCTGTCAATATTTTACTTTAACGGTGCTGAACGGGAGGAAGGAGCAGGGTCCAAGCAGATGGCTGTCAGCAAACTGATGACGGCAGTTGAGAATTAGTGTCCAAATACAGTATTTAAAACTTGCTACAGTACATAGTTTCCTGCATATGCATGCCAAAATAAATCTGGTTTGGAGAACCTTTCAGGATCTTTATTTTATTTTTATTTGGAGCTTATTCTATTAAGAATAACTAAACAGGCAGCGTACCTTAGCATAGCAGGAAGATGGATCCATTGAACAGTAAGTACGAAACTAGATGAACCAGAAAGACCTTTCCAACCTTTATTCACTCCAGCTATTGATTTTCTGAGCATCCCTAAGCATCGGGATGAATGATAACTCAGCAATAACATTAATTTTTACCCACTTTTCCCCTATTTGTTCCCCATGCACACACGATGTAAATAATCCATCCTTCCCATGGCAGCTCTGGGTTTTTCCCCTCTGGATAGCCTTCCCAAAAGAGTTGGGGTGTAATCCTACAGGGAGTATCTGACGTCAGACTTCCAGGGTACCAAGCAGAAAAGTTTAGGCACCTGAACCAGATACATTTTCATCAGACAAGAGCGGCAGCAGGTAGTGGCTGTTTCATTACGCACACTTCTTTGGGTCTAAGTGTGACTAATATGTTGGTTTAGATACCTGGCTGCAGCGGGGTCAAAGCAGGGTCAAGCTGTCTCTTCTGCAGTGAATTAGAGGCTTACATTCATTATCTTCCAATACCTCATTAAAACAGCTTTAATGTGGTGAACATTTGATGGTAGACAAAAGCTTTAATCTTGTGAATATCAAACACACCTGTGTTACATTTCCTCTCACGAGCAGTTAGCAGAAACAGGTTAACAAGCTATTTTAACTCCTTAATCTGCTGAATTTGTGTGGAAACCAGACTTTCACCGGTCACCTGAGTTTGAACTCAAAAAAACCCCCTACATACACCCCTAATTTATCAAGCTCTTTTTTCAAACTCTGACTGCTCTAGACACTTTTAATCATCTGTTTAATTTTGCACCTTTTTTTTTATCCTGATATATTATATGCAGGTTATACTTAAGGCCCAGATTTGCCCTATTTTTCTTCCTCATCTGACCTAGATTCAAATTTACACACTGTGAAATAGCTAATAAATCCCCATTAAGGTTGTAAAAGGTGAAGGTTCAACCAATGTGCAAGTCATCAAGTTCTAATGTAAAACTGAATGAGCCTTGATATTAGCAGCAGTCTCAAAAAGTGAGACTGAAAGGCTCTACAGGTTTCCAGCCTTTTTTATGGCAGGCTACTCTTAAAGCACCTAATCTGAGACAACACTGTTAAGCCTGTACAACAACAGTGACAACAACAGGCCTTAAGAAGAGTATGAAAAAAAAAATACTGCCTTATCCAAAAATTAAATGCCAGTGTTTTTCCCTTTGCACCCTGAAGCCTGTCACCAACACACGTTTTATGCTCCACACATTCTGTATATTTTACTGCAAGTAAATACAGTTCAATAACTATTTCTCAGTAAATAATTACAACCTCTAAATGCAAACTTTTATATAAAGCCCTTGTAAAAAAAAAACCAAAACATTTCTTTTGTGTATCTCTCCATCTCAATGTTGCCCTCCTGAAACAGGGGAATTTATTTCGCCTATGAAAGTCTTGGAAAGATGGTTTGTCAGTCCAACTTGAGAGTGCTGCTCTCTCTTTTTATTTTTTTTTTTCCTTCTTGTTTTTCACTAGCCATAGAAAGTATTACAATGATTTACAGAGACACGCCGAAAGTAAATTATGTTGTAAACGCCTGTCCCTAGGGTTGACAAAGAATCATGGGGAAAAAATGCAAAAAGTTTGAAATTCCCAACAGCAAAGGTTGACAGGAAAATATGGTGTTGTTTTTCTATGAGTAAAAGTAACTTTTATGTTGTGTTTTCCCATGAGAAATTATAAACTTTCAAAGGAATTTTAGTCTCTTGTATGCACACATAAGAGCAATTTATCTGGTACTGCCCCAGTGAAAACACTGTTAAGACTTTAAAGCTGTTAGAACTATGGCTGAACTTCATCTAGGCTGCTACTACTTATTTGTTCTTGCTGCCTCTTCTTGTCAAAACATTTACTCAGACTTCGAAGAGTTGCAAGTTGGCAACGTGTTAATAATATTAGAATGCATTTGTGTCGGCCATGTGGCTGCAATATTTGAGTAAATTCATCACTTATTTAATGAATAATGAATTCACGAGAGTAGCTATGGAGACGTGGAACCATATGTAGTAAATTAAATGGGAACTTGTCAACGTACAGTAACAGTGAATGTCACCAAAGTAGTTGTGTCTGGT
Organism: Nycticryphes semicollaris; assembly: GCA_013400055.1. Taxonomy (NCBI): domain Eukaryota; kingdom Metazoa; phylum Chordata; class Aves; order Charadriiformes; family Rostratulidae; genus Nycticryphes; species Nycticryphes semicollaris. The sequence continues at coordinate 1,315,349 of VXBJ01005062.1, forward strand.
TTATAGCAGTGGTGATGCACTTACACTGAGGCTGGTATGCATGTATTTCCTACTAGGTATAGTACAGCCACATTTTTTCACACCTAAGCTGTAGCAGTGATTTCTAACAGGTGTGGTAATAAAGTGAGAATTTACACAAGTTTCTCTTTGGTATACGTAGCAAAGGTGGAAGAATCTCAAGATTTTCAGTCTGTAAATTACCTAACAACATCTTGAAAAGAAAGGTAGAGAATTGCAGGAGGTTTGTTGGGGTTTTTTTTGCTTTTATTTTTTTTTTTTTTTTGGTGGGAAAATGTCACCAAAGAAAGGGGGATGGCTGTTACTTGTCTCAGTTCTCAGATGCCCTAGCATATAATGGAAACTCCAGACATCAAGGATGTCTTCCAAGACAATTAACAAGGAAAATCAGGACTAAAGAATAACAGAAATATGCAAGAAGCTCATTAACACGAAAGTCTGAAAACAGGGTGGTGCATAAGTTCTGAAAACTACATCCATCTTTCTGTTTGGCTTCAGAGCCAAAAGCAGTCCTTTGGACATCATCAGTATCAACCTGGTGACCTCGTTTATGATGTCCAGTGTTTAGAGACACATCTAAAAGGCAGTGACTGACATCCATGGGCCTCCTTAGCCACTTCCAACAAACAGGAAAGCCCTAATTCCACAGCCTGTGCTTTGGAGTATTCTGACCCAGCTTCTCCTACTGAAATTGTGACATATTCACTGGGGTATAATTTCCAACTAATGTTTTAAAGGATTGAAAAAGCCTCAGCTTCAAGAAAGGAGAAATGAGCCATAGCATACCTTCTCGGGAGTTATCTTAAGAAATCTGAGACTTAAATTCAGGTCAGTGATATTAGTTAGGCAGGTAAGGAAGGATTTCAGTATTGGCAGTCATCAGCTTCCATCTCTGCTTTTGTAGTATCCAGAGCTTTCATATGAACTGCGTTCACTGTCTCCGCTGGCAAAGTAGTGTAAGAAACCTAATAAAACTCTGATTAGCCAAGTGTAGCTATGGAACTGTACAACATTAGCAAGCATATGAAATTTGATTATGCATGTGACTAAAGAATTTTTATTTTAAATAAGTTAGAAGACCACAACCAGGAAAAAAAAATGTTTCTTGTAGTGGTTTCTGCATAGGACATCTACTGAGGTTTCAGAACTTTTAAATGCTGCAGCCTTTCAGGTCAGAGACAGTTCCAGTCACACTTCAAGCGTAAGATTCACCTTTCCAGTAAGTTTTCCTTGAAGAACTCACTTTTATCATCAAGCTTAATGGCAGATTCTTATAATGATTATAGTATCTACTCACCACCTCTGTACAAGGTGTAACTCAGAGCTCACCTCCCTAAAGACACATCAGTCAACTGACTCCTTTTGAAGACTTAGCTTCTAAGTTCTTAAGATTCATTACAATGTAATTTTGGGAGTTCATGTCACACCTACAAAACTTTCGCTTTATTTTTTCAGCTGTTGAGTTGTGTTATATCTCGTGATGTCACGTCATGTTGAATAGCATTATTGCCTTCAGAAATGATGGGATAGATCACGACTTAATGTGTTTTGAATGACATGACACAATGTGACATATGTCATAAAATCAGTGTCACCCTTCAAAAAAAAAGTGACAGATCAAATTGAAACAAAGCTTACCATATACTTTTAGTAGCTACCCAATCAACTAAAAACAAATATTCCAAATTGTGAGCCAAATGTGTGGGAGTATGACTCATTTTTTTGGTCAGTACTTACATGCTTAGCTTGGTGGTTTCTTCCACATTTCTTCACACTGTATTATCCATTTGGTGGGCAGGAAACTTGTTCAGTTCACTTGTATTTTTCAATCTGCACATTCGTCAGTCCAGTGCTTCCAAATATGTTCTTCTAGTCCTTTTCATGAATCCTTCCCTGTTTCCCTTTGTTCTCTGGATGCATTTGAGTTACTATCATGTTGTGAAAGTTACAACATAGAGAAAAGCTTGAATTTGGCATCTTGCTATATGTTGTGCAACAAGCCAAACTATCAAGAACAAGGAAATAATTTCACCTAATTCTATGATTATATGAATATGCAGGTCAAATGTATGTTTAAAAGCATGTGACTGGGAAAAACCAGCACGGATTCACCAATCTTGCTTGACAAATCTGGTTGCCTTCTACAAGTAACCTGCTCAGGTGATGTGGCGCATGGTGGACATTGTTTACCTGGGCTTCTCCAAGGCTTTTGATATGGTTCTCCACAGCCTCCTCCTTGAGAAACTGATGAGTCATGGTCTAGCCAAGAGGTCTGTGCAGTGGGTGGGGAACTGGTTGACAGGCAGCATCCATAGGATGGTGGTCAAGAGCTCCTTTCCAAACTCGTAATCTGTCACAGGTGGTTCCCCCAGGAATTTATGCCCAGCTGCTGCTTAGCATTTTCATAACTGGTCTGAATGATGGAATCAAGTATACCCTGACAAAGTTTGGTGAAGACACCCAACTGAGTGGGGAAGTGGATGTTTGGCATGGTGGACATTAGGATAGGCTGCAAGGGTGGGCTAACAAGAACTTCATGAAGTTTGATCAGGACAAGGATAAGGTCTTGTACCTGGGAAAACATAATCCAGGAGTGCAGCACAAGCTGGGATCTACCGGAAGCAGCAGTATGGAAAAAGGACCTGGGGGTCCTGGTGGTCAGCTCAATATGAGTGAATATTGAGCTGTTACAGCAAAGAAAGCCAACAGGATGATGGGTTTCATCAACAAGAGCACAACCAGCAGAGAGAAAGAAGTCATTATCCCTTTCTACTCAGTGCTTGTCAGGCCACACGTGGAAGGTCATGGTCAGTTTTGGCCCCTGCTATACAAAAAAAGGTCTTAACAAGGTCACCAGGATAATCAAAGGAGGAAAGGCTGAGAGAATTGGGTTTGTTCAGCCTTGAGAAAAGAAGGCTTAGCAGAGACCTTAACACCATGTTCCAGTATTCAAGGGGTGGCTAAAAAGAAGATGGAGATACTCTTTTTACAAGGAGTCACATGGTAAATACAAGGGGTAATGGGTGCAAGTTACTCCTGGGGAGATTCTGATTGGACACAAGAGGACAATTTTTCACCATGAGAACAATCAGCCATCGGAGTAGTCTCCCTAGGGAAGGGGTGGATTCCCCATCATTGGACACTGCTAAGATTCAGGTGGCCAGGGTGCTGGGATATTTCATCAAGATTGTGATTTTGCCAAGAAAGTTTGCACCAGATGATCCCTGAGGTCCCTATCAACCTCCTTTCTATGATTATATGATTATACTGTTTTATCTTCACTCTACAAATCTGCTCATTAAACAGTTCTAATAAGGAATGTAAGACAGGATGGAGAAAATAAAAAAATACTTTTGCCCTGTAAATTAATTGCTGCATCTTCTGACCAAACCAACAGCAGTGTGGGACTAAGTCCAACCAGCTTTTCAAGACTGGAGTTGGGACAACTGGCAATATTCAGTACGAGGTACCAAAGCATTACCATCGCGCTATTTGTGGAATCAAAGTGTGAAGCCATTTCCAAAGGGGAAAGGCAGCATCATTCAGTGAAGGGATGTGAAAGATGATGTGGGTGCAATCCATCGTTGTGATCACATAAGGGAACCCTGAAATGTCATAAAATCCCACTCTGATCTGTTGTCACTACTGTTGGTTGTATGGAAAATTAACACATTTAATTAACTGCCTGACCAAAGCAGCTGTTACCTTATATAAAACCTTGAACATTGATGCCCGACATATCCCACTAGGTGTTCCAATGTGCCAGTGGCATAAGACTGATTATAGATTTATTCTAAACGGCACAGCATGACTCCTCTTGTAACATGCTCAAGTCAAGATCTTCCTTAAATTCTTCATGGGCCATAATGATGATCCAGCCCCAAATTGCTTAATAATGTTGTTATTCAGGACAGCCAACAAGATACAACACACACAGCAAAGCATGTCCTGGCCAAACCAACTCCTTTCTCTGCTTTTGTTACTGACATCTGAAAGCGTTCCTGCTGCTTAGATCGTGGCTACGTTTGGCACGTGATTTCCATTGAAATACTACAAGTACTATTTTATTTATATTCTATTTCTATCATTTATGGCAGATGGTTACTTGCCTTAAATTTTTAAAAAATATCCTGGCTGCAGAATTTCAAATTAAAAGTAAACTGTCCAAGTCAGAGGTAACTTTAAGGTCAGTTATTTTTAGCAAAGGCGGTTGGGTTGGTTTTTTTTGCAGTGCTCATCCTGGGTGTGTTAGCTTGCATGCATTCAAACACCCATATTTATGTATAGTTTCCTGATGCTTGGAAATACTTTTCTCCTATATTTCTGTGTGTATAAAGATTTTTGTATTTACACATTTAAAAGGTAGATCTTTTCTACGTACCTGAAATAGCTACAAAATATCGCATTGTTACGTTACATATCTTGAAGGCTTTCTAAATGTAATTCAGTTTTACATCAGGACTTGGAATACAACAATCTCTAGACATGGAGAATTTTCCCTTTTGATATTTTTTACCACTAATTATCTTTCTATTCCCCGCTCTATGCTGTTATAGCCACATGTAGAAAGTGTACACTATAGACAGAAGAAGCCAGTTTCTCAACCTCTACCAACTGGCACAGCCCCACTGATTTCAGCAGAAATATTCAGGCTTAATGTGTGGTCATTAAATAATATCTAACTTGCATACAGTATTTTCTTCCATAGGTTTCAAATCATTGCAAGAGAAATAGACCCCAATCCTGCAAACACTTATGTGTGTGTAACTACACATATGGGAATAATCCCATTAAATCAATGGGATTACTCGTGTGCATAAAGTTAAGCATGTGTGTAAGTGCTTGCTGGAGCTGGGCCTGAGGGAGAAGACAGGATTTTTTGAACCGTTTGTACAGTGGGTGTGAATGTTCATATTCCAGTTTTGTGGCTTCAAATGCTCCTTTCGAAGTCAAATGTTATTTTTGAAGGAAGAATTTGCCCTCTTTTCCATAGAGTCAGGGCATTGTAAGAATCTACAAACAATCTATTGTCAGAGCACAAAACCCACTTAGAAGGAGGTCTCCATAAAGCTGAGCAAACTAGTTACAGCATATAAATTACCTGATGATTTTGGTGTGTTCTCTGTCTGCGAAGTCTTCTCAAACAAATGCAAATTTGAATTTACAGGTTGTAAACTTGTATGTGGTTCTTATTCATGTGGGTTGTTTTTTTCTTGATAACCTCAGGTAGAAAGATTCCTGGACCAAATATTTGAAAATGCAAAGAAACAAATAGAAATATCAATTACAAGCTCAAGAAAAAAATAATAATTCATACAAACAATTTAGCTAAGGTAGGAGATGCAAAATTTCATTCTGTGGCCAAGAGATGGTTGGGCCAGAAATATTTTGGGAAAAGAGAAAAAATATAGATGATACAGCACTCTGCCTGGAAAGGCCTGTTATCTGTCCAGGGACCAGCTAAGGGCTCCATCAACTTAGCATCAATGAAGGAGAGAACATTTTATCTACAGCTCCTCTTTCCTATCATGCACCCAGTCTGGTTCTGTGCATACTAGGCTAGTAGAGGTCTAGAAATGGAAAGAAAAATCTGCAGGTACCAAGTGTTTTANTCAAGAATTTTTCTAACCAATTTTCTAACCAGCTGAACGTCAAGGAAATCCCAGATGGCTACTTCCATTGAAGTAGGCTGTGCCTAATCCTGGACACATCTTCTCAACCAGGAATTAAACACTTCAGCTCTTGGAGTTGTTCAGAGGCAGATTTTCACAAACAAGGGAAGACCTACATATCAAATTCCCAGTTCTATAACTGGGTGATGATAAGAGCACCTCCTTTATCCACCAATGATCAAGAACCGGTAAACAACACTGCAGAAACTCGTCTCATCCTTGGACTATTTTGATACATATTCAGTGAATGAACTGACAATTTATATCACAGCTTCTCAGATCCTCATGCTCCAGAGCAGACCCTTGGCAATAGTCTTTAAAATGAATGCAAAAAATGTTAATATATGAAATATTACTGTGAAACATCAAATATGAATGTGTGTATGTATGCATTTATATATAACTCTTTATATGTGGGATTTGAAACCTAAAACTTCATGTTCCTATCAAAGTGGTTGAGAGTAACAGAAAAAAGTATGTGACAGTAAAAAGCACAGGGACTGTAACAACGTTGACCCTTATATATTACAGAAATGAAGCTGGAAAATGGTGTGTGGTCTTCCTCTGATGCCATAGTCAAGATTTTTTATTGCAAACACCTTTCTTCAAACATCCATTTAACATGCATCCATCTGTCAAGTGATGTTTTCCACAGCGGTGTTAATGTGCATGTGCCCCCTTCCACTTTGGTAGTTCACACCTTTAACTAAGGCTGGAGCCAGAGTGCAATAAACAGGCTTCCACAGTTTTGAGTATAAAAGGCTCAAAATGTGAGAGACACTTCATCAAAAAAAAAACCCAAAAGACCAAGACAGAGCAGTCCATAGGTTTGAAAGGCACAGGGACTGGTGGGCTTGAAAACCTTTCTTGCAAATACCTCTCCTAAAAAGTAAGAATGATGAATAATAGCTGGAAAAAAAAAAAAAAGAAGGTAGAAAGTAATACCTAACTGGAAGGAGACATTCTCAGGCTAAAAGAAGAAGTGCTTGCCCAGCTCCCAACCAGGTGCTGTGTCTTAATCTTGTTTAAAAATACTTCTGGTTGTGTTTAATTAGTTATGACAAAAGACCCTCAAAAAATGTATCAGTTCAGGCTTTAAGTTCGCCTACAATATTTCATCTTTGTTCTGGAAAAAAAAAGTATCAGGGAGAGATAAAAACTTGAAAAAATATAGTGTGAAAGTTCCTGCCTTAATGAAATATTAAAAATGCATCAGGAATACTGTTCTGGCATTAAAAATAAACAATAACATTTCTTCCTAGTTATGGTTCACTTCAATTCTTTAAAAATTAATTATTACCTCTTTAAATATTTGATTAAATTAGATTTGGGTGGATTATCGCTATCCACAAAATACACATTGTTGTGTATAAATTTGCTTTTTTCAGTCTCTGACATGTGCAGGCATGTTATATGGTTGTTCGATTATTAGAAATCTAAATCCAATGACTCTGTTTTGGCAGTTTGCAGAATGCATACTACTGAATCCTGTCACTCTGAATGAAAATGCAGTATTATGTTAGAAATCTCTAATAAAAGAGGAAAAGTAAAGCAACAAAATGACATTATATGATACTTGGGACTTTCACATAGTATCTTGTTGCTATATCTCACACTCTAGAAAGGCCATATTATTTTTAATAATTGTTAATTAGGATTTGGGGATAATAGCTTGGAAATCATAAGATATTGCTAAGCATATAAAGTCTATTCTGCTCTGAATGCATCAAGATTTATGAGTATAACTACTTAGATAGCGAGGGGAGAATAAACCCTGTAGCACTTCCTAAGAGAGGTAAGACAATTATTTCTCAGGTATGGTAAAAGTAAATTAGTATCTCCAACTGGATAAAGAGGAAAGGTTGCTGGGTGAGTGCAGTGGTTGATACACTTATGAAATACTAGTTCAAGTGAAACATATATACGAGAAAGCTATCCAATGATGATAATAACAAATTTAAAAAGCTCTCTCTGTCCCTATTTACACCAAGAGTTAGGGTTGCTGGGATGCTGGCCTGGCAGTCCATTTTCCTCTATAACTAAACAATCAAACAATAGCAAAAGTGTTCTCAATCACTTTCCTTCTTCGGTACTGAGGCAGAGGGTTTTAAGGATAAGTGAAAAGTTGGCAGACCTTGGCCTCTGGACCAGCACAGGAAAACACAGAGGAGAAGGGTTTGTTTTGGCACTCAGGAGGAGGACACATACCAGTTCGGAACGAAGTCAGGAGTCGCGGTTCAATCCACATAGACCAGTGAGGAGTCAGCAGGAGTTTTGGTCATTGGAGACCAGAATCAGATTTAAAAGCTTGATATACAAAATAAAAAAAAGAATCCATGTAGCATTTTCAAAACCACAGTTACCTGAATTTTACCTATCAAACTTGATTGTTTAATTACTAGTAAATCTTTATCAAGAAAAAAAAAAAAATAGACATAGGTTTAATGGCTGAAACAGCTGAAAAGTTGGATATATATATTTTTTAAAAGATCAGCTGAAGTGGCATTTTACCTGAAATCCAATATTCTGAGGTTCACAGTGGGTTTTACATTTCATGCTTTGTCCAGAGAGAAATGATTGGGTTTGAACCAAAGAAGCAGCAATAACATTTAGATTTTGGCGATGTAGCTCTCGTCTTTCAACTACATTGAAAATACCCTACCAAATCCTCAGAAAGCCAACATTTAAAAAAAAAAAAACATCAAATAAATAAAGAAAAAACATTCAGCTTTCCCTTTAGATTAGTATCATGATATCACAATGCCAACATCTGGCTCCTGAGCATGTACGATGGCTGCTATTGAAAGGGTAATTGACTTTGTGGCGAGGTGCTCTGTTCATTGTTCGGATATTGCAGATGACAATTCCTCTCGACTTGCTCAGCAGCCCACAACACGCTTCCGCCTCACGCCGCCCTGCGAAAGCACCGGGAGTGATTTTTGTATGGGCTTAGGCAGAAGAAGACTTTCTGTGCAAAGGAATCATTCGGTGACATTAAGTAGAAAAATTGTGCAAAAGTATATTAGAAATGGTGAAAAATGGAATTAATTGCTAAAGTTAAGGTTTTTCCTTACAGATTTAAAATGGATATTTTATTTTTATGGTGTGGAAAATATTGTTTTGTTTTTAATGATAGAGTTCAGATTTTAGCTAATTCTATATGCCATGAAATATTGCATAGAGTATCTTTTTTTTTTTTTTTACTGCATTTCTTTAAAAATAAAAAAATATAAATGAGGTTTACATCAGAATAAAAAGTAGGTGTCTTCAGGTAAATCTTCCTCCACATCCATTGCCAGGATCCCATACTTTTCCTCACCACCTATGAAGAGAGTTCAGGCTTCAGACTTCAAACGCCTAAGGTGGGTAGGATTTCCTGATGCACACATTTTTTCATTCATGAAAATGCCCAAGTAAACCTCACCATTTCTCTTCTGAAGGAAGGTGCCCAACAGGATCTATATTTTTTGTCACCTAGACCTGACTGAAAGACTTGGCTCCCTGCACTGCATCATACAACTTTACCTTTTCCTTATTTTTCAGCCTGAGATGTTTAACTTTATAGAAAGAATGAGCTATTGGCATGAATTGCTCCCATCCATCGAAGTACCACAGGCTTCTCAAACTAAAATAGAACTAGAGTGGACTGAAGAGGCTGAACAAGGCATTCATCTACCCTTGTCTCTGAAATAGAGACACCCAAATAATAACAGTGAAATCCGGAGGAATAGCAACTATCTTGTGGAGAATGAGAAAGAAAGTGTCTCGAAAACCCGCCTGCAGATTGAACTCCCTTCCTGCTTCAGAGCCATCCTCGGGTGCTTCAGCTCAACAGCTATAGATAGCGCTGAAGCACTCAGAGCAGTAGGGCAGGAAGCTGGGCATAGGCAACAGTACAGGAAAAAAATGTTTTCATGATTATATATGTAATAACCCTGGCTCAATTTGCATATTTTGATTTTTGCTATTCACTAAAGTTGGGTCCCTGCAGCACTTTGTAAGGTCAGTTGGGGGATGCTGGGAAGCATCTTGGGAGAAGTGATGGGGAGAGCTGGCCCTGGGCCAAGAAACCTGTCCAAAAGTGGAAATAAACTATTCCTGTTTAGGGNAGAGAAAAAGAAAGGGAAAAAATAAAAAAGGGAGAGGGGAAAAAAAAAAACAGCTTTGGATGGGAAGACTGTTTCCACAGCCAAGAATTATTTAAGTTGGCTAATATAACATGATCAGTTGATCCTTTGCCTTTCATATACCTACTTGCCTGCCTCCCCCCTTCATGGGACCATCTGAAGAAGGGGGAAGTAGCAGACAGATGTTCCTGGCCCGTGCTGGAGGGTGTTCAGGGGCACATCCGAGCTTCTTGTCTCTCTGAAGAGGCACCCAGCTGGGAATCATGACTCACAGCTGGGTCACGAGGGTCTTGCCATCAACCTGGGAAGATGATGAATTCTCAAAACATTTGCAACTGCAAAAGAGAGGAAATAAGCTAAAAAAGAGAGAGTACAAATTTACATGAAGGAAAGGAAAATTTGTTCATCCTCTCCACCACTTCTGCTGCTCTGTTTATTTTCATTATCCTTGGAGAGACAGGCTGGTAAGGAGATAGTTACCTTGTCCCCTAGCTCCTACAGCTTCCAGCAGCAGGACAGCTTCCAGTCATTCCTTGACCATTAGCTACTAGTAGAGAAAAAAAGAAGAGACAGAAGAAAATCCACTCAGTTGACACTCAGCAGAGCCTGGGTCTTTTACTCAACAATTTCCACAGAAGACCAGTATCCCAACCTGCAAACATTCAGGTGTTGCCAAGGACGGCTCTATAGAATCGTGGTGTTACAATCACCCAGGGTCACTGGAGGTTTAGGTTAAGTGCTATGATGGCATCAGCCCCTGTTGACCTGCTGGGTCCTGCTGTCTTCATCAGCCCAAGAACCTTTAGATTCATTTTACAATGGTGAAGTGAAACCATGTAAGTTTAAATGTTGCTTATTCACCCAAACCATACATATAGTCCAAGATAAGGCCTGGTGTTATTCAACCTATCATAGCATCATGGTCCACAAGTGCCAGTACTTAAGGGAAAGGAAATTTATTCTCTAGTTATGTGATATTAAAATTATAGGCCATTCATGAGGAGATGGTTTTGCAATTTCTGGGGAAAAAAAGAAAAGCAAAAGGTCCACAGCATCATGAGTAACTGGCAATCAGAAGAGAATATAATTAGCTACAAAACACCAAGTGACTACAAGAGTTTCTCCATCAGTAAGGACTGCACTGACTGGCTATATCAAGTGAAAGCTGGACTTGCCACAGTATAAGGAAAAAGGGACTGAAAGCAGAGCTTGTATGATTGTAGGTTCGAGGAACACTACAGGTTTTGACAAAAAATTCCACATTGTGCAGTGGAATAACCAGCAATATGAAAAATATGACAATTTGCAGTGTCATGTGGATCATAGAGAAGGAAGGAGACTGGGCTGGAGAAGAGTTACCAGGAGAAAGAAGGAGCTGATGAATATGAATAAGGACAACAGTGTTATCCCTTTGTGTCTCAAGGATATTTTTCAATTAGTTCCTCAGAGGATATTAAATGAATGGCACAGTAAGAAACTTTACTACATGGGTGATGTTAATGAATGAGAATTCAGCAGCTCCCTATTTTTTTCCTCCACTTTGCCTCCCTAACCCCTGCCATGTGAAGCCCCATCCCAGCCTGAAGACATTCTACCGTTCCTCCTCGTCTCTCCTTGCAGTTCATATTTCTTTCATTCTCACACCATCTTCAAAATCACCACATTATTGATTTTTTGTAGGAACACTTTCTCTCCCCCATAGAATCGTCTAGGTTAGAAGGGACCTTTAAGATCATCTAGTCCAACCGCCAAACTAACTCTGACAAAAAACCATGGTCACTTCACTGTTGCTGGCACATTTCCTTATTATTGATATAGTCTATTTGTTATGGTGTTTTAACTTGGGTCCTCTTTCTCCAACAACGTGTTCTGCTATCAACAGGTTAGATTCAGGAGTAGAACCATAGTTAAGACACCAAACCTTAAAGTTATCCATCTTTAATGGATGTGCAGAAAAGGAACTGTGTATCATGATACATTAGGATTAAGACTTCTTTTTTAAAAAGAAAAAAAAAAAAGACTAAAAAGGTTCTTTAGTGAAATACATATGCATGGTTTACTCACCACAGATCTCAAGAGAATTTCTGTCTTACCTGTTCTCAGAAGTTAACATACTCAGCACTTTTCTCTTGTTCTTCCTTCTATCCTTCCCACAGACATCCTTTCCCTTCTCTGCCTTCATGCTACCAAAACTCACCTCAGTTAATTCTGTCACAACCTAGTCACGCACACAAACCCCAAAGCCACCTGCAACTTCAAGTCCCCAAAGCTGAGAAGACCATCTTTGTTTGAAGGCTCTGGATATTTTAGGTTTTTTGATAATTTATTTTTATACATTTGAAAATAAGAGGTCTTCTTAGAATATCACTCAGTGCTGTAATAAATTACCTGCTTTGCTTTGTGCAGAATTTTTATTTTAATGGGTAGTAATAAGAAAGAATTGGAAGTAAGCTCAGAGATCTAACTCTCTGTCTTCTGGAAGTGATCTGACTGTTGGATCAGTGTGTCCCTGGCACATTTGTAGAACAAATTCATATGTCGGCTTCCACAAAGCACTGGTAGTGTCTAAGCTTGCCAGCTCTTCCGTTCTCCTGAAAATGAAACAAAATTTGAACTTTACATCCAGCCTCAGCAGCCTGTTCCAAGACTGAAATTTAAGTGTGGAGATCAGAGGCCACTTCTCCAATATTGGTTCTGGTTAATCAAAAGCTTAAATGGACTCCTTTTTCAGATGTGGATTGGATACTGTTGAAATGTAAAAAAAAAAAAAAAAAATTCTCTTGAATAAAATCTTTTTAATGTGCCAGAGAAATTTTGAGAAGTATTGATCTCTTGTGGTTTCCATAATTTAAAACACCTTCTGGATCAGGTAATCTCAACAGACTGGCACACCCATTTGGGCCAAAATTTCATGCTTTATGTATATATATATAGCAGAAAGTGAAACAGCGAAAATGTTCAAAACAGCTTTGCTTAGCTGGCCCCACATTAATTGCTGCTGTGCCTACAGAAACTTCTCCAGAAACACTAGTCTTAACACTAGTTTTCTTTTAATCAAGCTCCTAATTTGCATCCTGTACAAGGTTTCAGCTTTTTGACTGATTTGAAAAGGCTACCCTATCCCTAGAGGGCTGATATATGATATTTTACAGGGTATGATAAATAATGTTTTTAAAACTCAAATAAACAAGGTCTCTGAGTGTTTTTTTCCTGAAAAGTTTTACTACATTTATGACAATTTAAATATGCCTCTTGAGAGCCAAACCGTGAAGATAAAGAATACAACAGGACCAGACAAGAGAGCACTTGCATTCTGAACATAAAGACATTTTAAAAGAAGACAAAGTTTGACACTTGACCCATTTTGAGGTGACCAAAAATACATAAATAAATTACTAAATAGGCTTATTACGGACTCATTCTGCTTTTTCATATACCTACGGCAAAAACGAATCATATTTTAATGGATGAAAACCAGGTGACAATGTATTTGAATTCTGTATAAAATAATGAGCTGTATTTTCATTTGAGATGTGTCAAAATAAAATACCACTGGGAGAAAGTGTGTCTTACTGAATCCTTTATAATAGGCAACATAACCAGCAATGTGTGAAACCAGAGAAATTCAAAACCGCATACTAAGAGTCACCTTTAAAAGGTGCCGACAGTGGGTTATCTTTTAATTCTTTCCGGCTCTTCCTATTAGAATAGGTCAGGGAGAGGAGGACCCACAAAGACATTTTGGGTTCCATCAAGGAAAGGGTTGCTTGATAGCAGATATTGATATTTTGGGCAATCTAAAGCTCACCAGAGTGTACAAAGCCAGAACGGAGCTGCCTGGGGTTTTGGCTGAGCACAAGCAGGCAGATCCTGAAACTTAGTCTTGTGTTTTGGGTTTTTTTACTTATTACAAACTCCTCCGATTTTACATGGGGGAAAATAAAGGGTTTCTTGTGCATGGACATGTAAACCAAAAATGAATGAAACACAACTGTGACCCATTTCTCTTCCCATGGCAGATGCATGACCACCAAATGCCCTGCTGAAAAGATAAAAAAAAGATAGTAAAAAAGCAAATATAGGTTTTTTTCACAGTTAACGGAATAAAGAGGAGGTGGACAGAAAAGTGAACCTCAGAAAGGAGCTGCGTCTCTACCACCTCCCTGCAAGGAGGGATGTTGGCGAACACACCCCATTCCCTGGGGGAGCATCAATAAGAGCTTTGTTCTCCACTTGATCTGGGATAGTGCTTACAGCAGAATCTTCAATGTTTGGATTTTTGCATAATACAAGGCTACCTGTATGCTAGCTTGGAATCCTCACCCTCCCACTTTAACCAGTTGCTTAACTTTAAGCACAGCAATAATCAGACTGGTACCAGCAAAGACATCAGAGGACAAATGAGTTTCCTTCAGGGTGCAGCATCCCTTCCTTTCCCACCTTGGCTCGTCTTTCATCCCTTTTCCATGCGTCAAGGTGTGCCCATGCCTCACTGTGGGGTCTTGAGCAGACCCATCCCAACCACCGCTGGGCTGCTGACCTCCTGCCCTGTGGCACTTCACCAACCATGCTTCATCGATGGCTTGTCATGACATAACCCATTAGCGATGTTCTTGCACCCGCCCGCACGTCTCGGTGTAACACGGTCTCTTTCCAAACTCAGATGGGTGACAGATGCTTTTTCTCCCCCACCCCATTTTTTCAGCAGGATAAAAATAAGTGATTTAAATGAGTCTCTCTTTAGTACCCAACCGGCTAGCCCTGCCTAATATTTGTAGTCTAAATAATCGCCATATGTAGCAGTGGAATACAAGTTTGTGGCCTTTTTTTTTTTTTCTTTTTTTTTTTTTTAATAGAAGTTAATCCAGCTTTGAGCTGGATTAATTCCCAATGAGGCTTTGGGACAGACAGCTGTTTCTCTTCTTATGCCTGGGAATGTTTGCCCTCAAAAATCCACCTATACTGATCAGCATCCCTGATGTACGCAAGTTGTGCTCATTTTCAGACCTTCGTTCACATTCTGGAGCAGCATTGCGCCAGTGTCAGCTTCTAAAAAAAGAAAAATAAAAAAATAAAAGTATGACATTTGGAAATGTTTTGTTGACTATTTTGCCATGGAATAAGAAAGATTTCAAAGCTCCCATCTTCATTTGGAGAGTTGGGAAGGAAGAATATTTGCAAAGGAGACATTTGACAGGAAAATCAGTATTAGCCTGTAGGGCAGGAGTGGAGCCAGATAAATCCTGTGCTGGCTCTTAAGGCTGAAACCTCACAGAAACAGTTTTAAGGAAACAAGCCCTGAAGTGCTTATTTACCCTGTGCCACATGACAAGCAGTGGTGAAAAAAAATACAGCAGGAAAGAAGAGGAGAAAAAGACTAAACCAAATACTATTGCCTATAAGCAATTTGTATTTTTCAACCTGCTCATCCTAAAAAAAGCGATGACGGCTCTACCTAAGTTACATGTTTCCTTATTATTCCTTGGCCTGAGTACCCCCAAAACTATATCCACAACCAAAAAAATTACATGGAGACCCTGGTTTTGGCTGACAGACACAGGAGGTGTATGATATCCAATTAACAAGGTTCAGTAGAGAACTCATGGAACAGTATCTCTAAAGTAAAGCTAAAAATCCAACCTGAGGTTTGGAGGTAAAAACACTTGCTCGGCAAGATTTAAATCTCTGTCTCTGCTGTTTTGTTTTCTCAAGCAGATTATGTAAGCAAGTCAACTCACACCTAAAATGTGTCTCAATTTGTGTTTGTTCTGCTTTTTTATTGCCACATTTGAAAATTAATAATTCAATGTTCTAATATTAGCTGTCATCTTAGCTGTGATAAAATTAATAATTCATCAAACCGATATCAAACAAATGGCACCTTTTTATGCTGGATGAGAAATATACTTTGCTACATTTGTGAAGCTAAATTTGGTGAGATTCTCCACTTTATTTCAAATGAAATCATATTTTACCAATTAGTATATCATTTTATCATCTTCATTCACTTTAAAACTATCTGTAAGAAGGGCTTTTACATAGCCTCATAGATTTTATTTTTACCAATGTATTTTTTTTCCAGATGAGCCACAAGACAAGAAAAGTGTTTTCTGAAAAGGCAAGAAACATTCAATTGGGTTTTTTATGCCCTTTCCTTCTGATCAAGCACTCCCAGCTTTTCCAGGGAAAGCATCCACCATACCTGCAGTGCTCTGGCCAAATTCCAGTTTGGGTAATTACATTCAGCCTGCTTAAACTCTTCCTGGAGCTTCATTTGGAGAAGGTACTGCCCTGAGTCGTTGTGTAGGGTTGTGTGCACTGTTAATCAGGTGCTGTGCTCCTCTCAGCGGGGGCTGGCTGCGCTCCAGCCGTAGGTGAAGGGATTTCCGAGCATGGAGAGCAGCTTGTGTTAAATTTCCAAAGCGTTGGGAGATCCTTTGGGGTGAGAGGCGCTATGTAAATGTAAGGTCACCGCTGTTATCTGGGGTGCAAATGCATCCAGTTCCATGCTCAGAAGATTAGGGAGGAAAAAAAAAAAAAAGTAAAAAAAAGAAAAAAAAAAGAAAGGAAAAGGAAAGAAAAGAAGGGACAAAACAAAAAAAAATAGAAGAGAAGAAACAACAGGGGAAAAAAAAGAAGAAGAAGAAAAAGCAGAAGGGAAAAAAAGGAAAAAAAGAAGGGGAAAAAAAGGTAAAAAATAAACAAAGGTCTGCTGTAAATGTTTCATGTATATCTTGACACATGTTTAAATTCATTTCACTAGAGCATGTCTCTTCCCCAAAGGGTAGATTTGTAGCTTAAAAGATGTTCAGCAAAATGTCCTCCAAAGAGGAAGAGTGATGGAAGGATGGAGAGGGGACAGATTACAGCTGGCCCTGGGCAGGTGAGTACTGAGCCCCCTTCTCTGTCACACTGCCTGCCCCAGGGGTAGCTGTGGCCCTGTGGGTACTGGAACAAGTGAAGAACCAACGCTCATACCACCACCCTGCATCAGGCAAGCACTGGACATGCACAGCCTCCTGGGTCTCCTAAACAGATGACCCCCCTTCTCTGTCCTTGCTTGTGGTCCGCCCTGACACTAGACCTTCAAAACTGGCCTGTGCCCAAGAAGCTGAGCTGTAATGTCTCATCAGGGCCAGATGATGGACTCAACACTGGCCACCCTAGCCATGAAGGCACCAAGCACCAAAAGACCATCTGGCAGCTTTTGATAGGCCCAGCATGGGCAGAAGGGCAGTTTTGACCTGACAGGTGGGCATCCAAATGAGCAATGAGGTGACACATGGAAATGTCACACTATCTACAGTGAGAGTGGTGAGGCACTGGAACAGGTAGCCCTGAGAAATTGTGGATGCTGCTTTCCTGGAAGCATTCAAGGCCAGGTTGGATGGGGCTTTGAGTAACCTGGGCTAGTGAGAGGTGTCCCTGCCTGTGGCAGGGCATTGGAGCTCGATGATCTTTAAGGTCCCTTCCCATCCAAACCATTCTATGATTCTGTGACTCTTCCAGCTGCAGGACACTGATGGGACATGGCAGACTGCATCGGGAACAACTGCAAAGCTGCTTCAGTGTTTGAGAACCAAGGTGTGAGAACCTGCACCGCTACTGCATCCCACTTGCTGCAGTTCAGAAACTCTTGACCCCACTTTTTAGAAGCTGGTACTATATCTTCCTGCAAGCCACCTCTACATTATTCCATCCTTCCTTCATATTTGCCTTGCATTACATTACATATGTCCTATTACGTATTTGCTTTCATCCCCATATGACCTCCATAACTCATCTTCTTCCTCCCAATACCAGAACCAAGCTCCCATGACCAACTTTTTCTCACTTCCTTTTTCTTCCCTTTGCCTTTTGCTGCTACTCAGCTACCACATGAAAACTCAGTGGCGATGGGGGATCATGATCACTGTCACTTAGGCATCCTTAAAGGGACAGACTTTCTAATAGAAATTGAATCCAAAAGGTTGGATTCCATGGGGAAATTTCAAATTGACAAATTTTCTGAATGGATCTCTCCTAACCTTGCTGCATATAATATATGCATTTATTGAGCTTAATTTTTGGTTAGTATCAAAATGTATTGATCTGCAAGATAAATATTGACTTGACCTCGCTTTCTCTCAGTCTATATTTACTTCTTGAGTCAATAAGTCTAGAAACTGATCTGACAGGAGTCAATAATGGTTTAAAATTCTCAAAATAGCAGCTTTGCTCTAAGGTTGCAATACTTTATTTTAAAGTTACTGCCTTAAATATACGAAATGCTCAGGAGAACTTAACACTTTACTGCACAAAGCCATTGGGGAAACACGCAAATGCCAGGAGACCTTGATGTGACTTCAGGCCAGCTGTGCCATTTCAACACTGGCCAAACTATATTGTAAACATTTTAATAGTGCCCTACTGCAGTCCATCTTCTGCCCTGTGTACCCTAAAAAAATGGAGCTTATCTCCAGAGGTTATGCCTGCACATCACTGATTGGATTTGTCAGGGCTAAATTGTCTTCAGCCTTGGGAAAATGCAAAGCTTGCCACTGGGTAAAGGTTGTCATCATGAAAATGCCCTCCCTGCCTTTATTTCTCTGCTTAGTGAGGTGGTAATTAACCCAGCAAGATTTTTAGTGTCAAATATGATCATGTTCTTTCCCTTACCTCCCATGTGGTGGAGAAGCCTCCACAGTCTTCATCCTTATTTTTCACATGGTGGCCTTACAGCCACCGTGATTCAGAAGCTGAGTTTCCGATTTTTTGGGTTCCTTATGGAGTAACCTTCATTAGGGGGTAGTTCAATAACTCTTGTCACTTGAGCACAGTGATGCCCTGATACCTGAGAAAATGCTGTAATGTGATGTAAAGAAAACTCTGTCTCTGTCCAGTATTGCTCTGTCCTCTAGAGATTGGTCACCCTGCTGTGAGAGACAGGAAAAACAATGAAAATTAAGAGAAAAACAGAGAAGAGGGATCTCACCCCAATATGGCTTTTTAGGATGAAATTATCAAATATTCATTTTTCTCTCACTGCTAAAAGGAACCAAGGGGTGTGTCAGGTATTTTTCAGTGTTGCTGACGTGAGGAGAAAAAGTGATCTGTTTATATTTTTTTTTTTTCCCAGGTAAGAGTCCAAAATTTGGTATCAGTAATTTTGGTTAAGGTTTTGGTTTTTTGAGGCTTTTGTTTTGTTTTGTCTTTTGCTTTTTTTCTTTCCCACTTTTTTCATATGTGTTGCTTTTAGAAAAGTGTACAAGACCACAGGTTTGCATTAAAATAGTCTTATGCTGATACTCATTTATCTGCATATTTTAAAAGTGGCTGAAGCATGAAGCGAAGCATGTAATATACTTAAGAACACATAGGTACAATTAAATGGGAAGGAAAACAATTACTTTTCATTCTTGCTGTGCTAATATTACACGGGAAGGACTACGAAGGGCTGGAAAACAGATTTCTAAACTGAAGGGGGTGAGGGGGTAGGAAGATGAAAAACTCCCACATTCCCATTTCCATGGATGCAAAAACCCATGTGAAAGTGGGCAAAGCAAAATTCCTAAAGCCAGAGAAAAACAACCATTCCAGAATACTTAACAAGCCAGGAATCATTGCACGAATAGCGTGAGATATTGTTTCCAGTCCCCGGTTACAAGGAACTCAAAAGAAGGTTTCTCTCGATCATCCATCCCCAAGCCGTTCCATCCCGCTATTCACTTTAATTAAACACAGAGATTCACAGCTCCGGTAAGTTCTCTCATCCTTGGGCAAAAAGCTTCATTTTTGGGCTGGGCAAATAGTTAATAGAGTCAGCCATGGAGTGAGTCCAACAGGGAAGAGAGAAAGGGAAAAGAAAGAGGTAGGGACAAGGCACAGCCACCACCGAGAGCACGGTAAGGAAGGGGATGAGCTGGGTGTCCCCCTTCCCATGAGCTTGCCCTCGTTGGGCAATCTTCTTGCAAAAGAGGAATGAGCTTTTGCAGTTGCTTGCTAAGACGAGGAGTTCTTTCCTAGAACAGAAAACAAACAAACAAAGTAAAAAAAAAATAACAATCAATCCTGGTCCGAACAGGCATTTAATTCCTATGAAAAAAACTCCTGATTTCAGGAATCTGTAGTCTCCTGATGCAAAAAAAAAAATAAAATCACTTTGCTGAAAACTTTCCAGCCAGCCTCTGTGATTTTAATTAAATGGCAAAGGCCGTGTGTCGAAATTCACAGTCTCTGTCCCCATTTACTTGTGGGTGTTGAAAAATAACCTAGAATAAATAAATAAATAAAAAGTTCACTCTTTACTCAGCAACTTGAACAGATTTCAACTCATTTTGTAGTTGGGAGGAATGTTCACAAAGACAGAGATTTTCTTGACTGAGATCACCCAGAGCCCAGAGCTGAAGCAATTGTGCAACTGAGAAATGTATTCAGGCTTATTTCACAAGAATTACTTACTCTTTAAACTATTAATTTACACCTAAGAGAAAAAAAAAAAAAAGAAAAAAGAAAAAAAAGAGAGAAAAAAAAAGAAGGTTTCAGAGAAACTCTCTATCTCCCCTGATATCTTCAAGATGATTATCTGAACGGAGGCCTGATTTTCTCCAGCAGCCAAAGGCAGGACAGTGCTCTGCGTCTGAGGCCCTTTAATTCAATAGGCCCTCGAATTGTGCCTTTGCATCCACATAGCCTGATACTTGCAGAAAGGAGAGACTGATTTTCATTTTCTGTGCTCTAACTTTCTAATAAACAATAAGCAGATCTCAGCCTCCCCCTTTTGTGCGAGTGAAAATAACCATTTTTTATTATTTTTTTTTTAAATATTACAAAAAGGGACAATATGCTAAAAATATGCAGGGAACAAATATCATCTGTACAGACTGGAAGAGAACCTTCATAAATTAACCTTATTAGTGCATTACTGTAAGCGAATGCCAAAAAAGCTCCTAATTTGCATTAAGATAGATTTTTCAGGTTGGCTGCATGATTTAATTAAAGAAAAGATTAAGAATCATTAAACAAGCTGCTCTACCTTGCAATAACAGAATTCATATCTGATTCAGGTTAACGAAAACACAGATGGTGATTCAGTAACTGTTGAGTTGCTGTAACAGAATGAAAATGATCCCATTAGTTCTCTGGAAATGTGAGGGAATTTGAAAATTAGCATGCAGATACATTGTATGGTGCTAGACAGCTTGGTCTGCTTGGATCATCACTGATTACTCTTTGTTTGGGTTGGCAACACTGAACTTAATAAATGAAAAAATGTTCCAGTATACCACAGTTGGAAACTGTTCAAGGTTGAAATAGGTGTGCAGACTTTCAAGAAGAGAGAGTTAAGTAAACAAATGTCAATCAATTTGGGGCTGGCAACGTTTTTTTCTTCCAGAATGTCTGTTCTTGAGAAGCAAGTGTCATCAAAATTGAAATCCTTTGCTTGATACATATGTTCATGTGGTATTTATTATTACAAAGGTATTTTAAATGCGTATCATTCAGTTACAAAGGAACCTCTACAGTGTTTTGATACCAAAAAATAATGTTTCTTTTCCTAGGAAAAAGCATCAGGTTATGTATGTCACTGACAAAGAAACCAAACTTACTGCAAAGAGAGGTTATAGCAGAAGGAGATGTAAAATATAGGTAGAAAACCCTTCTAAATATTTCAGTGAATTCAATAAGGCACATGAATGATCATTGTCACCCCATCTGGGAAAGCAGAGGTTGGGCAAGGGCGGTAGTAATTTCATTCGGCATATGAAATTTTCAAGGCGCTCTCACAGAGATAACCGCATTATACAGTTTATAATACCTGAATCACAGCAACCCTGCGACTCCAAAGGATGAGATTTTTATGATGGATCTTGCTGAGAACAGTCCACACGCTAAGATCGACGCCCAAGTTTTTCCAACATATATAGTGACTCATTTTGTTGCATTAACAGTTAGCCAGCAGAACAGGAGGGTGTCTTCTCATTCTAAGAGGTTATTTTTCCTTTTCTTTTTGACTTCTTAATTTTATTGCAAGTGACTTCAAGGCCAAAAGGTTGTGCATAGGGTGTTACAACAAAAAGGAGGTTGTAACACTTAGACTTTTAGGTTAAAATGTTCTTTGCTTATCACGTGTTAAGATCTTTCAGAAATGATGTAATGCACCAGGGACCATGGTGCTACATTTGCAAACCACCTTTTTTTTAATCATTAATTGACATCATATAATAATGTCCAGCTCACTACTCCCAAAGTGATGGTAATTAATCTTGTGGGAAAAAAAATGACATTTTTAGCTTTTAACATAGAAAGGTCATAAACAGGTTGTCTTTGGTTTGACTGGATTTTAACCATCTGATCAAACTTTTTTTTTTATAATGTTTCTTTAACATTACCTTGGTTTTTTTAACACTTACATATTTAAAGATTGTATATAACAGAGATAGCCTCAGTGACTTGGCAACATTTAAAGGCACACACATTATTACAAGCAAGTCTGTCTTAGACACAAATGAAACCTTTGCTGTTCTTCCATGACTAGCACTTTTTTATGGCTTTTGAAACCTGTACATGAAGAGTGATGGTACTGCAAAACATTGAATTCTTTATTTATTTTTTTTTTTCTTCTCTCACTTATGAACAATGGTATGCCCTCAAAAAAAAAAAAGGTAGAACCATGGGGAAAAGTATCATTAAATATTTCCTCAGTACTCCAGTTTGTCATATACTGGCTAATCATCCTGCCTTTGTACTGGTGACACTACTTACAGTTGCAACTCCGTCTCCTTTCTTGGCTCCTTCGAGCAAAAAGGTAAAGAGCTGTGAATTGCACGCAGTGTCTTCCCTGGGAAATTGTACAGCCGAGGAAGATGTTGTAGGGTTACACCGTGCATGCCAACGTAGAGCGTTATTTGGAAAGGACTGGATTACTGACTAAAGAGAATAGATCAGGATATTAACTGCCAGCTATCAAACGATCACAGGATATCTTGGTAGTTGCTGTTGCAAAACCGAGCAGATCTTTTTAATATTCTGCCTTGTTTCCGTGAAAGCTACAAGGAGGCAGAAGAGGATATTTGGTTCAGTATTTGATTTATATTTGTGCATTTTTGTTTGCATGAGAACTGTGAGAACCTAGACATTTTTGGTTCATGGGAGATCTGGCACATTGCTTTTTTGGTTTTATTTCAAGCGGGTTCACATCCCCCGAGTTTCACTTTGACTTTTGTGTTTGAACAAATCCAAAACAGTCAAACAAAACCTCCATGAACCAGCTAACTTTCACATGGTTTCCACCCAAAATTATAAACTTTGCCCCTTTCACAAATGGAAGGCTGTATTCAAAGAGATATGTTTTCCAAAAGCTATTAACTGGAGCTATTTTTAAGTCAAGAGAGGAAGATGACCCAAATTCTTCTGATTTCTCTAGGATGCGAGGTCCAAACATCCAACAAACCTTCTCAGAAATCCTGTTTACCAGAGAGGTAGTCCTGTGTATAGGAAAAAATCAGAGCAAGGGCTTGAGTTCTCTCCTGGCATCTTTCTTGAGAAAACATGAATACGTCATTCCTACCTCCACCCTTAAATTCATTTGCACTGGGCATTTTAGTGACGGGTTAAGGACGGCAGGCTTTCTGGACATAACTCTGATCAGAAGATGCCATTCCCCTAAAAGAAAGCTTTCTCACATTCTGTGGGGTCATCTCAAATGGAAGCTTCAGCAAAGACATTTGGATGCTTGACAGGACCTTCTTGTAAACGATGTGTCCTTGGCCGGTTCAAGAACACCTCCCATGTGAATATATCACAGAAAATCATGCATACAGTTCTGGCCCCTGTTGAAAAAAAAGAAAAAAAAAATAAGAAAGAAAAAATAAAGATAATGAAAAGCAGAGGAACCTCTGAACATTCAGGAATAACTTCCACAAATATCCTCAAAGGATAAGATTACATATTCCAAATCAAATACCTCTGAGACCTACTTATTCCAGTAGGCCTGTTTTTAAAAAGTATTTTTCACCATTTTCAATTTATGAATCTGCTGAATCTTATTTTATCATCATGCTTTTCTCAGCTGATTGGACTCAGATAAGAGTTACATTTGTAGTCCTTTTGGTTTTCTTACTACTGGATTTATGTATTTCCTCAAAAGAATGATTTAGTACTTTTTAAAACGAAAGTTTATTACTGACATCAACTTATTTACTACTGTAAATACTAAATTGATAGTGTTTGATTTACTTTTCTTATAAGGAAATAGAGGTAAAGACCACATTGAAAGCATTTGGGTCAGGAGCAGCAAACAGGAGCGGTTGGACACCTTCTCTCTCTTCCTCACTCTCCTTTCTCCTTTTTTTTTTTTTACCTTTTCTTTTTCTTTCCCTCTTTTGGCTTGGTATCTTCAGGGCGTTTGGTATTCTTGAGCAAGAAATTACAGCATCTGGCAGCTCTACCCAGGTTATCACTACCCATCTAACACTAGATATATAACTGACATTTCATAGGATGCTGGAATGTGCTCCATTATCTCTGCAGAAGCACTTTGCAAACTTGGATGGGATCCAGTTAAGGAGCCAAAAACAATACTGTGGAAATTACCTGACCAGTAAAGTCTATAAAAAGTGAGTTACAAACAGCATAAGTGAAAGCCAATAATTCATACAAATACTCCTTGAGCATCCCATAAGTTAAAAATGATGTAATTTAGAGTAATGAGGACATTTTAATGTTTTAACATGAATAAATAACAAAAATATTAGTTATGTTTGTCTGAAAAATTGTCAGCTTTTAATACTTGAGCCAGCCTAATAGTCCATGTGTTTGGGATCTTGGATGTTGACAAAGAGCGTGCAACTTTACGCCATGCACTGAAAAAACCTCGTGGGTGGATTATGGGACCCCCGAGAAGCATCGAGCAGTGCTACTGGATCAGACCTCAGCTTGTGTTCCCGTGACAATCCAAGGAGGCACAAGAAGCACATTTTGCACAAGTTTGTAAACACAGCACAGCTTCAAGAAAAAGCGGTGAGAAAATTTTGGATATCTTTTTTTTTTTTT
>VXBJ01005062.1:1341881-1363287 GCA_013400055.1 Nycticryphes semicollaris
CAGAAATTCTTTCCTGTCTGCAGGCACCTGACCTGGCCCATAGATCAATGCCCAACACATTATGGCCATAGTGCATGTTTTCCCCTTCCAAGATTCAACTGCAAGAACAAGGTTATCATCTCAGTACCTAGAAAGGGAAGGGAAATAGAAAACTGGTAGAGCAGCTCCTGGCACCTTCTCTCAGTGCTGCTGAGAAGGTTCTGCAGAGGTAAGAGAAGAATGTGTCTCTGAGAGATTCATATGCTAGACTTAGAGTATAAACCAGAAAATAACACCTAACGTAGAATCATAGAATCACAGAATCATAGAATGGTTAGAGTTGGAAGGAACCTTAAAGATCATTTCCAACGCCCCTGCCCTGGGCAGGGGCACCTCCCACCAGACCAGGTTGCTCCAAACCCCATACAGCCTGGCCTTGAACACTTCCAGGGATGGGGCAGCCACAACCTCTTTGGGCAACCTGGGCCAGGCTCTCACCACCCTCACAGGAAAGAATTTCTTTCTGATGTCTAATCTAAATCTCCCCTCTTCCAATTTAAAGCCGTTTCCCCTTGTCCTGTCACTACACTTCCTGACAAAGAGTCCCTCTCCAGCTCTCCTGTAGCTCCCTTCAGATATTGGATGGCTGCTATAAGGTCTGCCCATAGTCTTCTCCAGGCTGCACAATCCCAACTCTCTCAGCCTGTCTTCATAGGAGAGGTGCTCCATGAGGAGTTTTATAAACCAGCAGTTACTGGGAAAGCAAAAATAAAGAGCTGTAGAGCCATAGAAAATTCTCCCATTAACCTGAAGGAATCTTTCAGTTGATGTTACAGGTTATGAACTTGTGGAAAGGCATTAGGAAGGAGCAAAAATGCGCTGCCTTTCTCCTGGCTGCTTGGTAGGAACTGTAAGTTTCCATCATCTGCAACAAGACCTGTAACCCCTCAGCAGGCCAGGCACCAACACCTCCATGAGAAGCCACATCATCCTTTTTAATTTTTGCTTCCCCATCCAGCACACTATAACTATGAGAAATCATTTGTTTTCTGCTCCCCAGTGAAAATAAAATGCTTTCCTTTTTGCTGAGACTCAAGAATACCAGGATGTATTCTGCTTCCTAAATATCTGAGAAAAAAACAAAACAAAACAAAAACAAAAACACCCTTTCCCCACACTTCAGACATGTTATGGTATTTTGTCCTTGCTGTTTGCTTTCCCTGAGATTTCTTCCCTTATTTCCTTCACTTGGATTACTACCCCCATTGCTGACAGCACGGACATTGCCTCCAATGCTTTCAAAGGAGCGGAGTTTATCCCTTGGCCTGCAGGGCTGCATCTATTAAACCTCCCAAACTTTATTTGTGTAAAGCATGGTGAAACATTCATTCACCTGTCGTAGGAATTAACCCGAGATCCGAGTTGAGACAAATGCCCCTACCTCTCTGTAAAATGCTGCAATTCATCTTTTTCACTTTACGTGGGGATTTTTCTCATGGTCTGTGAAGCAGGTCAGATTACCTTAGATACTTTGTCAGTAGCTGAATGGATAGGATATCATAAACTCTAATTCACCGTCTCCAGTAACATACTGTATATAAAATACTGAAAGACTACAGATTCACCTCAGTTAAACCCCGAAAACTCCGCATGCTGAGCGAGCTTTGGTCACAGACTCACTGCTTTAAAGTCCTGCAGGAGACCTGACCTGATGTCTCCTGAGCAGTGCGGGCCACCAAATCTGAGCTACCCCCCTTTAACCAGTGAGATCCTGGCTTACCCCTGGCCATACTGGATTCTTGACTTTTTCTCTTTCTATTGCCTGGCCCTCCAACAACACATTGAGCCCCACAGCACCAAACTCTACAGCCGCTGGATCCAAACCAGTCCAGGTTATACATCAGCAGCTCTAAATATTTGGGTTCGAGCACCATGGTGCATTTTTAATTAGCACAGGGCACTGCAGTGGGCTTTCATAATTGTTTTCAGCCTCTTGTCTTTGTTCATTCCTCCTTCAAATCAGTAATATCATTCCCTTTCTTCTCTTTCACTCATTGTCTCATCAATGCCAATGAGCAGGACATGACAATGTGAAAGATCTGAAAGCTTCTGTTCACTCTCACTTTCTCCACTCTCTCTTCACCCTCACCAAGATTTCACTTTGTCCACCACAATATCTTGGCAGGGCTGGCAACCTCTTTGTCTGCTTTTGAACCTTGCCTATCCTGGGAGGTGTGGGATCAGGTATAAATTATCCTCCTGTGGAGCTCTGAGTGTTTTGTTGTTTTTTTTTTTAAGGCAGACATCAAATCTTTTGTGGAGTCCTGAAGCTCTTGGAATGGCTGCACTGTGAAGTGAGGGGGGAACAGGCCAACACGACAAACTTTCCCTGGGAAGTGAGCAGGAGAACTCAGCTCTGCTCCCCGAGGAAGCTTCCCATAATAAAACCAAACACCACAACTGACACTAATTGCAAACCTTGTTACTAAACTAAATGACGGCCCTAGCTGGAGAAGCAAGAAGGGATAAGACATATGCTGTGGCAGGAAAACC
The DNA here is from genome assembly GCA_013400055.1 of Nycticryphes semicollaris. Taxonomy (NCBI): domain Eukaryota; kingdom Metazoa; phylum Chordata; class Aves; order Charadriiformes; family Rostratulidae; genus Nycticryphes; species Nycticryphes semicollaris. Next base: position 1,344,414 of record VXBJ01005062.1, read on the forward strand.
TTCAGCTCTTTAATTAATAGAATCATGGAATGGTTCAGGTTGGAAGGAACCTTAAAGATCATTTGCTTCCAACCCCCCTGCCATGAGCAGGGACACGTCCCACCAGATCGAGTTGCTCAAAGCCCCATCCAGCCTGGCCTTGAACACTTCCAGGGATGGGGCATCCTCAGCTTCTCTGGGCAACCTGGGCCAGTGTTTTACCACCCTCACAGCAAAGAATTTTTTCCTAATATCTAATCTAAATCTATTCTCTTTCAATTTAAGCTCACCCTGCCTCAATACTCTCCTGGCTGAGGCCACAAGGCCATGCCAGCTGCGTTGCTTACCTTGGGAAGAAGCAGAGGGGATGCTACAAAGCTTAGCTGCATCTTTTAGTTTGGATGACCACATCTTCCTCATCTTTGGGAGATGATCCCAAACAGCTACTGAATTCTCCATGGTGAGGAGCATGAGCTGATTTATACCGCATTTCCCAACATGGAAGCAGTTCTGCAGATAAAGACCTGAGTTTGCAGCATCTTCCACCAGCACAAAGCGTACAACTGTGCAAGAAAGCTTTTCATAATCAGGCGGAAAAAGAGAGAGAAAAAAACAACGCAAAATTCTTAAACATATTCAGACTCAGCTGGAATTCGGACCAAGAGATGGACTAGCTCTTACTTATCCCTGAGGCATATTCACCCCACTATATAATTAAGCTCTTGGGCTGTTTTGTTAGTGTTGAGAAGCAGGCTTTGCCAAAAGTCATCTGGCTTTCTCCCTTAAAAGTGTGACAGGTTTTTTCCCCTTCCTTGCTAAAGAAACCTTTCAATTTCATTGCTTATGTGCTTTAGGTATAATTATTTTTTTTTTACCTTTCACAGTGTTATTTCCTACCCATAAAATTATACAAAAATGGTCATCAGTGAGCCTGCTGAAAAGACCAGCCACCATACATTGCAGAGAATAACCTTAATATTTATAAAAAAATAAAGACCATACTTCTTTTAAAGATCTTGCACTAAACAAACTGAATTATTCATGCATAGAATTGTACAGCATTAGAACACCTGTTTTCAATCATGCATAATGTAAAATCACTCATTACCTCACAAGAGCCTCTACATCTCCAGCAATCAAATGGCATTGAAACAGCAAAACAGGTGCTTGGCAGGTGGATCCAAACAGATGTTTTGGGCTTGCTTGTCTTTTCTTGTACAGGTGTGGTGATCTTGTTTTCAACGGCATAATTGCTATTTGAATAGGTGATATTTAATTCTTACGTGCTTTAATATTTATTTTTGCTTCTTCAATTCCTTTTTCCACTTTGCAAGAACTGCACAGGCAAGGAGCGGACTATGAGATGTGTGAAAGCTCCCGGCAGAATGATGCAAGGAAAAGGACAGTTCCTCTTACTCAGACCTTCATCCCACAAATCCTTGCCTGGGAAATTTTGTCCCTTTTCGAGACAACTTGTGCGAATCCACTGCAGAGACTGTCACGCTCTCAACCAGGGATCAGGGATCCGTTCCTGAAGGATATTAAAACATTGGGTGTACGGAGATAGGATGAACCATCATGGAAACAATTGAAACCGGGGAATGGAGAACTCTACTTGATTTTCCAGGATTGAGTGATGCGCATTTTAAAGGTGTCTGAAAATGCCAGCAGCCCGAGCAATCCAATGCTGTAAAGGAGCGATGTATTACAAACCTTGGCTCAGCTTCTGCCCAGACTCTTGCCTTTCTTGTGGGCTCCATGAGACAGTGACACAGGACAGTGGCTTTGGCTAAACTAGCCTGTAGACATGGCACTCTGCAGTAAGAGCGGAACCTACAAGGAAAAAATTAACAAAAACAAAAACACCCAGAAAAAAAATAATAAAATCCCCTTGGAATTTACAGAAAATGAATCAGTAGTGGCCAAGAAGTACTTTGATGCTTCTAGAATTCAAGCCTTGGCCAAGGCAGACATGTTTGCACTCTTACTTCAGTTTTCAGTGACAAATCAGTAGAAACAGCTTTAAACCTGGTACCCCATCTAGCATCTCAACAGACTGGGCAAGGACTGACAAACTGTGGTAGTACCTTATTGCTCTGACAAGTCATTTGTTCTCAGGTTGCATTTGCTCCTCGTGGCCCGACGTCTTGGGGACAGAGAGATAAACACGGGATGCAGCGACTCACATCAGTGCTTCACACCGGTGGGTGAAGAGCAAAACAATTTTTTGTGGTTAGTGTTATAGTGCATGTGGGGTGTAAACAACCAACATGTTTTATCTGAGCCCTTGTGTATTATAGACTGCAGCAGTATAGTTTTTTGGTCCACAATGTGCCACCATGGAATTAGCCTGATCACACACTGCGTTGATGTGTACCCTAAAAGATGTGTTCCAGCTCAGTGCAGAGAAAAATTGGTTTCTGGACAGAATCCAGTACAAGGTCAGAGGGAAAGTGCTCCCCCCAAACAGGTGAAGACTCCCCAACTATAACGTTTGATTCAGGATGTCAATGGATTTCTGTGCTGAGACAAGGAAATTTTAAAATTGATTTTTGGCTTAGTTTTTGTATATCATAGTCCACTATCTAAAAGCAGCCATGGGAGCAGGGTAAGAAGAACTAGGTCATATGAATTACAGAATACAGTACACAGATATCACAAAGACAAGAGTGATATTAAGAAACAGCTGAACTCTATACAATGTGGTCTCTGTTTGGCTAGGTAACAAAATGACATCACCCTTATAGCTATCTTGAAGGCTGTCAAACATTTCATGATGTGCAGCTACTCAATAATGTCTAGGGGTGCATCATCACACAGGGCTTTTGACTTGTGTTAACCTGAATGCGTGAATTAATAGATATAGAAAGAGAGATTGTTAGTTGGAGCACCCCTATTTCTTCCCTCTTCTCACTCTTCTCTCTGGAAGAGGGAAACGTGCAACCTGGTATTGCTACTAGAGAGGTCCTCCCTCAGATATGCTGATATATTGGAAGCGTGTATACATGTAGAATATGTATATATGTGTATATATATTTAATACTAAAGTTTATAACAGCCATATTTCAGGAATATTGTAAACATGTGTTCTTATGCCAATAAAGAAAATTTGTACAGGCATACTAGTTCAATTATTCTACCTCAGTATACCATAATAAGCAGCCCTGCTGTATTTTTCAGTGCCAGATATCTCGTTTTTCTTTGAATATAAACATCTCTCGGTATTTCCAAGCAAAAATGGCAACAGATCCTGGGAAATTAAGGGATTTGTTCTGGGTTTACCTTGATGAAATAGGTGCTCAGATGCCAAGGTAATAGGAACAGTTAATGAATCTGTCCTGAACCAAGTATGACAGAATTTAGATGAACAATTACCTAAACAAGTTGAATACCAAGGCTGATAACTACACATAAAATTTTCCATGTATATATCTATATAGCTCACTCTTGCAGCAACAAGAAGTACATCTAGCGTTAATTTATGTGCTTATTCATGTGTGGCAATTAAAATTTGTAGAAATCTGAGGAAAAAAACCATAATTCTACTAGTACAAGATGGCTCACCTACCCAAAATGAGCATATGCCTCAAACCAGAAGCTCTTCCACAAATGGCAGGTGCCTGCAGTGGCCACTGTGCATGCTCCTTCACACCAGTCCTTCATCCTCCTGGGCTCCCTCTGTGGTGAGCACATTGCCAGGAGGCTCCATTCCCAGCTGAAAAGCTGAGTGGAGGCTCAGGCTCCAGAAAACCTTCCCTCAGCTCGTTTTCTTAAAGACTGAAAAATCTTGTCTTTTTGGTCAGATACGTGCGATTTCTAATGTACCTTTAAAACAGAAGAACAGTGTAGAGAAACAAAGCATGAATCAATGGATCCAGAGTGGAATTAAAACTCAGCAAACATTTCCCAAATTCCATTTGGGAATAATTTCTAAACATAGTTTTCTTAGCAGAAAATATAAGCTCTTACATTTGACAGTTCCATCTCATCAGGTCCGGCACAGCTTCAGCCTCAGCATCTACAGACGTCCCTCCGCGCTCCTCCTTTGACCTCCCATCCAGCCCCAGGTGCTGGAGCTCATCCTCATCCCAGGATGAGGTGGTGGGCTGGGTTTTTTTTGAACATTTCCACAAAGGACTGTTTGATCTGGAGTGGTGCCTTCAGGAAACGGAGCTGCTCTCGTCCTCCTCATAAGAACTTTTGACCACTTTTCGCTGCAGGATCTTTTCCCACATCCTTGTCTCCATGACCGGGCTTCAAAGGACTCCGTGCTGCTCTTCCCTTTGACACCCCTCGCTGGCCATGCTGCTTGGCTTGTGATGGGTCTGTGTGGTTTTTCTCGGCAATACCTTTCAGTTCATGCCTCGTATTTAATTAGTGTCTCAGTTGATCGCAGAGGCAGCATGGATTGGTCTCTCCAGGATGCTTCTGATCAATTTTCTTTTCACATGAAGCATGAATTATTAACAATCACCACGCACTCAAAAACCAACTCACTCCCCAAGTTTCCCACAGTTTACAAAAAAAACCCCCAACCCTAAATAAATGAATAACTCAAACATTTTCCTCAAAAGATCAATAAGTGTAAAATCAAGGTGGGAGGGAAAGTCCTGAGATAAAGAACTTCTAATGAAAAATATTTTTTTCATTTATGGGCCAGTTGCAGCTATTTTGTGCCTAAGGCCAAAGATGTCATTTAATATCGCTACAATTCTGTTTATTCACCAATAAAATGGTCATATTCCTCTTCTCAGAGAGAAGTTACAAGAGGTTTATGAAGTATATGAAGAAAATAAATGCGTTTTGTCCAGGTACAACACATTGTTCATGTCCCACTTATCTGAAATAGGCCTCCAGCAGTCCCTTCGCTCAGTGGTACCACCAGATCATGTTGAGCTCCACACTCACCCCTGTTGTGTGATCAAAACAAGAGAATACAGATATTTGGAGTTGTTTTGATGATAGCAGACACAATGAACAGCTTGGGTTGATGCGAAAGGATGGAGCCCCTCTTAGACAATCCCCAAACTGGGTTTACATGGGAGTTTTTCTCCTTGTAATTTTAGATATTGGGTGCCATGGGGAGCTCAGATGGCAGCTGAGAGAAGCTGAACACACCTCCTGTGCATGCACCGTTAGAGCTTGGGAAACAGGGATGGATGGAATTCATCCTCCAAAATCCCCATCGCACAAGGGGGCAGTTGGCAACTTGGCCGTGTTCCTGCCCTGTGCTCCCCAGTCTTTCCCCACAATGCACTGGCCTAGTGGTGGGATATACCAAAGCCTGTGGTTGGGTTTCACACATTGCAACACAATCATTGTCACCCAAATCTCACTTACAGCCCCTGAAATTAAATACTTTAAGCAGTGTAAACATGCTACAGCACTACGTGTATTGCTTGAAATACAGTTTACTGCTCCCAGAGAGCAAAATGGTGAATTACCCAGAGGAAGGATATAACACTGCAAAATTTAGGTAAGCTTGTGACATCCCAGGGTCTATTCTTGCCATTTGTATGGGGTTCACACACTCTGACTTCTGCAAAATTACTCCTGCTTTACCCCTGCGTCAGTGTGGGACCCAGTGAGGACCTAACAGGAGACCCAAGATCCCAACCAGACTGGAAACAGGTATCCCAACTCTTTAGATGTACACAGATACATTTGCACACACACACACACACAGTTACATGTTAAAAAAGATATATATTAAAATATACATATTTACATTAAAGGGAATGAAGTATTAAATAACACACCCGTTGTAAACCCCACACCCAAACTCGCTTGCTTTCCACCCAGCGGCCGTGGGGCCACCCCAGCAGCTCCGCTTTCAGCCCGACAGCTGCAGATCCCAGGTGGTCTGACATTTGAGATAGGAACTGCGGGTAAGATTGAAGGTGTTTTAGGGGAGAAGGAGACTGCGAATAACACCGAGCCCTCATCCAGATGGAATCGTTCACAAAATAACCTGAGATACTCTATTACTGTCCATATGTCTCCCAGGTCTCCAAAGGCCATACTCCATTGATTTATTAGAAATCTGCCTTTTCCAGCATTGGTTCTTTCCAAAACAAAGTCTAATGCGGGATTTACTATCATCTGGAACGCTCCTTTTTAAAAATCAGTTCTTTGCATAAGCCAGTCTTCAGAAATGCATCACCACAAGATTAAAAAGTAAATATTTTGTGATGGGAGCCCCCTCTTCATGTACCCTTTTAGCAGGTTTCTCCCTGCCACGATGAATGATGAAACATTTTGTAGGGCATTTCTGTGATAACGAAATGGCAGAAGGCATGGCACCAATAGAATAAAAGCCACCAGATATAACTATGCTAACTGTCTGCCTTGCACTTATTTCTTCCTTTGCATATAAGCCTGGAAGAATTATTTTATTGTTTTAGCACGGCAAACAGTTGTTATTAGTGTATCTTATTTATAGTCAGTTCTTTGAGGCACTATAGTAATATAGAAAAATATCAGTTATTTCATCACACTGGTGAATTTAATGAACCTGAAGGTGTGTGTTATTTTAGCACTTGCTGTAGCTCCTGTGAAAACCCAATGGTGCTAAAATCTGTAAACCTGTCACTGCTTAAGTAATAACCTTGTTAAAAGCATCTTCATTTAACTTATTCCAGCTTTTGCAGAATGCAGGTTTTATTTTATCAGTGGAGGGAATAGGTGTTTCCAGCCAAACCACTTATTGTAAATATAGTTAATTGTAGTTCATTAATTTATTCTCAGTGTTATTGCTTTTATTTTAACACTTAGTTTAAATTAAGCATTGTCTAGAATTGAGTTCCCATTTTCGATTTTTTTAAACAAACTCTTAATTTATATAAAATATCTTTGGTTAGAACAGTAAATTTTATTCTGCAATATGGAAAATGCTCTTTGCATTCATTAATATCCCTTTATGCTGCAAGAAATGAGCTTTCTTCCTTAACAGTAGACAGGAAAACAAAATGAGATATTTTTTTTTAATCTTACCACTGTGAAATTGGGCTTCTTTCTTTCGTTTAAAAATATACAGAAAATGAAATATTGATGGCATGTGTTCCAAATTATCAATTGATCCCTTCAAATGTACATCTACAATTATTGAAATTCTAGCAATAAAAAAATGGAAACTCCCTGCTATTTAGCACCATTCAGCAAAAGAGAAGTGTAATTTGCACCATCACTTTTTTTATAGCACCAATGATACTTCCTACGTTATTACACTATGGACTTGTTTGTGACAAATGATAAAAGTACCTGGTTCCTAGTAAATTTTTACAAGGTGGGCAATTATCCATCCATTAATACTACTTTCTTTTCTTTGAGACCTGCAACCCTTCCCTGTGCTGGATGGCAGACACAAGGCATCTCAGGGATAGTCTGATGCTGAATGTCAGTACAGACCCCTACTCCTACTCCTTCTCAGTGTGTTTCTGTTTCCCTGTTTATTGATCCCCTTCCGTGTAGGGCCATGAGTAATACAAATCAGAACACCATCATCAAAGAGAGTGTGACATCCCCCATTTACACTAGGCACGAAGCTGACCTTGGCTATTTAATTGCTCCTATCATCAGAGGTTTCTAGCCTAATCGTTCTTGATTTTAGTTTGCAAACAAGTTGAAAATTTCATACCTTCTCATGATTTTGGTGCCAAAACCCCTAAGGGGGCATGGCAGAGCATGGTGCTGGTAAGTCTGGGTGGATCCTACACAGTAAGCAAGAGAAATGCAGTAGGAATTACTTCTCAACCTGGATGCTAGGGAGCAAGGATGCATGAGGATCGTCAGTGTGCAACCTCTAAGATGGGAACGATGAATAGAAGCGGGATTGAAAGCACCAGCATCCCCTGATGCCTTTGTGAGCAGTTCAAAGCCAAGAATGGAGCACCCAAGATCTGCTCTGGGGCTGAAGAAAAGCAGTAAAGGAGACCAAAGAGGTGAGGGGTAGGTGGAGAAAAAGCACCTTGCCTAAGTTCTGTGTCTACAGCAGGGTCACTTGACAAAAAAACAGGTCTTGCACATACCTAAAGAGTGTGAATATTCCCCAAGAGGAGGACAGAAGAGGAGTAGGAGGGAAGCCAAGCTGCCAGCTCCTGTGCCTTGACCATAGGATCAGGATTTAGGGCAGAAGTTAGGACACTTCAAATCCCGACAGCTGTAGTGTGTCTTCAGGATCTGAGAATCCGGACTAAGCAACTGAAAAGGAATCCAGTTGTTTAAGCTTAGACTGGGATTGTGTTTATATTTGTTTTGCTTGTAACCTTTTCTTTCCAGCCTTGCAACTAAAAGCCTGACCTTACATCTCGCTTAATAAACCTTTTGCGAAGGCTTTATTTTAACAATCAGCCTGCCCTGTGCTGTAGTGAAGATGGATGGGAGGAAATGGGTGCAGGGTGGGCGGCTGGGTTGCTGGTCCTGCCCTTCTACCAACAGAAGCTGTAGGAAAATGCTATTCCACGCAGCCATAAACAGTCCTGAGAAGTATCAGACAGTCAAGAGACATCCCATGGCCTAAAGCATCTCACAGATACTCCTTATAATGCATTCAGTTGGAAGAATATAGATAAAGGTAAATGTATGTAGAAGTATGTAGTGATAATGACTGAATATGATTTAGATTAACAGGAATTCCTCTGGAAATGTATGCATTATTTTGGAGCAGTACCTGAGCTTCCCCACCCCAGAGCCATGGGTCCATTTTGGTGGGGATCAGCATCACCGTGCCTCTGGAACTCCTTCTCAACTCTGCCTCGTCTCTCCCTAAGCATGTTTGTGAAAATGGATTACGAGCTCCTACTTGTCCTGGAATCAGCGGGATGCGGTGTTTAAAGAAACCTTGAGTCACTTCTGCCCCAACAGAATGTTCAGTACTAAACATCTGGCTAGTTTCCAGAAGACCTATTATTTCTCCTGATATTTTACACTACTGCAACCCGTGTAGAAGAAAGAAAAGACAAACCCAGTTTATACTTTGCATTGATGGGAGAGCACAGAGTACCGCTCTGGGAAGGAGGATATGGAAAAGCAATACTGTCATCGCCATTCCTTTGAACCATTCACAACACAGGGAAAAGCTGGGGATGGGAATTTGCTTTCCTGAAAACCAGTGTAAAACAGACCAGCAATGTGTTTTGTACACATTTACACTGTATTGACTTCAGCTGGTTTATAGCTAAAGCTACAGCTATTTATTCACAGTATTGAGAGACAAAATAATTCCAGGTAGGCTTTCACATTAACGATCTTTTCTTTTTATAATATAAAGCCAGTGCACTGTAGTTCTGTATCTATTGCTAGTACCAAACTGCAGTTAAGTCAATACTATGTTTATGGTTGTAGTGCAAAAAATGTGAGATAGCATTTGAAATTATGGAGCAGAAAATCTGAGTGTAATAAGATTTTTCGTAAAGCCAGCCCACATTTATCCCTCACATTGACACAGGAGTAATGGCAATTTGACCCACATAACTTTTCTGTTTCTTAAGTTCTACTATTACAGACCAATTATACATTCTTTAAAGAAATGTTATTAATTATTGAAACGTTAAAAAGCTGAAGTCATTGTTTTTGTGCACTTAGCATAGCTTTTAAGACAGATTATAAAGAGCGAATTTTTTGGTAGATAGTCTTAAAATATTCACCAGTGCTAGAACAATTTAATGAAATTCACATTTATTTCAAGGATTTTTTTAATTAAATCTATTGGTTGTTGGTATCCGTAAACCCTTAAGAATAAACACCTGCAGTGTTTTATTATGTAAAAAGGTAGTTTAATTGCATCATATTTATCACAGACAAATCAAGCCCTATTCAGAAGATAATAATGACACAGTAATTGGACCAGTAATTGGTTCAGGATGATTCAATATTGTACTAATAATCATAAATACTACTGTCTCCTGCTTTGGTACAAGGCTGACACTATATTATAGATTGGATTTGGTGCAATAAATATTCGTGAACTGGGTCCAGTAGTGCCTAGGTCTTTAGTTCAACTACGTTAGTAAATAACAGGTATCAAATAATGCCTCCTACATGAGCAATCATTCCTAGCGGGCAACAGGGGGAATATTGTGCTTTTCCCCTGCATCTAAAAGTGGCTGGAAGCAGCATCCTCACAGCAATGATTCTCTTGGCTGCTTTCATGAAGCGCTGCCATTTTGCCTCAGAGATGTTTCCACTCCAAGTAAACCTGGTCACACTCAGAGCCAGTTGTAAAGTAGATCCATTTGGTTTAAATCTTGCTTTCTCTGGCTTTTTGCTTATTTGTTTGCATTCCTGACAAGGGGAGAAAGGGGATACTTCAAAGAGGCCCAATTTGCAAAAAATGCTGAGCATTTAGTCTCAAAGGAGAAGTAGGAAGATGGCTAAAGTAACCCAAAACTGGTCACCCCAAACTCCACAATAAGTCAGGGACTACACGTTTGTCCCCAGTCGTTTGTGTACCCTTGGGGATGGCCACCAATGAGCCCTTGTGGGCCACTGGACCTCAGCAAAACCCTGGCATGTCCTGGGCTTATGGTCCCAATAGAAATCAATACTTGTCTTTCTTTATTTAGCTGTGTCTTTTTTCGTACATTTCCAATAGTTTCCCTGTTTGTCAGGTTTGGAGAGCCACCATCCAAAATGAGGTGTTCACCTTGCCTCCCCACATCCTGCATGGCAGGGCAGGGGTCTTACTGCAGGTTACACTTTCTATTTCAAATAAGAGTGGTTCTCTCCCATAAAACCCTTGAGGTTTTGTTTTGCTCATGAAAATACCTCATGATAAAAACATTCCTTATTTTAGAATCATAGAATCATATAATCATTATGGTTGGAAGAGATCTTTGAGATCTTCAAGTCCAACTGTTAGCCTACTGTTGCCATGTTACTACTAAAAGTTATTCTTACTGAATATGACCTGTCAGCAATCAGGTCTGAGCTTCCCAAACACCAAAAGCACTAAATAAAGGACTTTGATTTATACTTAAGCAAGTAATAAAAATGCAAGATTTTCAAAGACACTACAACTTTCCTGGATTTCAACCGTAGCTTTGACCAGGATCTTCATAGAACCATAGAATGGTCCAGGCTGGAAGGGATCTCTAGAGTCATCTAGTCTGACCTCCCTGCAGTCAGCAAGGACACCCCCAACTAGACCAGATTGCCCAGAGCCTCATTGAGCCTCACCTTGAACAGTCTTCCAGACTCTCCTGATGTGATCTGAGCACCTGCTTTTATGCTAGCATGACTTCCTTATAAAAACCTTACTTATCCCGATTGTGCCAAATAAACTGGTGTACTGGTACCTGACTGCAATCTACCTTTTTTTTTTTGCTCTGTTTTTATTTGTATATAAAATATACCATTTTTTATTTTCTCTCTTTTCTTGACTTGTGCAGGGAGGGGTGGGGGGAAGAAAAGAAGAAAAATCTAATCAAGCAAACACAATAGCATTATGGCAAAGGGTGGATGGTAGGAGGTTGTGGTCCTGAAGCCAGTTGCTTGTTTATGGTGGGTCGATACACTATAACATGGCGCACAAAACCACTCACATGCCATTTAATGATAACTGTGAAAATCGTGCCTGTCACCACTGCATTCAGCAGACACTTGGCGGACCCGCGGCACCGTTTCTTCGCCAGTGCTGTGGTCTTTCAGAGAGAGCCAAAAGGGAGTGGAGCCTCATTATCCCCGAAACAATGATCCTTATTCACTAGGCAGAGAAACTTGCTTTTCATCGGCGCATTATACAGCTCAGAGCTGGAATAGAGATAACATATCCCCTTTATCACCAGAACAAAAGCTCAGGGTCTATGCTCCTGGCTTGGAATAATGCCCTCAGCAGCCTAAAGTGATGCATTTGTAAGCGTTTACCTCTTTTCCTTTAATTGCTTTGCACTGGAGGGATGGTACAGCGAGGCCCAGGTACCAACTGAAGATGGGATGCTGATGGATGGTGGGATGCTGAGCTGCCCTCTCTCCCTCAGAGACCAGGCTCCACTTCTCCTTGAGGCATCATCCCACTTGCTGACACTTCTACTCCCAAACACAGTACCTGAAGGATGGAGGAAGGGCAGAAGATGAGGAATGCAGACAGCCGAAGAGACAACTCATATCGCAGAAAGTACTTAGGGAAACCTTTTAAGACTATATAACTGAGCAGCCATGGTGTAGGCACTAAGGCTGAAAGCAATCTGTACAAATGAAATGCCACAGCAGAATGGCACCAGGGGACCTGTTCACTCATGATGGACTCAAAGTAATGGAGCCCAAACACACCAGTTATGCCCTTGTCCTGCAATGGTGGAAGCTATGGGAAAGAACATAACACTGAACCATCCCTTTTTTTTACTTTTTTTTTTCCCTTGGTGTTCCATACCCAAGCCATATTTTTTTTTTCACTTTGCCTGAATCTCTCTTACCTTAGCCTCGCACAGGGAGGAGGGAAAGGTGAGAAGACAGGAGAGCTATCGCTGCACACAGCCAGGCAGGCAGGCAGCAGAGGTAGATGAACAGAATGTGTTGAAAGCATCATGATCCAGCGCCAGGAAATAACAGTTAGCATATCCCTGAATGACATTTACAGGAAACCTATGTTTCCTTTTCAGGGCCATAAGCTTCAACAAACTGGTGTGTTCAGTCAGCCCTTCCCCATGTACAGTATGGATGCCACAATTTTCTCAGCATATGCTCAGCTGCGTCCTTCTGATGGCATCCATGTTGGCGCCTTTCCATCTATAGGCATGGAGGGATGTCTTCATCTTCTGCAGGAGTCTGGGGCTACTGCCAAAGGCAGGGATCCAAGCACCGCAGGCAAGGAAAGTGGATCGTTTTGGTTCCTGAATAAGGATTAGGCTTTGCAACACCTGAGCAGTGAAAATCCTGCGGAGCCTTCGTGGCCGGAGCCAGGAAACGCCGCGGTTCTGCTGAATATTGCTGCGTGGAGCCCTATTTAACCAAGGTGAATGTTTGCTGCGGAGCAAATTACAGAAAATTTAGGGAACAAATGGCAAATAGGCAGCCACACGCAATGTCCGTATAAAGGCTTCAATGGTTTTGGCTCCGACGCTTTCTCAACATGTAAGAGATAACACTTTCATTATCTTAACTCGCCCCTGGCTCTTACCTAAGGAAAAAACACACGGTCTATGCCTCTACTCCAAGAACTCGTTTATTTATGGGAAACAGAGATTCCTTTGATCTTTTGTTATGTGCTGATGAGGAGCCCAGTTATACACCATCCTAAGCAACAATACTAGTCAAATCCCTTTATTATTTACTTCTTTATTTTTAATCGCAAACAGAAAAAAAAAAAAAAATCCCTCTTTTGGTTTTTTGGGTTTTTTTCCCTGGAGCTTATCTGTTTTCTGTCTTTTCACATTATGGGCCAAAAAATACTCTTCTTACTTGTGAAAAGGGGGATTTCACTGAAGTAAACAGGATACCCAGAATTAAGGGCAGGATTTTGTCTACACACAGTTTTATCCACTGTACTTGTGTCGTATCTGAGACACTTAGGAGAGGAGAAGGGAATTTATTTAGATATTAAATGGCCTTGGAAATCATTCTCAACAAGGAATAAAACATTTCCTTTACATAAAATCACATTATAGAGTAAGTGTTTAAGTTAATTTAAGGAGAAAATTTAGAAAACAAAAGCCAAGTCACAGCCACGCACAAACTCACACCTCTCCTGCTTGAGGAAGAGAAGCTGAAATATTTCCTCTCCTCCTTTCTGATCAGCTTGTTTTACTGAAATGAGGAGGTAACCGTATCGATCAGCAGCTCATAAAAGCCAGGCATACACAAAGCAGCACGGGGTGATATAGATGTGAATTAAAAGCAGTTTTATGGCTCGGCACCTGATCAGGAAAAACCTTTTTAAGCTCAACTACACTAAGAAGAAGTTTTTTCCTACTTTTGAACCTTTTTTCTCCTCCTTTTACAAACCCGTGCCTTTTCCAAAGAAATGATGACAACACAGGGCTAATTAACAACAAAGAATAATTGAACTATGGTGCTAACTATCTACCTTTAAATCAAAGGAAGAAGGCAACCAATACTAAAATTTAATCTGTCCTCTGGGGCTGGAGACAGCTTACAGGTTCAAGTCAGATAGCAAATGTAGCTAAATGGCAGTCAGAAAAGATCATGTGACTGGGGGCTAAAAACTAATTAATCTCCATAAAGCTGTAAGTGAGGTAGGTAAGATGACTTGAAATCTGATTACATTATTGCATTTAAGGAGGGAAAATGCAGCATGTATTTTTCATGTTGATTTTAACCACCTGAGCCCTTAATGACATTTTGTACCTTGAAAGAAAACTCATATTTCATCTATATTTAAAAAAGAACTACAAAGATGCTATTGTCTTCTGCACGGAATTTACAAATTTAGTCTAAATAATGGTGCTGTGAATCACAGAAAGCGCATTTCTAAACTTTTTTTTTTCCCCAGTGTAAGTCAGAAGAAGATTACATATAACTATGCAAGGCCTTAAAGCCAAGCGTTTAACAAAAGCTGAAATAAATCTTTGAAAAAGAATAATTTCACTATAGACTCCAATACAGGATGAAAAAAAAGCCCCTGCGTTCTAGCTGACTGCTGATGATGCATATGTTTTGCTCCTCTGATTTGTAAACAACATCCGATGCTAAATTTTGAATTAGTGGGGACACAGCATTGCTTGTGATTTCTATTATTTATAAATGGCTACAAAGCAAGGAACAAACAAACAAACAAACAAGCAAATGAAAAGGAAAAAAAAAAATAAAAAAAAACTCCAGGCAGACGGGAAACCTCAATTCAATTAATCTAATCAAAATATGCACAGAATAGACCCACCTAACCTTAATTTTCTTTATTGTGGAGGACAGATGTTTGAACAGAAAGGAAAAGAAACATGGAACGGCAACCACAGACCAAACTGACATGCACCCTGAAGTTAATTTTTCTGACTTCACTCATGGCTGTGGGCTGCTGTGTGCGACCTCTGCTCCTTGTGTAGCAGCATCCCTGTAAATATTACAGAGTAGAAAACACCCAAAAAGTGAAAAAAATAAAAACCAAAAAATGAAAAAAAACCCCACCAACCCAAAAACCAGACAATAAAACCCCAAAACCCAGAGGCATTATTGGAGTCAATCACATGTTTCTGAGAGGTGTTATCAGCAGCACCCGCTATCCACCCGCTGGCACTGCCACTGCCGGCGTGTGCAGGGAGGGGACGGAGACAGGGACGGAGACGGGGACAGCTTTATGTGATGAAAAAGCAGACTTTTAAAATGCGCCTAATATACTTGATATATACTGCTATACGAGTATATAGTGGCAATAAATAAGCAGCATTTAAGTTAACAAGCACACGTTTATAGGTATAATAATGGCATTTTGCACTTCTGCAACACCTTTGATCCCAGAATTTCTGAGCCCTTTGCAAAGATTAATTAATTAAGCTGCAACACGCCCCTGCACCAGATGTTATTAAAATACTTTTTATGGCTTACAAATTCTACGAAAGACATGCTTATATTTCATGTCTTATTGTGCCTCCTATCCAAAGCAATTACTTTTTTTCCCTCACTTGGCGGCTGTGTGGTGGATGGAAAATGATGTCGGGATCCTCCTGCCTGCTTGGGCTGGGTGATTCCCTTGCAGCTTTTAGCCTCTTATTGCTGATGGGGAAATTTGGGGCTTCATGCCCTTCTGCGTAGCCATTCACTTCAGCAGCTCCCATGCTTTGCCTGTCTTTTGCTCCTAAAGCCTCAGATTTTCCTTCCCCACCTTCTATGTTGTTTTTTTTTTAAAACTATGACTGATCCGCCTGAAATGCTCAGGGATTTTGCAATTTGTTATTTAGAGTTCGGAAGATGTTTTACCCACATGGTGAAACTTTCATGTGGCTGTAAAGTGCCCTCCCCCCCCCCTTCCCCTGCCTTTTCTCTCAGGAACCAAACCACTACACTTCTTACATCTTTATTCCCAGTTTTGCCAGGATCCAGCAGGAATTACAGCTCAAACCCTACTTGCAAGTGATTTAAGGTAGAGAGGCTTGGCAGTAAAATCATAGAATCATAGAAACACAAGGTTTCAAAGGACCCACAAGATCATCTACTCCAACCCTCCTCCTATCACCATTACTACCCACTAAGCTCCTAAATCGTATCTTGTAAACTTGCAGGATGAGAGTGTGTTGTTTGTAAAGTCTGGCACAGGGGGATGCACCTCCTTTCATGAGCCCTCAGCCTCGATGGGAAAACTCAGTTACACAGGAACAGGCTCTCCAACCTAATCCTCTGCTTATCACGCATATCTAGAGCGGGATACACATCCTTCCCTGGACTGCAATTAGTAGGAAACTCCCACATGGAAGAAAGTTTGGCCCTATGACATATCCAACTTCGAAGAAACCACGCAGGCACTTGAATTAAGGATTTTATTACTGGTGGACAGTTTCTAACACCTCTTTCTCTTTCCCCCTGCTTCCAGAAGCAGACTCTCAGGTACCTAATGAGAAGCTCCACAATGCTGCTGTGTACGGATGTTAATTCAAATCTCTCTTCTCTACTTCATTAATTGCTTACTGAAACTGGTTGTGCCTGCTGGTCATCAGTGAAATTTGAGTAAAATTTGGCCAACAAATTCAATTATTTGATAATATAACCACACACATGCATAGAAAACATCACTTCACGCACATCGCTTTCTAGAAAACTCACCTGGAAATGTGCTCAGACAGTTTTAACATGTCACTAAATATCTGTCAATGGATGCCTTAGGCTGGTCTTCTCTTGGCCTATTTATACTTTACCATGAAAATTAAAATACGTTTTCTAAAACTATCCAAATAACTATTATTTTTTTTTCTCCATTTACAGGGCTTTTAAGGACAGTGACTCTGAAAGGTAGGACAGATGAGCTGGAAACTCTTCTGAAGTTTACCTTTAAGCATCAGTGACAGCAAGTTCTCAGCTGTGTGCCATGGGCACCCAAAAGCACCAAGAGAAGGACCTCTTTGAGACCTATCAGCCACAAAAGTTACGGTGACAAAATAACTCTCCCCAGAGGGATAGGTTCTATGGGCTGTGACCATGGGTGGTTTGGTGACAAACATGCCCAAACATCCAGGACATTTTTCTCATGCCACTGGCAAAGTTGTAGGCTGTTCCCGAGCAGATAGCTTTTGACATATCCTTACTGGCATTATTTTTCTCACGGTGGATGGCCCCGTCTCAGAGTTTACTTTATCTGAACTACGTTTTTGCTGCCGTTAAGAATGGCTCACCAGAAACCAATTTTAGGTTTCCTGTATTATCCTCCAGACGTTGAGCACGAACCACGTCACCACTTGTACTTTTAACAGATGTGCCATTTCTCGGTAGCTGCAGCGCTCCTTTAGACTCGGTATTTCCTCTCTCGCTGTACTCTACTCACTCATTCGGGCCGTAAAGAGGGGCCATCTGACCAACGGACATGCATAACTCAGCTTCAAAGCATGGATTTGTTTTGCTTTTCTGTAGCCCTGTGCCATCATATTTTACTCACTCGGGGTCTTGTGCCAACTCCTTTCGGGAAACACGCTACTGAGCAGCGTTAAGCGGAGCCTGTTCCTTAAAAAGGTACTTCTGTGGATTCCTTTTTTGAGGAACTAAGTTTGTTCCTTTCAGGGTGGAAAGAGAGGGAATCCTCAGGCCAAACTTCAGATTCCTGACGTAATTCTCCACCTACTCAACAGCAGTGTTCCCACAGGCTTCAAGGGCATTGTATCTTCCACCGGCCTACAGAGAACTTCACCCCCCCCAGAGACTAGCAAAGGCAGAACCTACCACAAAAGTGTATTTTCCACAGATGAAGCAAGATCCTTGAAACATAAACCATGATCTTACCTTTTTTCAGGTCACTTAGGTAATGCAGCTAAGTCCAGCTGGGCTGAAAAAAGTGTTTGTATCACATGGGTGATGATACCACAGCTCAGTGTACTTAAATATTTAATCAAACTAAGGTACTCTACAACTTGTATACCTTGACTTAATTTAGGTTGTATCTGGAAAGATGTCATTTAAGATGCCAAGAAGTAGCTTTCTAATATTTTCCTTCTGTCTTCTCATAAATCTACAATTTATGCTTATATATTTTAAAGCATATAAAAATTCAACTTTTTTTTTTAGAAAGATAATATTGTAATCAAAGGATTGGCTCTTGGACTGCACAGTCCTTGGTTTTATATACTTAAGGCAAAACATTAGATACAAATCTATCTGAAGGCTCTTTAATAAAAAAGATGGCAAGTAAATTCTGGTTTAATATAAAAGCCAATTCAACTATTAATCATGATTACAGATAATTCCCAATGTGACATGATATCATTTAATTTCCAAAAAAACCAGGGGAAGTGACAGCACACATTTTTTTGAAGCCATGCCATGTAATAATATCATGCAAAGAAAGCCTCTATAACCTATTCCGTGCATAGGTCATAAATTACCAATCAGACACGTAGATCCCATTTAATATTTTAAAGCCTCGTTTTATACATTTTTTTTTTCCTTGTTCATGCTTTGTCTTAACAAATACACTTGGCCATAATGAAAATAAACCTGCTGAAGTCTCTGTGGCCTGAGACAAGCTATAACACATTTCTGCACCACGGGGTGGGCTCATGGGATACCTACTGAGAAAATGCAGCCCCTCTGCGCATGCCCAGACTATTAAAATGAATTGACATGTTAATGCTGACAGGAAAAGAGCACAAGAGAGCTTGCTAAATTACTGCTCAGTCAGGCACTAGGAATTCCTGAGTGGCTAACTCCTGAGCAAAACCTGCAGCAAGGAGACGAGGGGTGGGGGGTGGTGGAAAAGAGAGGAAGGAAGGAGAAGGGAGGGGGAAAAGAATGAAAAAAAAAAAAA